>MWVB01000137.1:21195-33739 GCA_003054985.1 Leucosporidium scottii
CGAGGGGCGTGTCGGGAGGAGCGGCGGCCCTCGGCGTGGCGGGCACGAGGCTCACGGCGACGGGCACCGAGTTGCTCACGCTGCACCAGAACACCATCACCAGCGTGAGAGCTTTCGAAGGTGGAGTCGGCGGACAGGACGTCTCGCAGGTTAGCACTACGGGCGTTGATGGTCGTGTGGTGGTGTGGAGCACTGCTGGCGGTGTGGGAGGAGTGACGCAGGGGGTTGGACGTCTCGGATTGTAGATAGTGTTATTCGCACTTGGCGATGGATCAAGTCTTGAGGACCGAGCAATTTACAACAGGGTAGCAATAACACCGAACAGCCCTCAGCGCTCTTCCTCCTCGTAATGACCTCCTCCTTCCATTGCCTGCTCTTCCTCGTCTTCTCGCTTGCGAACGAGAGCCCACACGGCGGCTGCGAAAGAGGGAGACGCGTGTTTGGATGAGCGAGCAGCTCGGTTCAAAGGCGCGTTGCGAAGACGGAAGCAAGGGAAAGGGGTAGTTGGACTAGTATTGTACAGAATGGCGACGCGCCGTACCTTTGAAGAGGGTGAGGACGAGGCCTAGCTTGCGCTCGAGGGGACGGACTTGGTTGAGGAGATGCGGTTGAACGGCCGAGAGTCGTTGGACGATGATGGAGATCTGTAGTGAATGAGGATTAGAGTGATTAATAGGCTGCTATACTGCTTTGTGCTGCTCCCCTCCCTTCCCCTCGGCGATGAGAGAGAGAGCGCGAGCGCGAGCTTACCTGGTCCAAGTTGCGAGAGAGTAGGCTGTACTCTGCTAGCACTTGACCTTGCAATTTATTGATAGTAGTAGAAGCCACTTTTGAATACAAAACCAGCTTTAAAAAGAGCCGAGTTTGTAGTAGTAGTAGTAGGATCTTAACCCATTTCGTGCGGGCGCCCTCTCGTCGTCTCTCTCGATCCTCTCTCCCCTTGACCATCTCCTCTGCCTCTTCTTCTCGCTCGTGTCCGTGTCCGCTCTCTTGAGGCGAGGGGGATGCCTGTAGACGATCAACAATTACAACAAGCCGAGACGTTCTCGTTACTCGAAGCGATTTGGACCAAACTACAACAAGCACAAGGACGTCGCATCCACTCGTATCAAGTCATGCAGCAACAACAGCAGCAGCAGCAGCAAGATTTATCAAAACTCTGCTTAGCAGGGTATGTTATGTTTCATGCTGGTACTCTATACTCTGTACTGTACGACTCACGCTCTCTCTCATCTCCAGGTTCGACCCGCTGTACAATGCCAAAGGACAAAACCCTTGTCAAGTCGCTCGCATCCTCGCCGACACTTGTTTGAGTGGGCCTCGAGGGCCTCACTTCTACCCGCTCTACCAACTCGCCGTGGACCAGGATCAAGATCATTACGCCCCGCCCACTGGCGCTCAACAGAGCCCTTGCGTTTGTTCCAGTGCGTTGTAGTCCATCTTCCCCCTCCATTCAATTCACAGCTGACTCGCTTAATCTACCACAGTGGCCACTTACAACCTCGTGCAGGCTTGCGCCGCTTGCCAGCACTCGGACGGATCCAGCTCGACCCTTTGGAGCTACTACGTCTCCAACTGCACCGAAGCGAGCCACTATGGCTACCCCTTCTCAGTACCCCTGGACACTGACATCCCCAAATGGGCCCTACAGGTGAGTAAACCGCCCCCTGCCTCGGAGATTCCCTCGCACTCGTGAGCTGACCCTCTTTCGGTTTCGCGTTCTCGTCGGCAGGATAATTCGGGCAGCGCGACCAACATACAGCTCGCGTGAGTTCTTTCAATTAGCTCGAGAGGAAAGCTTTCCTTTCTGAACTTACGCCCATGTGCTCGTGCAGACTACACTACGCTGCTGCTGGCGACAAGTCCTCCTCGTCGTCCTCGCCCAGCTCCTCGCACTCGTCGACGGCCACCTCCTCCTCGGCTACCTCCTCCTCTACCGCACCTTCGGATACCTCGTCACCAGCGATGGGCGACTCGAGCAAGAAGCACGAGAAGCCAGGTGCTCCTGCCGCTTCCATCGCCGCCAGTGGTGAGTGGTGGAGCCGAGAAGCAGTGCGCGAAGCCTCGAAACTGACGCTGTCGCCCTTCCAACCCAGTCCTCGTCGTAGTGTTTGCCGCTGGGCTCATCGGCGTACTCGTCGCCTACATCAGGAAGAGACGCCGCACTCGTCGTCAAGGCAAGCGTCTCGGCTCAACGTCCGATTTGGTCGGCGCTCCCTCAGTCACCGACGAGATGGCTCAAAAGCCCGACAGTCGGGCATCCTTCCTCCCCACCGAAACCTTCTCCTCAAGGGACTCGCGCACCAGCTTTGCCACCAACTCGGTCTCGACGCGCTCGAGGGACTACCGCAACTCGTTGGCCGCGCCGAGCAGCAGCACCTTCTACGCTACCTCCCATTCCTCCGACTTTACCCTCGACCGCGACTACGACGACGATGATGAAGACGACAGCATCTCCCCCTTCTCCGACATCCATCAACCCCCTGGCGTACGCACTGCCACCCGCGACAACCTCCACTCGCGCCCCGAATCCCTCTCCTCGACCTTCTACTCGGGCCCGACTCGCTCCTCGGTGGCCGCCTCGCGCGATACACTGTCCTTGATGTCGGAACGGTCACCGCCGTCAAGCACGGGCGCTACCTACGGCCGCGAGCATGATTTCGATGACGAGGATCTCATTTCCCTCAGCTCTCGGCGGAGCAGCAGGCGATGAGCAGAGGGGGGGCGCGTTGTAGTTTAGTAGTCGGTTGTGTCGGTTCCTCATCATCATGTGTTGTGTTACACTCTCACCCTCGTAGATAGTAGATTTCCTCTTTCCCATTAGCTTTCGTAATCTTCTGTTCATCCAAAATCCACCGGTTACAGCGAGCGGGGGGGCCGGCGAGCTTGGACGTTTCGCGGGTTGGCTCCGCTCCACTCGCCTCGTCTGCTCACCCGCCGCCGCTCTCGTACAAAGATGGAGGCTGCTCTCACTCGTTTCGTACAAAACCCGGCCTACCATGATGTGCTCGCCATTCTCAAGGGTGAGCTCGAGGCAACCGGACTGACTGTTCGCTCCGTTCGAGTCGCTGACGGCCTCTTTGCGCCTCTTCCCGCTACTCCTCCACTACAGGAGCTCGCAACGGCCTAGTGTATGGAGCTCGTGTACGCTTCCCTCACGCTCTCGTCATGACCATTCTGTTCCAGAGCGGCAGGTAAGTCCTCTCGAGTTGCGTCTGAAAGGGCGAGGAGTCGTCAGTGTAGCTCACTTCTGCTTTTACGATACAGCTGGAAGTCGCGCGCCAAGTACGTCTTTAGGGCTACCAAGCAGCACGCTACCAACCTCGCTCGCTTCGTGGCCATCTACAAGACTTGCCTGCTGCTTCAAAAGACCCTCGCCGGAGGCAAGCAGCGCGCAGCAGACACCTTTTTTGCCGGGTTGATCGGTGGATGGATGGTCTTTGGAGAGCGCAACGCCGTCAACGAGCAGGTGAGTTGTATGGAAAGCTCGAGCGGGGACATGTGGAGCTGCTCGGCGACGGTTGGTCACTGATCTCGAACCTCCCAGATCGTTCTCTACGTCGTCTCGCGAGTCATCACCTCCTTCCTCCCTCGCGCTGGACCACCGCAACCTCCATCCACCCGCGCTGCTCCTTCTCACAACGGAGTCCCTCCACCGCCGGGCGCCCCCTACCCGAAGCCTCGGCCGCCCAACGCCAGGCTGTTCGAGGCCTACGCCGCCCTCACTTGGGGTGCTGTCATGTACCTCTTCCGCGAGCGTCGGGATACGCTGCAAGGGGGCATGGTCAACAGCATGCAGGTGGGTCTGAGCTCGCACTTCGGGCGAGAACGCCGAGGGTTCGCTTCTGTTCGCTACCGAGCTATGCTGACCCCCTATGGTCGCCCACAGTACCTCTATCTGGACTCGGAGGTGTGGAACTCGGTCAAGACGCTGCTCTGGCGTGAGTTCTTCTCGCCTCGCCTCGGCGCATCTCGAGCTGCGAAGCTGATCCCTTTGCGCTCGGGCTACAGACAATCAATAGACCTGCATCCAAGATTGGAGACTGGAGAAGACTTGCTGAAGATGGACTGTGCTGTATTTTTGAGATGCTACATGTTGATACTCTCGCTCTTGGCCGGCCATGGCGAAACGCGAAGTCGGCGCGGTATGCTTTGGCTCTGCCTCATCTCTGCTCGACCATGGCCGCTCGTCTCTCAACTTCGCAGCTCGCTCGGGTGATCCCTAGCGGACGCTTTGTACTCCTGGCTGCTCGCCCTCTGTCCACTACAGCTTCCCGTCCCGCTCCGCCAAAAAAGAGTGAGGACACTCTCGCTCAGCTCCTCTCGCTTCCCTCGCTGACCGAGTCTCGCTGCAGTCGGAGGAAAGAATGTACTTTGGGGCAAGAAGAAGGGCGCAACAGGCGAGGAAGTACGTCAACCGAGCTGGTTTCGCTTCCAGGAGACGCGATTCAGCTAGCTCACCCTCTTCCGGCTCACCAGGACGCTGCTGCAGGAGGTCAGGGACTGGGTAACGTGCTCGACGAGGTGACTCTGCCCGCACCGGATCTCAGCGCACTCCCCGTACTGCAGCCTGTACGTTCATTCGTCCTCTCCCAGCACCCTCGAGCTCACCCTTTCCGCGTTCACATGGTGTAGGAGACTCTCACCGCCGAGGCTGTCGGCGATGTCAGGGCCTTTTCAACATCTGCTCTCGCTACTTTCAAGGCTTTGAGCATCCCACCACTACTGGAGAAGGAGGTACGCTCACTCTCTGGCTTGTCCGAGAACGCGCACTGGCTGAGCCCTCCTGCTTCCCTCTGCAGTTCGCTTTCTCCCGGAGACCAGCAACTGTTGTGCGTGGAGCTACTATCGAGGCATCATCTATCCTCGATACCAGCAAGAAGGGCTCCAGCAAGGAGTCGCGACATGTCCTCAGTGCGCTACCTTCGCCCTTCTCCTTCCCGACGTCGAGCTGACCTCTTCCTTGCCCTCAGCTGGTCCCGCCGGTAGCGGCAAATCGGTCCTGCTCCTCCAAACTCTCGCCTATGCTCAGGCCACTGGCTGGGTCGTCCTCTACCTTCCCTCGGGTGGGTCCATTCATCGCCGCTCTCACATCGCCGAGATTGAAGCTGACCTTGTCTTTCTTTTCAGCCACCCCCGCTCTCAACTCGTCTACTCCTCACGTCTACTCCTCCACCCAAGCCCTCTTCGACCAGCCCGCCCTCTCCCTCCAGCTCCTCACCAAGTTTACCGCCGCCAACAAGGCTGCCTTCAAGGCGCTGCGCACCAGCAAAGAGTGGACATTCGGCGACCGTGTGGTCAAGGCCGGCACTGGACTGGACGAGCTCGCGACCAAGGGTGTAGACGAGAAGTCGGCGACCTCGGTGCTCGAGGCTCTGTTCGACGAGCTCGCCGCTCAGAAGACGTGAGTTGGAGCGTTCTCTGCGCCAGGATTGACTAAGCTGACCTTTCTCTTGCATCTACAGCCACCCCGTTCTCCTCGGCGTCGACGACTCGCAGGCTCTCTTCGCCACTTCCTCATACGTCGACCCGACCTACGAGGCGATTGAGTCCTTCTCCCTTTCCGTTCCTCGCCTCCTTCTCGAGTACATCTCTGGCGCCAAAGCTTTCGTGAGTACCTTGCACTTAAGCAAACAGGGCACTGCTGATCTCCTTCGACCTCGTAGACCAACGGCAGCGTGATGATCGCTCCCTCCCTCCTCTCCACTCGCAAGAGCCCCGCCATGACTCGCTTCCTCGGCAACGAGAAGTCTACCTCTTCCTCTGCTTACACACCCGTCGGCACCTCCTTCGACACCTACGGCGAGATCCTCTCCGGGCTCAAGCAGCTCGCCGTCCCCCCTCGGCTGGAGCGCAAGGAGGCAGTTGGAGTCGTGCGCATGCTGCAGGGATGGCGTGGTATCCGCGACAGTGAGTGCTTTGCTTTTGCTGTCCTCGCTCAAGCAGGGAACACTGCTGATTGCTCTCGCTTTGCAGTCGTCTCGGATCAGACCTTCCTTGAACGCTACGTTGCCACGGATGGCAGCCCACGGCATTTCAGGCGGTCGCTTGAGAAGTCGGTTGAGGTGTAATGCAACCTTGGGTACTACCGGATGAACTTGACCCCACTTCCGAAGAGATAGCTCGCGCCGGAGCCGAGAGTCGTCCCAGCAACTAGCCATCTGTTAGAAAGGGAGAAAAGAGTCAGTTGGGGTCAACCACCGAAAAGGAAGGCGAGTAAGAACTGACTGCAGGCAGTAGAGGGGGAAGGATAGGTCGTAAGGCAGCAGAGGGCTGACGGTTGTCAGGCCGACGAGCACAAGCTGCAGGGCAGTGTTGTACTTGGAGAGCTCGGTGGGCTTGACCTCGGCCGAAGGAATTGAGAAGTCCCAGTACCGAGTGAAGGTTTTCTGTGTGACGCAAAGTATGGTCAGCAGTCCTCTCGTCCGCCGAAGTTCGCTTAGCTCCACTCACCGGAGGAGGGAGGGATGCGTAACGGAAGTAGAAGGCGGAAATGGAGAGGGCCACATCCCTTCCAATGATCAATACAGCCAGCGGTACTGGAAGGTTTATGCGGGAGATGTCAGCCAAGAGCTTTCGGATGAGAGGGAGAGCGAGGCGACGAACGAGGGAGCATGCTCTTCATGGCGAGGGTGACGACCATGGTGGTCATGAGCAGCTTGTCGGCTGCCGGGTCAAGGATGCTACCGAGCACCGTACCCATGTTGTACTTGCGAGCGAGCCATCCATCGACCTGCGAGAGGGGGGGGGAGAAGCTAGAGGTCAGCTCGCGCTTCGGCTGAAGCTGAGACGCTAGCGTACCAGATCCGAGACTCCCGCCACAAAAAGGAGGGCTGTTGCTGTTCCCAGCTCTCCCTGCAGGACAAAGTAGCCGATAGCAGGGCATGCACAGATGCGAGCGACGGTGAGAGCGTTCGGGATAGTGTAGATGTTCTCGTGCTTGTCGACTGGTGCAGGCGGTGGTGGTGCAGGAGAAGGAGGTGGCGATGATGTGGAATAAGTCTGCAAGGTCAAGGGTGAGCAGGCTGTAGCTACAGAGGCGCCGAGAGACTCTTACTCTTGCGGAGAAGACGGTGGGCTGGGGCCAGCGAGAGGAGCTGGAGTTGAGCAGAGGTGTACGAGCAGTAGAGTACAGCGCTCTTGTTGGTAGCTGCTTAAGTACGCGCGCAGTTGGTCGAAGAAGCATGTTTCGAGCGAACGTCGCGAAGGGAGAGAAGCGACCGGGCTCCGCGCGCAGGTTCCCTTCTCGCCAATCGCTACTCTGGTCTCATTGCTTTCCAGCGTTCGTCTCGCTTCTCCTCCTCCGCCTGCTGTACAGTACAACCTGGGGCGAAGCCGTGCAGCGCCATGGACAACGCGTTCGAGGTCTCGTCGCTGCCGCCGTCAACTCCACCTCCGTCTTCCCTCCCACCAGGCCTCCGAGAGCGCCGAGACAGCTCAAACGGCAACTGGCGCGAGGAGGAGGCTAGTCTACGCCATCAACTCCGCTTACTCAGAGCAGAGCTCGCTTCCTGGTGCGTGTTCGAGCCGCTGTCCGAGCTCGAGGGGGATGCTGCTGAACCTTCTGGTCTTTTGCGCTACAGCCAAGCCAAGCTCGGTATCAAGCTGAATCCCGCGCCCTTCGGCTCCTCCTCCCGCAAAGGCTCCCTCACCGCCGAGCATCCTCTCCCCCGTCGCAAGTCGAGCACCTCCGACCTCTCTTCCCACTACCGCTCGCCACCAACACCCGAACCACGTGAACGCTCGGGGCTCAGCACCTCTCCTCTCTCCACGTACTCGTCTGGCCTTCCTGGCCCCGGCTCGGTCGCCCTTACTCGAACGCTGGTCTCGAATGAAGGAGCCGAATCGCTGCAAGTCGCCGACGATCCACCGGAACCCACAGCCTCCTCCTCGTCGAAATCGAACGGCAACGCCAGGCAGTATGGCGAATCACCCTTCTTCGCCAGCGGCGCCTCTCGGGAGCGCATCAGCAAGTCGGCCGTCTCGGCGCAGTCGGGTTCGGGCAAGGTCATCAGCGGGCTACAGTCGGACCTGCTGCAAGCGAGGTCGGCGCTCGAGTCGACACGAGGTCAGCTTCGCCTCTCGCAGAGGGCAGTCGAGTTCCTCGGGCGGCAGAACGACGATTTGAAGGAGACGAAGGAGCGGCTCGCCACCGAGATTGAGGGATTGAACCGATCGCTCGCGCGCAAGGAGCGCTTGCAGGAGGAAGCGTTGGCTCGCGCAAGAATAGCAGAGGCATCACTCGCAGAGCTGCAGCAGACCCATCGCGCTGCCGTGTCTTCGCACAAGGGAAAGATGAAGGAGCTGGAGGAGGGCAAGCACAAGTCGGATGAAGCGAGGGCAAAGGCAGAGAGCGAGTATGGCGCGCTGTCTCGAGGCATGAAGTGAGTATTTCTGCTACGTCAAGTCGTTTTTGTACAAGGCTGACCCCTTTGGGGCCGCGCAGGTCGATGTCGGACGGCTGGCGAGCAGACCTCAACTGGCTCAAGAGCGACCTCGTCAAGTCAGAGTCCCGTTTTGCATCCTCTTCCTCGGCGGGTAAGTTCTCTTTCTCTCCTTCTCACCTCTTCCCTTCGCGATTGCTCATCCTCTGCATCTCATAGTAACGAAGCTGGTTCAGGCTCGCCCAACACTCCACGAGGACGTCGACTCCGCTTTGGCAGGGCTCACAGCAGCGCAGCGCGAATTTGCTGCATCATTTGCCGACAAGGCATATGTAGCGTTACGGGAGGTGGAGCGAGTCACGTCTCAGACTGCTGAGGATCAGGAGCGGGCCTCCTCCCTCGGCGCCGAGTTTACACGTCTGAGACGGATGATGGCGGAGCACACGCTGGATTTGGAGAAGGAGGGAGGGTAGAGCAGCTGTGCGCGAATCAGTATCGCTTGCGCGCCTCATCAGTTCTCTCGAGAGATCTCGAGAGATGCTAGCCTGCGCCCTCCGTTCGGTCAATTCCCGGTTGACTTCTCGACAAATGCTGTCTTCGTCGCAGCTCGGCTTGGTCTTGGTCGGAGCCGTTCTGCCGCACGCTTTGCGCCTTGTTCTTCGACTCTGCCTCCGCTCGAGTGTCTATGAGGATGATAGGGACGTGGTAGCGCTCAACATGGCCGCCCCTCCGACGCGCTGGTTCAATCTCGGCTGGTGGAGTACAGGGTGAGCATCAAGGCTTCAAAATGAATCTTCTGCAACTCACCAATCGACTCGATAGTGCTACAACCTTCCCAGACGCAGCTGCTGAGCTGTGTCGGCGAGTTGCTTCCAAGGCGGAGCTACCGAAGGGCGCCAGGGTTCTTGTAAGTTGTGAGAAAGCAGGGAACCGGGCACGAACGCTCACCTCATCCTCTTCCTGCTGTAGGAAGTCGGCTCGGGATACGGCGAGGGCGCACGACTGCTGCTCGCTGAGCATTCCCTCTCCTCGTACACTGCCGTGACCGCTGTTCGCGCACATCATGACTACGCGGGTGAGTCCAGACGCCGCTATCAAGATACGTACGCTGACCTCAGGCCCCAAGTCCTCGCTGCTCGCCGCTCCAAACACAACGCCGAGTTCGTTCACGGAGACGCTTTGGAGGAGACGAATCGCCGTTCTGCAGGCTCCTTGGACGCCGTGCTAGCCATCGACTGCGCCTATCAGTGAGCATCTGGGCTCGTTCGTACAGCTCAGCTGACTTTGATATCCGCCAGCTTTGACCGAGACGTTTGGCTTCGGAGCACGCGCCGAGTGCTCATCGAGGGAGGCCGCCTCGCCCTCACCGACCTTCTGCTGCCCGACCGACCTCTTGGGATAATGGAGCACTGTGCCCTCCGCTTCGTGTGCTACATGGCTGGCCTTCCCTTCCGCAACCTGGTTCGAGAGGCTCATTATCGGTCGACGCTCGAAGCGCAAGGCTGGCGCGACGTGCAACTGGAGGACATCAGCTCGGCGGTGTACCCGGGGTTCCTGCAGTTTATGGAGCAGCACGGAAGGGATGTAGGCCACACGCTGAGCGCTTGGAGCGGTCTGGCGACGTACGCTTCCGTGGTGCGCTGGTACAGCACTCCAGCACAGCCTCGCCTGCGGTTCTACCTCATCTCGGCCAAGCGGTAGATGTCCCATGTAATGTTACAGCTCATCTGTCCCTAGATCCCTGCTGCTGCCCTTCCTACGCCGTCACAACTCCTCGCGCACACGAACGCGCCCTCGTCGCCAAACGAGCACTTCTTGTCGACCGAGTTGGGGCAGCTGCACTCTGCTGGTGAGGGGCGGCATTCAAGAGTCATCGGGCACAGGTATTCGGCGCAGGTGACTGGATAAAGGGAGCTGATGAGCGAGGCGACGAGGCGGCGCACACGCTCCTCACGTACTCGAGTCTCGTTGCGCTTCAAAGTTGAAGGCGGGAGGGGGCGGTGGAGCTTGACCTTGGTGGAAGAACTGCTCGAAGAATGCGAGCGTTGGTGTAGCGAAGGCGACAAGAAGAGCGAGGGCGTAGACGGAGCGCATCGTTCGTGGGGGAAGCGAAGAAGCGTGCGAGGCGATCTCGTCGGTCTTGGTCGCCAGAGCTAGATCTCGATCTCGGCACGCTGCCAGAAATGAGCTGGTGCCTTGCTCAGAGCTACGCATGATGCTCCTGACTGGCAAAAAGGTAGGAGCCCCGTCGGAGCGACGCCGAGCGGCGACACGGCAAAAAATGATTTCATGCGGGATCGAACCGCAGACCTTATCCGAATCATTCAAGAATGTTAAGGATACGTGATAACCAACTACACCATGAAACCGTCGAGTTTTTTTGGGAGCCCTAAGTTTGACACATGGAACTGTATACCAAGCTTAAAACGAAGGGCCACAGCTCATCAACCCACACCTTCAGTTTTGAAGCCCTCGGGCAGAGGATCTACTCCCTTCCTTGCTCCTCCTTCTTCCACGTTTGCTACCTCCAAGCCATCTGAGGCCAGCTCTTCCTTGCGGCCTTCCTAGACAACCAACACTACTACTCGCAGGATAATCTTGACCACCTCACCTCAGCTGTACACTGCTGTCCACACCTGGCGCTCCTCTGCAGACCTCCTGCTGACCTTGCACTCCACTGGCACAATGCCATCAATGCAGCTCAAGCCCTCCTCCCTTCTTGCGGGTGCTCCTAGTTTGTCACCTGAAAGTGCTTCCTCTCACTTGTTCCTCTCTTGCCTTGTCAGCACTATAGAGGTACAGAAGCCTGGTGATGTGCTGCTTGGCGACGGCGGTGACTGGATTGTTGGCGATGAAGGTGGGAGGGGTTGAAGGTGAGTCCCATGGTGTGCAGAGGGAGCTGAAGAAGGATGCAATGCGCATGAGGGCAACTTTGGGGAAGGTGTGGAGGTGTAGGTGGATGGCGGAGCAATGGTTTGGCGGGGGATGGAGGAGCAATGGTTTGGCGGGAGGATGAGGGACTTGAGGACCGCCGAGGCAAGAGGATGGGCGGGAGGGTGGCTGTGAAGGCGCAGGTAGATGCAAAACGCCATTCTGCTGAGGATAAAAGGGTTGGGGAAGATGTGGGCCTTTGTGGTGTCGCTGGGCGAAGCAGCGAGACCGGCGCTGCCTCGTCTAAGGCAGGTGTGAGCTGGCAAGAGGCGGGCTGAGGGGTTCGGTGATAGTTTGTCGGCTTGCTGGCGCGACGAGGGAGTAAAAGTGAGGAAAAGGGTAGTACTAGGAAAGAAGAGCTAATCAAGAGGAGGCTAGTGGAAGAGCTAAACTTGGAGAGAAGAGCTAATCAAGAGGAGACTAGTGGAAGAGCTAAACTTGGAGAGAGAGGGAGTGGGAGACGAGAGAAGTGAGGATCAAGGGGAGGGCGAAGTTTGGCGAAGGGGGTTTGGAGGGGAAGGAGGGCAGGTAGAGCGAGGGTGAAGGTACAGGAAGTTAGAGGAGGTGGCAAAACCTTGTCGACTTTTCAACAGGGAGGGGAATCGGAGGAGGGGAAGTGGAGTTAAGGGCGAGGGAAGAGGAGGAAGCGAAGGGGGTAGGTTTTGGCGAAGGGGGAGAGGCAGGGATTGAGCTGACGACTAGGAGCTTGCGGGTGGATTAGAAGCACAAGAATATGGGTAAATTCAAGAGCTTGCAGGGTCGTGAAGAACAAGAGAGAAAGAGAGAAACGGGCTATAAGAGCTATCTACGGCAACCCTCGAATGCCCACCCCCAAAAACCCTCTACCTTCCTACATCCCTCAGCTACTCGTCTCCACCCCTTTTCTCTACCCTCCTTTTTTTCTAAGTCCTCCCCCTTTCCTGCCTCTATCCCTTCTCGGCGCCAACTCCCCTCGTTCCCTGCCCTTCTCCCGCCCTTTCCCCACTCTCTACCACTCTACCCTCCTCACTCCTTCCTCCCTCGACTCCCTCAACACCCTGTTCCTCAACTCACCCTGCACCGACTCCTCCGTCCCCGCTGGAAGCGAACCTGGCGACCTCGTGCTCGGCGATCGGGCCCTTGTAGACTCCTCCCACTCTGTGTTGTCCCCATATAGGTCGCTGTAGTCAATCAGGGTCCTCTTCTCCTTCTCCTGCTTGTCGCGCTTGCGCTTGCAAAGGGCGCGAGCA
>MWVB01000138.1:0-12908 GCA_003054985.1 Leucosporidium scottii
GTGAGGGAGCCGAGGTCAGTCTCGCCAATTCCGAGTCTCGACAATGGCACTCACGTAGATGCTCTCCGCCGTCTCCACGCCTCGAGCCTCCAACTCCTCTTCAGTCAAATGTGAGCCACCTGAACTCGCCAGCAAAGCATCTTTGGCAGGCCCGATCCACAGCCCGCCGAGCAGCGAGTGGTCGGCTCGTAGGTAGCGAAATCTCATCCCTTGCGACTCGTGCTCTCCGACCACGATCTGACCGGTTGAACCTCTTCTTGAGGCGAGGATTCGGCTCGTCGACGAGGAACGACGGCGAAAAACGGAGCGGCGAGAGACTGTCGAGGGAGAGAGCGAGGCGAAGATGCTGGCGGCGGAGAGGGCGAGGATGAGGGATATGAAGGGGTAGCGGGTGAGGAGAGGATGTTGCTTGAATGCTTGACCCTTGACAGAGTCCTGCTTGAGACGGACGGTTGCACCGAGAATGAAGGTGAGTCCGCCGAGCTGGAGCTGAACAGCGAGAGCGGTCAGTAACTGGCCGCGACGGGTGAGGGGAGGGTACGTGCTCACCCACAGACTCTCAGATAGCTCTGTGAGCCAACCAGGCTGGAAGTGTGCCAGGAGGAGGAGGGACAGCTGGCCGACGGCGACGCTCCCCGGCATCAATCCCGTTGAAGGGCTCAGCTATTGAAGGAGTCAGCTTGGAGGCTTGGCGCGGGTGACGAGAACACTCACATTGTTTGTCCAGCAGTCACTCGCCATCCAAGCAGCCTCAAGGAACAGCGTAGGTCCTCGCAAGGCCAGAGCAGCGGCCGATCTCCCTCGGTCGGCGCCGAGCTGCATGAACGAGACGGCACCGAAATGTAAAACTCCGTCCGAGAGTATGAAGCTGAGCCCGAGTAACATCCACCAGGTCGACCAATCGATGCGACCGATTCTTGGGATGCAGAGACGGAGGAGAGAGGCGAAAGGGATGGCAAGGAGCGGAAAGAGCGCCGAAGTGGCAAGGGAGTTGCTGCTGGAGAAGAGAGGGCGAAGGAGTTCGACCTGTAGCTGACTGAGCTTGGCAATGAGGGCGAGGGCGATGAAGGTGGAGAAGGCTGCTCCTCTCGAGGAGCGAGCGGAGGGATCGACTGGTGCAGCGAAAGCTACTGGCCTTTGCTTGGCCATGCTCTGTAAGAGAGCAACAGCGGCTGCTGCTTTGAAGAAGTAGATTGAAGCGAGAGCAAGTAAAGCCAGGAAGCAAAGAAGTGAATTCGAGCTCGGGCTTGAGGACGACGACGAACGCGCGAGCTGCTCTCTCTCCCCTGCTCACCCGCCCCGCCGTCGCATCGCAGTCCAGGCGAAAGGGTCGTTCTGATTTGCCTGGAGCAGAGTATCACCCAACAGCTACGACCGCCTGCATTACTCGCCCTTCCCCTCTCCCTCTCCCTCTCCGCTTCGTTCAACTCACCGACGAGGCGCCTTCCCCAGCGTTTCGCTGGCCTCGAGCTCCGATTTACCAACAGCAATAACGATATACGACAGTTCAACTACTCCTGCACCACACCAGAATATCTCTCCACTCGCCAACAGCTCAGCCAGCTCGAACCCGCTCCCTCGAAACGAACGAATGCCGGACTCGGACTTCTTCAGAAGGGTGCAGAGCGCTTCGTCGCTGTCAAGCATGTCAGCATCAGCGTCAAGCGCTAGCCAGACTCGGCCCAGCCTCGCTCCGAGCTCGTCCAGCTCTAGGACGACGCTCAAGATGACCCTCGACGCCGCCTTCCCAATCGCCAGCGGCAGCGGGAGCGGGGGTGGAAACAGGGGAGGTACAGCATCAAGCGCACCAGGCTCTCCGACCAAACGCAAGGTCTATGGAGATCGGTGAGTCGAGCTGGAAGGAGCCGAGCCGGCTGAGAGAGCTTGAGCTGACGCCGCTCGCTGTTCTTCTGCAGCTTCATCCCGAACCGAGAAGGGCTGGACCTCCAAACGAGCTTTCAGCTGATCCCGGACAGCTCGACAAGCCCGTTCAAAGGCAAAGGACGAGCCACTGGCCCCGACAACGAGGCTCAGCAGGGTGCGTTTCCTCCGCCTCTCGCAGTTGACTGCACAGCAGCTCATCTTGCCTTTGCGTAACCTACAGACGATGCCCAAAAGACCTTTAACGCTTTGCTCAAAACCGAACTCTTCGGGCCCGACTCGTTGGACTACTCGTCGCTTCGCAATTCGCCCTCATCTCGCACTCACGGCGGCGCCTCCACTTCCACGAACTCTACTGCACCCACTCCTTCCTCGCCTTCATCATCCAAAAAGCTTTTCTCCTTCACCTCGCCTTCACGTCGACGGACAGCGACTGGAGAGCGCGAGAGGGTCGTCGGCGGAGCGCAAGGACTCGACAGTCCAACCCACGAGCGCTACAGCTTGAGCCCGGTGCGGCACGAGAGCCAGAAGCTGCTGCTGTCACCGAAAAAAGCGCCGAGGACGTTGAGCAAGGTGCCATGGAAGGTGTTGGATGCGCCTGACCTAGCCGTGAGCGCCACCTCTTCTTTCGCCGAGCTCCCACTGACATCGTCTCTTCGCAGGACGACTACTACCTCAATCTCATCGATTGGTCATCCAACAACGTTCTCGCCGTCGGTCTCGGATCGTGCGTCTACACCTGGAGCGCGCACACGAGCGAGGTCAAGAAGCTCTGCGATCTCGCCGACCAGCCGACGCCGGACTCGGTCACCTCCATTGCTTGGGTGCAGCGGGTGAGTCGCGATGCGCTCAAGGCACTCTGCATCAGGTCGCTGACGCTTCGTCGAGCTGCAGGGTCATCAACTCGCTATCGGCACCAAGAACGGAGGAGTCCAGATCTGGGACGCTCAAGGTAGGCGATTCGCGCGCTCGAGTCGGTCGACGGGGCTGATGCTCTTCGATACTCCTCGTTCTCTTCCCGGCCTTCTTCACCATCTGCTGCTGCCCCTCAGCCGAACGACCGATTCGGCGGATGACCGGACACACCGCCCGAGTCGGCGCGCTCTCCTGGAACGATGCGATCCTCACCTCGGGCTCTCACGACAAGAGCATCTACCATCGCGATGTTCGAGTCCACGCCCACTTTGTCGGCAAGCTTACTGCTCATCGGCAAGAGGTCTGCGGGCTCAAGTGGAACGAGCAGGGCGATCAGCTCGCTAGTGGAGGAAACGACAACCGGCTCTTCGTGTTTGACAAGATGAACGAGGTGCGTTCGGGAGCTTCGTTTTAGAGGCAGCGTCGTCGAGAAGGAAACTGACCCACTCCCGCTTTCTCAGACGCCGACCCATCGCTTCACCGAGCACATCGCCGCCATCAAGGCCATTGCCTGGAGCCCTCATCAGAACGGCATCCTCGCTTCGGGAGGAGGTACTGCAGATCAGAAGCTTCGATTCTGGAACACCTCAACCGGCACCCTCCTCAACGAGATCGACACGGGGAGTCAAGTGAGTCGCATGGACGGCTGGGAGGGGAACCTGAGCTAACGACTACTCGTCTTCTTCGCAGATTTGCAACCTCCTCTGGTCCAAAAACTCGAATGAGCTCGTCTCGACGCACGGCTTCTCCTCGGGGCAAGCACAAAATCAAGGTGAGCCTCTCGCCGTCGTCGCTCCCGTCTTACTCTTGCTGACCTCTTCCCCCTCAACAGTCATCATCTGGCGCTATCCTTCCATGTCGCAAGTTGCCACTTTGCAAGGCCACACCTACCGAGTCCTCTACCTCGCCGGCTCGCCCGACGTTAGTCCCTGTTCGCCTTCTCGTCTCTTTGGCGCCCTCGCTGACTTCGCTGTTCTACCACAGGGTCAAACCATCGTCACCGGAGCAGGAGACGAGACGATCCGCTTCTGGAACGCCTTCCCGCCGGGCAAGAATGAGAAGAGGGCGCAGACCTCGGCGTTGAGCCCTTTCGCTGGGATCCGCTGAGGTCGGAGAGAGACCGGGAAGCGGACGGGGATAGCAGGGATGAGTCGTCGTTATCGTTATATTGTCATTGAAGCCGTTGTGCATGTCACCGTGGCTTCTCTCGGGCGAAGAGTCAATCGGTTGCTCGGCGAAGCTGCTCCAAAGCCTGACGAGCTGGACAGGCAGCTCAAAGGACTCGCGCGTGTCTCGAGCAGGAGTTTTGATCAGGCGCATTCGCCCGCCTCGCGACTATCGGTGTACAGATCTTACAAACAAGTCCTCGGCGCAAAGCCTGCAGCCCTACTCCCTCGCGCCCTCTGCGGGTCCACTCGTTGAAGCTCCCAGCATTGGCAGTGACCCTCCTCCTGGCGCAATTCCTGGTGGTAGGATGGCCGTCTCGTCGGTGCCTTCGGGGAGCTCGCGTTGGAGGATAGGATCGCGAGGCGCTTCCTGTGAGTGCAAGAGGGTGTCAGATGAATTCGGCTGGGTGTCGTTGAGGGGACAGAAGAGCTGCAGGAGGCCTCACCGAGTCGCCAGAACCAGCCATCACCGTCTCGAACTGTTTCCACAGATCATGCACCGAATCAAAGCCCTTGCCGACCTCGATGACATTCTCGATATTGCGATTGAGTTGGTTGACGCTCGAGCAGCATTTAGCGAGGTTCTATCGAAGTGCAACAGAGTGAGTTGAGCGAGACGCGACCAGGAGGAGCGAGACGCGTCGAGTGTGGGAGCTGTACCTCTGCAATCTCTGCGATGAGACGATCCCGCTCGCGTTCAAAATCCGTTTTGTCGCTGTAGCTCATCAGAGGCGGAGATGAGGGTCGATTTGGAAGGAGCTCAACCTGCGAGAGCTTCGAGCCTGAGCTTAGACTTGGACCGCTCACTGCTTCTGCTTGTCAACCTCACCATGGCGCTCAAGCAGCGCACAGCTTCGCCTAGTGTAGCACCTCCTGCTACAGCACCTGCTCCCCAGCCGCTCTACTCGACTTCCTCGCAATACCGGTGAGCCAGCGCCTGACGTCCCTCGAGCTGAGCTTTGCGGAGCTGACCTCGTCTCGTTCTGCAACAGCAATTGGCGATACTCGAAACAGGGATTAGCCAAGATTAGGAAGGACTTGAACGAGCAGGCTGTGGATCGAGTGAGGGGCATGGTCGAGCAGGAGAGGGTGCGT
The DNA here is from genome assembly GCA_003054985.1 of Leucosporidium scottii. Classification (NCBI taxonomy): domain Eukaryota; kingdom Fungi; phylum Basidiomycota; class Microbotryomycetes; order Leucosporidiales; family Leucosporidiaceae; genus Leucosporidium; species Leucosporidium scottii. Next base: position 5,058 of record MWVB01000138.1, read on the forward strand.
AGTCTCCTCAAAGCTCGCTGTTGGGCAATAGCTTCGACAGCGAGTGAGGCCGGAGAGCTATGACTGATCGCTCTTCGCTCTACTGTAGGTTCAACAGCACACGGCGCCCGCCGCCTCTACCTCGACGCCCAGCGCTAGCGGCTCGGAGCCCCCATCTCAGCCAGCTACACCTCCCCCTCCCTCCGAAATCCAGTACCTCACAGTCGAGGATGAACTCTCACTCGTCACCTACTATCTCACCCAAATCTCACTCCTCTGCGGCGCCTTCAAGTTCAGCGAGATGGTTCAGGCGACGGCAATGACCTACCTCAAGCGGTTCTACCTTCGCAATACTTGCATGGACTATCATCCCAAGAATGTCATGTATGTTCTGTGACCGCCGCTGAGGCCGGTCGAGCTCGCTGACTCTTCTCGGCTCGACTCGCAGGCTCACCTGTGTCTTTCTCGCGACCAAAACGGAGAACCATCCCATCTCGATCGACTCCTTCTCCTCCAAGACTCGCACCACCCCCGACGATATCCTCTCACTCGAGTTCCTCGTCTCCCAGTCTCTCCGATTCGAGTACAAGGTCCATCATGCCCATCTCGCCGCTTCGGGCTTGCTCTTGGACATGCAGGTGAGTTCTTCCGGCCTTTCCCTACCCTTCTGTCACTTACCAACGACCCTTGACTCCCAACTAGACGAACGAAACCCCTCTGGAAACCCTCGAAACCGTCTACGCCTCCGCCAAGCAGCATCTCCGAACCTCGCGTCTAACAGACCTCGAGCTCATCTACACTCCCTCGCAAATCGCACTCGCCACCTTCCGCCTCACCGACCCTTCCATCGTCGACCGCTGGCTGGGCATCAAAGCTACTCGACAAGCCGCCCACAACGCCGAGCAGAGGTTGAGCGCGCAGACGGAGGAGGAGCTGGAGAAGGAGAAGGTCGTGGATCTGTTGGTCGAGATTGGAGAGGTCATCTTGACGGCCAAGGAGAATCCGGTGGATAAGGCAAAGGTGACTGAGGTGGACAAGAGGCTGCGATGGGCGAGGAATCCGGAGAAGGATCCCAAGAGTGCTTTGTGAGTCTGCACTTGCGCTCTCGGATCGGGTCGGGCTCCGAACCTGACATTCATCTTCTTCTCACAGATTCAAGAAGCGGAAGGCCGAGGAGGAAGCTGAGCGAGAGGCCAAGTCGAAGGCCAAGGCAGCGGCGAGGCCCGTCAACGACGATGAGAGCGTCTTTGATTGAGTGGACTCGCTCGCTCTATGTAGTACTAGCAGCAACTGTGTTGTATCACTTTTTCTGCGGCTCTCGCTTGCCTGACGGCGCAAAATGGAAGCGAGCGGAAAGGGTTCGGCGCTGGCGAGGAGAGGCGCTCCACGTTGCAAATGTCGAGAAGCCGAGCTAGACTCCTACACGACTGTTGTAGTAAGCGATAGCGTGTTCTACAGACTGTCGAGTCGGTAACAAAGCCTGCAAAATGACAACCGGTCAGCCGGGCGCTCTCCTCTCTCAATCTTCCCCGCCCGACTCACCGCCTCCACCCTCCTCTGCTCCTCCTCCGACCTCCTCCTCTCCCCCTCCGGCTGCTCCGCGACCTTCTCCAACCTCACAAGCGAATTATCCAAGCTACCCTTGAACCTCTCCGCCCTCGCGGCCCTTTCCTTGGGCGAGGAGAGCGCGAGCGCAGACAGGTCGTTGGGTTTGGGAGGGAGGATCGAGCCCCAGAAGAGGCGGAGGAATTCGTGCGAGGTGGCGCAGACTTGGGTCAGGGAGGTGAGGAGGGCGCGGGGGATGGTGTCTGCGCGAGTGAGGGGAGAGGTCAGCGAGGGAGGGGTGGAAGACGGGAGAGGTGAACTCACTGTGCGCTCCTTCGCGGCTGCTTCGTTCGACTTTTTGGCGTACGCTGGCCATCATATCGCTCATGCTCGTCTTGACATCCTGGGAATCAATCTCGAACTGTAGGACGAGCCGAGCGAGGGAAAGTCAGCTCAGCTCGCCGCCGCCCTTCTCGACCTTCAACAACTCACCTCCCCCAACCCCATCTCCCAATCCTCCATCATCTCCCTCGTCCTCTTCAACGTCTTCTGCGCCTGCACCTCATCCATCAACCCCTTGCCACCTCCCTCTCCACCCTCCGCTCCACTAGCCGTCGCTCCTCCACTGCCGCCGAGGTTCAATGCGACGCGATCCGAAACGGTGCGGTCAATCAGGTCGTCTAGGAGGATGTCCGAGTAGTAGAGGGAGTTGCGGTCCTGTGTGCTGGAGAGGTCAGCGAGGGAGGGAGGGAGAGGAGGAGGAAGGAGAGGACGTACGCCGGCGTTTCCTGGGTCGAACGAGATGCGGCTGCGGTCGACCGTTTCTCCTCTGTAAACGAACGAGATTGATGGTGAGCATCGGCTCTGTGGCAGTACAGCATAGCGTGTTCGAACCCTCCTCGTCAGTTCGGTTGGTCGGTTCTTGAGCCTGAGACGCTCAGCGCCCTCGAACACGCTTGGTGGAGGGATGAGGGCAAGATCGGTGCCAAGAAGCAACGACGAGCCTCTCTTAAGCTCCCCGCTCGCCCCGAGAGCCCGCACTTGCGCCTCCCTTCCTCCGCTCCGTGAGTCCTCAACCTCGCCGAGTGAAGGTCAAAGTCGCTCCCGAATAGAGAGAGTGCAAGGTGGGGCAAGCCACGTCAAGCTCCAACACGAAGGTAGCAAACGAGGCCTACTCGAGCTCTCCGCCATCCCCGAAAGCTCTCGATCGCCTTGCCTGCTTTTCTCTCTGCTCCAGCACCAACCCGCGCCGAGTCGAATCAAGGTCACCGCTTCCGATCCTCTTCAGAAGGAGGAGAAGGAGCAGAAGGACAACAAGGACTGGTACGAGGAAGGTCGCAAAGAGCCCCTTCAAGCTCTTCACCACCCCCGAAGCTGTCAGTCGCCGTTCCACTCCACCCTCCTGCACTACTCCGCCTCGCCGTCGAGGAGCACGGGAGAGAGCAGAGATGCAGGTGGGAAGGGGCTACATGATGCAGAAGCATGACGTTACCGACTCAAGCTCCACCTGAAGTCTTGAAGTCACCGCCAAGTTCTCGCTCCGTTGCTTCCCCTTCCCTTCCTGCCGACCTCGAGCGAGACCGAGTTGAGCTGCCCCTTCCTCATCGAGGAGCGAGGGGTTTGCAGGCCAACAGTACGAAAGTGAGGAACAAGCTCTCAGAGCCCAATCCCTACTCTCGAGAGGCCACCTCCCCTCGCCCTACCCTGACCGAGCGAATCCCCCCTTCGCGTCTCCCGCGAGCGAGTCCGGAGCGAGTCAAGAGCGCGAGCCCAACGCTGAGAGAATTACACGAAGGTAGGGAAGAGCCCTCTCGAGCCCTTACCAGTGTCCTCGAAACCCTCTCTCTGCCTTTCGAGCTCCAGCACATCTCCTCAGCGAGTCGAGCTGCTCAACGGGTCTCTGGCAGTTCCACGAGACCAGCCAAGAGCCCTACCGAGCTCTCCACCGCTTTCGAGTAGCGAGCGAGCGAGAGCGGCCCGTTGAGAGCTGCTTTGCTGCTTCTCCGAGCGCGCGAAACATGTCCTCCGAGCGAGACCCAATCGCTCCGAGCAGAAAGGGAAGGGGGGAAGTAGGGAGGGCCGTGACAAAGGTAGCGAAGGAAGCCTTCGGGAAAGAGCTCTACACTACCTCTGAAAGCCCACCTCATCCATCGCTTCCTTCCCCTTGAGCTCCGCTCCAAAGCCGCGAGTGAGCAAACGAGGACTGAAATCTCGGCGCCCGAGGTCGTTCCCCTCGCCCCCCGTTTTGGGGGGCGCGCGACGGCCAAGTTTGGGGGCCGTCGTGAGAAATCGACGGGACGAGAGCAGAGAGGGGCTAGCCTAGCCCCGTCCCTTCCTACCGCCCAAAATGCCCTTGTGCCGCTCTCCTCACCGCCTTTCCTCGCCCCCTCGCCCATCCTCCCCTCTCCCTCGGCGCCCTCCCTCCACTCCCTCCCCAGCCCACGCATCGAAAGAAAGAATCAAGAAAAGACCCCAGGGAAACAGACCAGCACAGCCCCGAACAGGAAAAAAAAAAGGAAGGGAAGGGCTCAAAGAAGACTCACAAACTCTGATTCAACAACCTCTCACTATGTTCATTGAACCTCCTCATCAAAGGGAGGGCAGCTCGTTCCCTCCCCGGGCGCATGGTGATGTCGCGTTGATTGGTTACCTGTTGCCCGAGGCCGAGCGAGAGGCAGGGGAGGGTTAGCAGGTCGGGGGGTGCGGTGAGGAGGGCAGGGGAGGAGAGGGAGGGGGAAGGGACCCGTTACCTCATGTTGATCCTCCTCTGTAGCTGCTAGATCGAGGAGTCGGTAAATGTCATGTTGTTGGAGGTTCTTGGGTTCAATGTCTGTGCGACCGAGCGAGGGGGGGGGCGGGTTAGCGCTCAGCTCGGCTCGGCTCGACTCGATCTTTCCACACAGCCAGCCTTGAAGCTTGAAGGCGGGGTGGGAGAGGAGGGGGAAAGGAGGGGAAGAAGGGAAAAAGGAAAGAAAGAAAAGAAGACCCAACCATCATCCTCATCGCCCAAGTATTTGTCGAAAATGGCATCATCCTTGACGGCTTCCACGGCGGCTCGGTTGGCCGTACGATTGCGGTTGAAGAGCTTGGATTGGAAGTAGCGGGTCCAGAAGGCTTCTTCTGAGAGCTGTTGTGGGAGTGCGAGGGCGAGGGCGAGTGTAGCGGTAGTGGAGACGGAAGAAGGAGAGGGTCAGCAAGGGGAGAAAGGCGAAGAAAGAGCAAACCCCGTACCGGCTCGGGAACATTCTCATCATAAGCCCTAGCCACCACGGGATACTCCTCGAAAATCTCCTTGGTCAACATCGGGGTAATCTTGACCGTTACATCCCCCCTCTCATCCGTCTCAGGTTTGGGATCGACCATCCCCCCCTTCTTTCCTTTCATTTGTTCATGAGCGACTCGAGCGGCGAGGAGGAGGTCTTGACGGGTGGACCAGAAGTCTGATTCGGTGAGTTGGTGGGTGAGGACTAGGGAGCGATGCAGGGCGAGGAGGGCGGGAGAGGATTGGAGGATGAGTTTGCGGAGGTGGTAGTCGGTTTGCTGTTGGGGTTGGGAGGGGGCGGTGGTGGTGGAAGGGGAGGGACGTATGGAGGTTGAGGGGGTTGGTGCGGTGGACGCCGAGGCTTTTCCTTTGCCATTAGGATCGACCTTCGGCGTTACTCCTTCTTTCCCCACCAAGGGCTTGACATCCTCTTCTCCATCCAGCTGCATCCTATTCCCTCCTCCCCCTCCTCCACTCCCACCCTCCCCACCACCACCAGCACCAACAGCAGCAGCCATCTCCCCTCTCGCCCGATTAGCAGCGACCATCTCTCCCAACTCCTTCTTGAACCTCTCCCTATCGCTCACGGCACTGGCGCCCGCGGTGAATTGAAAATTGTAGGATTCTTCTGTGATTTGGGTGAGAGAGGTCGGGGATAAGGCGATTTTGAGGGCTACTTTTGGGGCGGTGGGTTTCGAGGCGAAGAGGACTGATGGGTGGTTGGAAGTGAGGAGGGAGTCAGAAATGGGAGAGGCAGCAGAGGGATGTGAAGAAGACTAACCGATCATCCTATTGGTAGGGATGGTGAGGAAAGGTGCTCCAGTTGCTGTAGTGGAGACGAGGAGCGAGTCGGGGAGGAGGGTGAGGTAGGAGGATTGCTTCTTGTAGGTGACTTGAGCGGAGCAGAGTACACCTGTTGTTGTTGGAGCCATTTCTGCTGTAGCTGACTGAGTTGTACTGAAAGACGAGTAGAAGCAGGAGTGACAAGTTTAAGGGAGAGCAGTCGCTGTCGAAGTGACGACGCGTTGGTTGACTCTCCTCTTCACACTCACACTAGTCGCTCACACTCTCGAGTCGTCGGGTACAGCTAGACAGCTAGACAGAGCTGTATCATATCAGCTCTAGTCGCCTCTCGTCTCGCCCAGCCCAGCTCTCAGTCTCAGCTCAGCACCCACCTCGTCTCTCCCTCCCTCCCTGGTCGATGGCACGACCTCATTCCTACTACGGTGGACAACCCCCATCAGGTTCAGCAGATCCCTTTGCCGATTCCAATTCCAATTCCAATTCCAATTCCAATAACAACTCGTTTATAGTCCCGATTCAACCTTCCAATTCCTCCCAAGGCTCCTCGTTACACCTCGGCACGTCGACTCTGTCGTTGGAGGTGCGAGCTCGAGGCGCTTCTCCTTCTACTTCTCCTTCCCCTTCTCCTTCTTCCACTCGCACCTACCGTTACTCGACTTCAGTAGAAGCTGGTGATTACCATCATCATCAACATCAACATCAGCATCACTCGTCGCACCCCCACTCGGAGCAACACTCTCAGCAACAGCGTAGAGTAGGGAGGCAACCTTCTTCCAATCATTTACACGGTGGGACTGGGACTACAACAGGAGTATCGAGGAGTATGTCGATGGGGACTGCACTAGGATCAACATCAACTCCGAGGGCGACTAGCTCCTCTCGTATGGCCTACTCTCCTAATCCTACCACTGTCACCACCGACACCTCGTCCCACCTCTCCCATTATCGCGCTTCTCCTTCCTCTTCCTCTTCCACCACCACCACCACTTGGCATCCACCTCAAGCAGGATTGATGCGAAGGGGCCTCTCTTATGACGGTCGCTTCTCCTCTTCCTCTTCCTCTTCCGCTTCCCCTTCCGCTTTACTCCAGAATTACCCGTCCAATTCCAATTCCAATTCCAATTCCAATTCCAATTCACTCTTACCCACCTCCTCCTCCTACTCGCCCATGACGGGAATCCAACCCCCGCTTTCCCCCTCCAACAACAATCAACAACCAGCGCCTCCTCCTCCTCCTCAGCGACACTCGTACTCGCCTTCTCACTACGCCGCTACCACTACCCAACAAGCGCCGCCTACCTCCTCCTCATTTTACGCCCATCACATCCCCTCCACTTCGCCCAACCCCGGTCCACCAACCACCTCCTCCGCTCCTCCTCCTCCTCCTCCCCCACCGCCAATGCCATCGACTACCCCCTCCCATCAACCTCAAGCGCAACAGTACTACCAATCGCAACAGTACTTTGATCAAACGATTCAACGTCAAGCGGCTCAAGCGGCGCAGCAGCACCAGGCAGCGGGTCAGCAGCAGCAGCAACTCTCTCCCAATCCCAACCCCAATCCGCCTCCACCCTCTACCTCACCATCCAACAACAGCAACACGGCAGCCCTCTTCTACCCCCCCGGAACGGACCTGCGTTCCCTCTCGTCTTCCACCACCACCACTGGGCCGCCCCCGGCAACGAGGTCAAGGAGTCAGGCGAGACCGAGTAGAGGGTTGAGGAGGGTTAGGGATGTGAATGAGATCGTGAGGAGGGTGAATCAACAACCGGTAGGAAGGAGAGCAGATCCTGGTGGAGGGTTCGTTTCGGTGGGTCGTTCTGCTGCTCGGCGCTCGCTCGCTCGCTCGGCGGCTGACCTTCCCGCTCCCCTCAAAACACACAGCCCCTCAAAGCTCTAACCACCCACCTCCCCCAAACGTACCACCTCGTCAACCCCACCTTCCGCTACGAAACTTCCCTCAACCCTCGTCGCGTCCTGACCAAACCTTCGAAACCGAGTGGCAACGATGGGTTTGATAATGAGGATTCGGATTATATCCTTTATGTTAATGATGTACTCGGGGGAGGGGAGGGGAAGGGACGGTGAGTTCGTTCGTTCTTCTTTCTCTCTTGGCTTTTTGAGAGAGAGGGGGAGGAGGGGAGAGGGGCCGATGGGACGCTGCGCTGACTCGCTTTGCCTTTGCCTTGCTTTCTCTATCCTCCTCCTCCGTCTTACCCCCCCTCTCCCGCATCTCATCAGCGTTAGTGCAGGCCTTCAGC
>MWVB01000138.1:13108-32964 GCA_003054985.1 Leucosporidium scottii
GGGACTGCCAAGCGTTTTGTTGAACCACAGTGGCGAAGGTGGATCTTGGCTTTCGAGTGGAGGTCGAGGGCGCTGTCGTCTCGTTGCTGAGCCGCCGCTTCTTGTCGCTTGCTCGGAGCTTGAGCCTCGATCTCGGTCTTGGTCTGTCGGTCGGAGCCAGAGGGAGGGAGCAGCACCACAGCTACGCAGGTGGATCTTGGCTTTCGAGTGGGAGGTCGGGGTTTCGCCATCGTTGAGGTGAGATGCTGGTCCTTTCGCCGGGAGACCTTTCGTCTGGCGCCGTCTCGAGGGGAGCGGTTCCCTTCCGTCGTAGCGTAGAGAGGAGGGAGGGGCGGAGCACAACAGCTCGCGGGTGGCTCTTGTTCTTCTAGGGGAGGTCGGAGGCTACCATGTCTGCTGTTGCTGCGATTCCTGCCCTTTGCTGGAACCGCTCTCTCGGCGGCTTGGATCGAAGACTCGGCGCTTGTTGAGGCGGGCGGAGGGGTTCAAGGGGGAGAGGGTGAGCGCGCTCGAGGGGTCTCGGAAGGTGGTCCAAGGCTTGGGGGAGCTTTGTTTCCTTCTCATTGCGGTTCCGCTCGTCACGCCCAGACCTCTCATCAGCTCGGTCAGGAGCGGAGCGGAGCTCATGCCACAGACGCGTTCGGCGGTAGCTGGAGAGCCGCAGGTCGCGCTCTCTCGCTGCTGTCGTTCGGTGCTTGTAGTGAGTGAGCTCTGCTTCCGCTTGCCGTAGCTCGGCTCGTCCCTCGTCGAGGGCAGAAGAGGCGAGCGGAGTGAGAATCGAGGACCAACGACTGGGCTCCTTTTCAGCAGCTCGAGTAGGGCTGTTGAGGAAGGTCGGTATCTGAGGTGCTCGTTTCATTTCGCTTCTCGTTGACGAAGGCAGCCCGGCGATTGTCATGCTCGCTGAGGTTGAGGCCGAGGCGGGCGCGAGACGACTCTTTTACGGGCGAGCGAGAACTTTTGAAGAGCTCTTCGCCGCTTGTGTCCGCCCTGTCGCTCACCCCTGTTTCGGCCTGTACTCTGCCTCGCCAGTCGGAGCCGAGCGCGCCGGTCGAGCTCGAGTGCCGACCGACCGAGCAGCCGATGGAGGGACAGTGCTGGCGTTTCGCCAGCTTTGGTGAAGCTGCTGGAGTCGCCTCTTGTTTGACCCCCAGCGGATGCCCTTGACATACAGAACCAGTCGTGAACGAGGTTGAGATGGCGCGGCGGGCTGAGCGTCGAGGAAGCTACAGGGGCATTTGCGGTCGCTCCTGCTCTTTCATTGAGAGTATGGGAGTACTGCTGCCGAGGGCTCCTGATGCCTTTCTCTTCGCTGGGCCGGCGGTCGCGAAGCCGAGCTCACAGACTGCTCGTCCCTCGCCGAGCTCGAGTGTTGGCGCGCGAGAGGAGGGTCGACATGAGATCGAGAGCCATTTGTGATCATCAAAGGATCAGACTGCTGACTCTCTTCCTCCTATTCCCCCCTCTTCCTTCTACCCCCTCATGTCCCGCTTCACTCGCCCCTCTCGCCAACCCTACAGATCAACAACCAATGGGACCCCGCCGACGAGCACCACATGCTCCGCCTCAAGGACACCTTCATCCACCACTCGCACCTCTGCCTCGTCTTTGAACTCCTCTCCAACAACCTCTACGAGCTCATCAAGCAAAACTCGTTCCGCGGGCTCAGCACCAGTCTCGTGAGAGTCTTTACGGCGCAATTGTTGGACGCGTTGATGGTCCTCGAGGAGGCCAAGATCATTCATTGCGATTTGAAGCCCGAGAATATCCTTCTCAAGAGGTGAGTTTCGGCTTTCGCCTCTCGCCCTCCACCTCCTCCGACGCCATCCTTCTGCACTCTCTTTACCTCTCCTTCGACGCTCGTCAATCTCCTCGCCTCCTCCTGCACCATCATCGCCGCCCCCAAACCGGCGCCGAACGCTCGCTAACGCCGTCCCCCCTCCCTCTCTCCTACAGCCTCCAATCGCCCACGATCAAGGTCATCGACTTCGGTTCAGCCTGCCACGAGAAGCAAACCGTCTACACCTACATCCAATCGCGCTTCTACCGCTCGCCCGAGGTGATCCTCTCCCTCCCCTACTCGGCCAGCATCGACATGTGGAGTTTGGGGTGCATTTGCGTCGAGTTGTTCCTTGGATTGCCGTTGTTCCCTGGCACGAGCGAGTTTAATCAGATTACGAGGATCGTGGAGATGTTGGGGTGAGCTTGGCGCCTAGGGGATGAGCGCCGAACGATTGCTGAACCCCCCCTTCCCTCGCTTCCTCTCCTCCTCGCTCTCCCTCTCCTCCTCGCGCTCTCCCTCTCCCTCTCCTCTCTCTCACGCAACAGCATGCCGCCAGACCACATGCTCGAGAAGGGCAAGCAGACGTCGCACTTCTTCGACCAAGTCTCGGACGAGTACGGTCGTCGTCGCTGGCGCCTCAAGTCGCTCGAACGCTACTCGGCCGAGTACAAGACGCAGGAGCAGCCTTCCAAGAAGTACTTTTCCGCCTCGACGCTGCCCGAGATCATCAAGCAGTATCCGATTCAGAGGAAGGGATTGAAGGAGCAGGAGGTCGACAAGGGTGAGCATTCGGGCGCGACGAGCGATGGAGGACGAATCAACGCTGATCTCCTTCTCTTCGCTCCCTCGCGCACAACAGAGATGAAGAACCGACTCGCCTTTATCGACTTCGTCAAAGGCCTCCTCAACCTCGACCCCGAGACTCGCTGGTCGCCCCAACAAGCTCGTCTCCACCCCTTCGTCGCCGGCGAGCCCCTTCTCCAACCCTTCGTCCCTCCTCCCCTCCTCAAGTCAGGCGCCAAGCACGCCACTTCCTCCTCCACCTCCGGCATGCCCTCCTCTCCCAACCCCTCCACCTCCAGCAATGCCGACCCCAAACGGCCTTACGGCGGTCTCCCTCCTGCTCCGCAACGTAGCGCGCCAGCAAGGACCTACGACGCCAAGGCCTACTCTCAGCACCTCAACCAGCAGCAGGGCTACACCATGCAGGCTCAGCAGGCGGCGCAGAGGGCCGCGGCGGTCCCTACCAACCCTTACCAGTTGAGCGATGGGCTCGGAGGACCGCTCCAGGGTGTCGGAGGATCGTCGGGAGGAGGCTACGGAGCGCAGCAGAGGCAAGGTCAGCAGCAGTACGGCTCGTCGGGCTCGACCTCCTCTTCCTCGTTCGGCGCCAACCCTTCGGGATACCCTTCCAACGCGGCTACCAACCCAGCGGCAGCGGCGGCGGCCATCCCGACTAACCCCCCGGCCGTGCATCACTACACCGCTACGAGGCAGAGGAGCAACACGGGAGGTACGCAGGAGTTGCCGCCGGCGTTGCAGAAGTTTGGACACGAGTTGGGGGTGCAGGGTGGGAGTGGTCAGAGTGTTACGCCAGTGTGAGTTGGTTTTTTTCTCGTCTCTTCCCATGAGAGCGCCGTTGTTGAGGGAGCATGAGGGGGAAAGAGAAGGCGGAGTGGGCGCCGAGAACCGATTGCTGACCTCGCTTCGTCCTTCTCCTTACACCGCGCCTCACCTCGTTCTTGCGTCTTTCACACCACCCTCACCTCAATTACACTTCGGCTTCCCTCCTTTCGCTCGCACCTCGTAACAGCCTCCGTCGCGAGGATCAGTGGCAGGCGTGGGAGCGACTCAGCGGTGCAGGAGCGGGCGACGGCGGGAATGGAGTGCACAGGAGGATCTCGATCTCGAGGAATCCGCATCTGAACTTGCTGCAGGAGCAGGTGAGTTTCGTTGAACCTCGGAGCCGAGAAGACGACCGCTCAAAGGAGAGAGACCGAGCTCGCGCTAACTCTGCGCCTCCCTGACTCCGCAGGCCGAGAATGGGCTCAACAGCTGGAACTCTCCCATGCGCGCCAAGCCCGGTCCACCCTCGCATCAGCAACCTCCAGCAGCCGGAGGTCAACCCGCCTACTCCTCCTACTACCCCTCGCCGCTTCAGACTTCCCAGCAGCAGTTCTCGGTCGTCGTCGATGGTCGCCAACAGCCGCAGCAGTCGCTCCCTCCTCAGCAGCAGCCTCCACCGTCGGGAGCCGACCTCTTCGACGTCGGCATCGCCGCTCCTCCTCTCGCCTACTCGTCGGGCGCCAACCCTGCGAGGTACGCGCCTTACTCGGCTGGACCGGGAGCTTCGGCGTCTTCGGGAGCAGCAGGAGGAAGCTACGACCTTCCCTTTGACGCTTTCGACCACCGAGACGGACTCGGCACGCTCTACCAGCCTCTGCAGCCGTTTCAGGCGGGCGTGAGGAGAGCGGGAGGAGCGGGAGGAGGAGGAGGAGGTGCACCGATGTACGGTCAGGGAGCGGGAGGACTTTTTGGATCGGGAGCGCAAGGAGGAGGAGGAGGAGGACAGCAGCAGCAGGGGAAGGGTAAAGGGTGGTGATTCCGGATCGACATTGTTACTAGCTCTTCTCTTCTCTCCCCTTCTCTCCTCTATACCTCTATCACCGTCTATAGGAATTTCATCTTCCGCTCCCTCCGTTAGCGATCCCCACCCGAGTGGAAACTTGACGCCGAGCGGCTTTCAACGAGCAGAAGACGAGGGAGCTGCGAAAAGAGAGGGAAGAGATGCCGAGAGCTGCCGTGCATTACACTGGTGCTCCGCGGTTAAGTACCCCAAACTTGCTGGGGAATAACGTGAGGCCGGCCGAGTCCTGGGTAAACCGACTTGCGATTTTGAACTTGCGATCGACGCGCTGGCTCGGTCGCTCCAAGTCCAAGGTCCGAACTGCCTTTCTCCTTCCGCCACATCGACCCTCGTCTCGCTGCACCTCAACAGGCTGCATTGTAACAGCTTGCTGATCAACTAAGCGACCGATCTACACCTCAACAGGCCTTCAACCTCTCGCAGCCATGGAAACAGCTCCAGCAGCTCCCTCCCCTCCGATGGGGCAGAGCCTCCTCATCCTCCTGGTTGTGCTCCTCGCTACGTGGTACTTCTTCGGCGGTAGTAAGAATCCGACCCTGAAAGAGCGAGACATGTTGGACGCTGCCTTCAACGGGAAGGCTGCAGCCAGCGGCGGGGACCTTGGCGACTCCGGCAGGGACTTTGTTGCCGCTATGCAGCAGGCGGTAAGTTCATTCGTTCTCTCTTCACCTTCCTACACATCCCCCGGTCGCCCTCGTAGCCTGTATCAAGCAGCAGAGCCTTCCGCTCGAGTCGGCTAGAACACGCGACTCCCTCGGGTTCTGAGGTGGCGCTTCGCGGCGTTTGCGACTCGAGAGGGTAAAGAAGAGCAGATGTAAGATACTAGAGTGTAGCCGAGTAGATTCGGTGCTGTAGAATAGCAGTCGGAGGACGGCTCGGGCTCAGGGAGAGCTGATTCCGAGCTCAAGGACCGCGGGTTCCGATGGGCAAAGGCAGGGACGAGAGCTGACCTGTTCTGTCGATGTTGCACGACTACAGAAGAAGAAGATTGTCATTTTTTACGGCTCGCAGACTGGAACGGCCGAGGACTACGGAACTCGCATTGCCAAGGAGGCAAAGGCTCGCTATGGACTCTCTTCGCTCGTTTGCGACCCCGAGGAGTGAGTAGCGTAGTAGTTGATAATCCGTAGAACAGGATGCTAACTCTCAATTGCCCTTCAGATACGACTTTGACACGCTGGACCAGGTTCCCGAGGACGCGCTCGTCGTCTTCTGCGTAGCTACCTACGGAGAGGGAGAGCCCACCGACAACGCCGTTGCTCTCATGGACTTCCTTCGTCAGGACGACCTCGCCTTCTCCAACGGAGGCGACCGTCTCGAGAACTTGCACTACGTCGTCTTCTCGCGTAAGTCCCTACTTCGCCACATCGCCGCTGATCCTCGAGGCTGATCGTACACTACACAGTCGGTAACTCCACCTACGAGCACTTCTGTGCCATTGGTCGCATCATCGACGAGCGACTCGCCGGGCTCGGAGCCAAGCGCGTCGGCGAGCGCGGAGAGGGAGACGACGACAAGAGCATGGAGGAGGACTACCTCGCGTGGAAGGACGGCATGTGGGACTCGGTGCAGAAGGAGCTCGGATGGGAGGAGGGAGCCGGAGGAGACGTCGCCGATTTCCAGGTCGAGGAGCTCTCCACCGTCGATGAGGCCAAGCTCTTCCTTGGAGAGCTTTCCCAGCGCGCTCTCACCGGCACTCGCGGTGTCTACGACGCCAAGAACCCCTACGCCGCCCCTCTCATCCAGTCGCGCGAGCTCTTCGAGGACGGAGAGCGCAACTGCATCTTCGCCGAGTTCGACATCGCCGATTCCGGCATCCGCTACCAGACCGGTGACCACGTCGGAGTGTGGCCTCTCAACCCGGACCTCGAGGTGGAACGCTTCCTTCGCATCCTCAACTTGACCGACAAGCGCGACCAGCCCATCGACGTCAAGTCGCTCGATCCCGCCCTCGCCAAGGTCCCCTTCCCCGTCCCTACCACCTACGACACCGTTCTTCGCCACTACCTCGACATCTCGGCTCACGCCTCGCGTCAAACCGTCGGCTCGTTCGCCAAGTTCGCCCCATCCGACTCGGCACGCCAGATGCTCGAGAAGCTCGGCGCCGACAAGGAGTACTTCCACTCGACCGTCGGCGAGAAGTGCCTCAAGATCTCCGAGGTCCTCGCCTTCGCTGCTGGTGACTCGCTCACTTCCGACCCCTCCTCGACCAACTACACCGTCTGGAACATCCCCTTCGACCGCATCATCTCGGGCGTCCACCGTCTTCAGCCTCGCTACTACTCGATCTCGTCCTCGCCCAAGCTCCACCCTACCTCCATCCACGTCACCGCCGTCGTGCTCAAGTACGAGCCCCAACCCGGCTCGAACCACGTCTACGGAGTCGGCACCAACTACCTCCTCAACCTCAAGACGGCCGCTTCGCAGGGCGTCAAGGGTCTCCGCGAGGAGGGCGCTCCCGTCTACCGCATCGAGGGACCTCGGCAGAAGTACAAGAAGGGCGAGCACTTCTGCGCTCCCATCCACGTCAGGAGGTCCAACTTCCGCCTGCCTACCAGCCCAAAGATCCCCATCATCATGATCGGACCCGGTACTGTGAGTTTTGCTGTTGATCTCCTCAGCTATAGAGCTACGGACTGACCTCTCTACTTGGACCGCTTCTTAGGGAGTCGCCCCCTTCCGCGCTTTCGTCCAGGAGCGAGTCGCTCTCGCTCGCAAGGCCAAGGAGAAGGATGGACCCGACGCCCTCAAGGACTGGGGCACGATCGACCTCTTCTACGGCTGCCGTCGCTCCGACTGGGACTACCTCTACAAAGCCGAGTGGGAGGAGTTCGCCAAAGAGCTCGATGGCAAGTTCCGCATGCACGTCGCGCTGTCAAGGGAGCCAGGACAGAAGAAGGTCTACGTTCAGGAGCTGGTCAAGCAGGAGGCGGCGCATATTGGAGACGCTCTCGTCGCCAAGAAGGGTTACGCTTACATCTGGTCGGTCTTCCTTCTCGCGCTTCTCCTTCTCCCGAGTCCTCGCTGACTGACCTCACCCTCTCCGACAAACAGTGGTGACGCCAAGCACATGGCTCGTGATGTCGAGCATGAGCTCGAGAACATTCTCGGCGCTGCCAAGAACGGAGGCCACGACGTGGGAGTCAAGGAGCTCAAGCTGCTCAAGGACCGCAACCGTCTTCTCCTCGACGTGAGTCCTCTTTTGCCCTCTGATCCATCTCGCAACTCGCTGACTTCTCCCTCACACCATCACCCACACTCCCACCCTCCTCCGCACCTCCAGGTCTGGTCGTAGATGCTCGGCTCGGCGACAAGAAGGAAAGGAAAAGAGATGGAACTTACTCGAGGCGGGCTCTTCTGTTTACACCCTGGCTAGACGTATTGTGCCATAGGCTTTATAGGACCTTTACTGCAATCTCCCTCATCCATCCCGATTATTCTAGCCAAAGACCCAGCCGCGAATTGAGGCCCGCGAAATCGCCTTTCGCTGCTTGACCTGCCTCATCCTCCCCGACTGG
This sequence comes from Leucosporidium scottii, assembly GCA_003054985.1. Lineage (NCBI taxonomy): Eukaryota > Fungi > Basidiomycota > Microbotryomycetes > Leucosporidiales > Leucosporidiaceae > Leucosporidium > Leucosporidium scottii. The sequence continues at coordinate 21,057 of MWVB01000138.1, forward strand.
CCGAGAGATGGTCGCCACGCTCATGCAGCTGTCCACTGCTGCTCGATCATCATTACGGATAGCTCGGCCTTGCTCTCGCGCACTTTCGACGCCGTCCTCCTCCTCGCCTTTGCCAGCTCTCGTTGGCACCGCACCTGAATACCAGCGACATCTCATCCTGCACGCACCGCAACTCGTCCGAGACTTTCCGTCGCATCTCGAGTCGACTTCGAAGCTGTACAAGGAGCTGGGGGCGAGGTTTAGCAAGCACCCGGTCCTCAGCAAGTCGGGCTTTGGGATGAGCGAAGCAGGCACGAGGCAGCAGGGGGAGCAGCCAGAGAAGTGGGACAGCTCAAGGTCACGATTTGAGGAGCCAGTGGAGGGCAAGGAGAAGGAGAGGTGAGTCGCCAGCCGCGACTTGAGCGCGTAGCGCAGGCTGACTTCGGCGTCCTGCTGTACAGCTACACTGCTACACTCTACCCCGACTTCATTTCGGTACCGCCAATATCCCTCTCCACCCTCTCCTCCCTCGAAGACTTCCTCGTCGCCCTCCCACCGCCAACAGCTCTCTCCTCTACCCCTTCCTCGGCGGCGCCTTGGGCTGACATCTACGTCTGCACTCACGGCGCTCGCGACTGTCGCTGTGCGGATCTTGGCGAGCCTCTGTACCAGGCGCTGGTCAAAGAGGCGAAGCGACGAAGGCTGGGAGGCGAGATGGGAGACCCCGACGTGCAGGAGGGGATCAGGATCGCTCGTGTGGCTCATGTCGGGGGCCACAAGTGGGCTGGGAACGCCCTCGTGTATCGTTCAGATGGCAGGAGTGACTGGTGAGACTTCCACCGTTCTCACGTCCCGGTCACGAACCCGCTGACTCGGCTTTCTCGCTTCGCAGGTACGGCCTTTTGCGCGCCGAGGACGCCAGAGAGCTGCTTGACCATGCCATGTCAACCGATCCGAAGCCTTGGTGGGCTCGCTGGCGTGGACGACTGGGGATGAGCTCAGCGGAGGTCAAGGACGCCTACCTCGAGGGAACGACCGGCGTCTCGGCGACGAAGAAGCGCAAGGAGAAGGCTCGCAACGCTCTGGGAGATCCAGTACAACTCGTATTCAAGAGCTGGGACAATGTGGACGAGTACAAGGTGACAGGATACGAAGGCGAGACGGTCATGGTGAGTCTTCGCTCCCCAGCGCCGAGCCTTCCTCGCTGACCTTCTGGCTCGCAGGAAACGGCCAGGCGCCATGACCTTCCTTCCATCCTTGCTACTTGCGGTGGACACTGCGAGTGCGCCACCTGCCATGTCATTATCGCTCCCACGGAACCTCCAGCACTTCAGCCCAGCGATTCGGGTCGACCACTCGCGGCGATCCCTCAAGAGGCGCCCGTGCCCGAGATGAACGACGAGGAAGACGAGCAGCTAGAGTTCGCGATGGGGGCAACGGACGACTCGAGGCTGGCGTGCCAGATCCCTGTATCTAAAGAGCTCGGCGAATGGATCGCCGGAGGTGGACGGATTCAGCTGCCGAGGTATTGAAGGGGCAGCAGTAGAGTAGCGCTTGTGCATAGATATGATATGCCTCAAATTTTGATGCTGCTTGCAAAAACACACGAGCTACATCTTGCCTCCTCCCTTACCGCGCCAAATCGGGAGCCCCAGCTCGAGTTACCGATCTCCCTCTCGCTCTTCACGCTTCACTTCGTCTACAGGGCTCGATGGCACCCCGGCGAGCTTCAGGAGATATTGAGCATGCTTCTAGCTCTACTCAGGACGATGTCCTCATCTCCACCGACTTCCAGCCGCGGGCAAGACGGGGAACGAGCATCTCAACAACCGACTCGCCGTTCTCCATGACTTCGCTCGCGCCGCCGTCAGCTCGGGTCGTTCAGGAGACTCAGAAGCTAGAAGCTGCGCTGCAGGACAAGATCACGCAGGGAGGCTCCGCCACGAGGGATCTGTTCGCCGGACACGCCGCTCACGTTCGGAATGACCCCATCGAGGTGGGTTCCGAAGCAGCCACAATGCTATAACTTCAATCTGACCTCCTTCATCTCCCTGCTGCTCCCCTCTCCCTCCACGCTTTGCGAGAGCAGTTCTCCAAACAGCTGTCCCTCTGGGCGTCGGGGACGGGATGGAGGAGCTACACCGACTATATTGGAGGACGAATCATGTACGAAGGGTACTCGTCCAAGCAGATCAAGGCTATCACCGAGTCGCCGCAGGGTAAGCAGGAGCTTCTGCCGACTCGCCGAGCTCTCCTTCCACACCTCGCTGACCTCTCCTACCTTCGCCTGCAGTCACGGCCAAGATTCGGCAGCTTTCGGAAGAGCGACTCGAATCACTTCACCTACCTCCAGACGTCGACCGAGAGAAGAAGCTTGCCTCGCTCGAGCGGCAGCTCAAGGAAGTCGTCCTCGAGGTCGCCGACGGTTCGTGCACTCTCTCGTTGAACTCTGCCGTACTGTACTCACAATGTTTGAAACTCAGGCTTGGTCGCCAAGATGGACAGCGTTCGGTTCCTTCGCTTCTTCGGCGCCAGCGTCAACAACATTCTCGTACGAATGTACGATCAAGGCATTCACATCTCGCTGCCCGAGTACGCCGCTTTCCGGGAGGTGGCTGTCGAAGCGGCAAGGAAGAAGCAGACGATGTTGATTTTGCCGTGCCACAAGAGCCACATCGACTACTTGACGATGTCCTGTGAGTCCGAAAGCTCCTTCCTCGGCCGAACTCTCCACTGACATGTGCTCCTCTCGCAGGGCTCTTCTTCCGCTGTGGACTCTCGCTCCCTCATATCGTCGCCGGAGCCAACCTCAACATGCCCATCCTCGGCTCGTGGCTTCAGAAGTGCGGCGCCTTCTTCATTCGGCGGTCCTTCGGCGACGACGCCCTCTACCCGGTGGTCGTCAAGGAGTACATCGAGCAGCTGGTCGAGCAAGGCATGAACATCGAGTGCTTCATTGAGTGAGTTTCAGCCGGCAGCTACCCTCGAGATGAGGCTGAACCCTTGCTCGGTTGCAGGGGAGGACGCTCGAGGACCGGCAAACTGCTACCACCGAAGCTCGGCATCCTCAAGTACGTCGTCGAGGCGTTGCAGAACGGAAGGACCGACGATGTGTGGATCGCTCCCGTGTCTGTGCAGTACGATAAGGTCCGTCTCTAGCTTTCTCGGCACTCTTCGTGACTCTTCCGCTATGTAGTGCGATGCTTACCTGTCTCTCCTCATCTCTTCACCCTGTACTGCCCCCATCCTCCACGTCACCATCTCTAGGTCATCGAAACAGAGTCTTACGTCAACGAGCTGCTCGGCAACCCCAAGGAGAAGGAAACGTTGACCGGCCTGCTCCTCAACACGAGGGTCATCCAGCTCCAACTCGGGCGGATCGACGTGCGCTTCAAGAAGCCCTACTCGCTCAAGCAGTGGCTCAACACGCAAGGCGACCGACGAGCGGCCAAGCTGGCGACCAGCAACAATCCTCCTCTCGACAAGAGGACGGAGCAGGCCAAGCTCTTGAGGGCGCTCGGCTACCAGGTCCTCGCCGACATCAACGGAGCGGCCGTCATCATGCCCGCTGGACTTGTCGGAGCCGTCATGCTCACCATCCGAGGCCGAGGAGTAGGCAAGCAAGAGCTCGTCGAGCGAGTCGGCTGGCTCCGTTCGGCGATCGAGGCGCGAGGAGGGCGTGTGGCCGACTTTGCTGGGATGGATCTCGAGTCGGTGGTAGACAGGTGCGTTCTTCCGCTGGCGATAGACGCTTCTTTGCGCCAGAGCTGCTCGCGCTCAGCTGGAATATTCGGCTGACCTCTCTCCGTTCGCGCTTCCTCTCCTACAGGGCGCTGATCGTCCTCAAAGATCTCATCGGCGAGCACAAGGGTCTTATCGAGCCGACCTACTACCCCGCCAACCGCTTCGAGCTCTCCTTCTACCGGAACCAGGTCATCCATCTCTTCGTCTCGGAGAGCATGCTCTGCGCCGCTCTGTACGTCCTCTGCATCCCAGTGTGCGAGGACTCTGCGGAAAGAACTGACCCCTCAGCTCTCTACCCACTACAGCTACACACACGTCAAGGCCGGAGGAGCGACCCCCTCGCAGCGGATGCCGACGAAGGAGGTACTCAGCGAGCTTCACTTCCTCTCTCGCCTACTCCAACACGAGTTCGTTTACGGCACTGAGGGTCTCGAGGCCAATGCGGCTGCAACCATCGCTCGGTTGGAGCGTGACGAAGTCATTCTCGTCGAGGGCGATCTGCTGGGGTTGTCGCCGACGGAGCGCGCTTCGGGTCGTGAGTCTTGACTTCCTCTCTCGAACGAGCACTGCGGCTGATGTGCTTTCGTCAACAGGCAACAACTTTGACTTCTACTGCTTCCTGCTGTGGCCTTTCATCGAGACCTACTGGCTCGCCGCCGTCTCGCTCTTCGCCCTCACTCCCCTCGAGGCGCCCCCCAACTCGACTGACACTGTCGCCTGGTTCGCCGAGAAGGAGTTTCACAAGAGCGCTCAGCTTCTCGGCAAGAATGCGCACTTCCAAGGCGACGTTTCTTACCTCGAAGCCATCAACCAAGGTGAGCTGAGGAACTCGCTCGCTCGCGCCTTCGGTCGAAGCTGACTTTCGGTTCTCCTCATAGCCACCCTCGCCAACGCCTTCCAGCGTATCGTCGATCTCGGGGTCATCATCACTCGTCGTTCCTCGCCATCAGCTGGCAAGTCTATCCCCATCATGGGGCTGCATCCCAAGTGGGTTCCCGAGCGGCTGCCGAACGGCCAAATCGCCCCTCGCGGTCGTCTCTGGGACTTTCTCTCGCACCTGGGCGGCTTTCGTCGTGAAGGCATGTCATATTAGCTGCTATTTAAGTCCAGAAGAGCGATGGCTAACCGCTCTGATACTCTGCAGGCAAGAACCGACGCGATTCGGCGACCGTGTCGAGTCGGATGTTCAGGCATTGCTCGGCGATTGCCCCTCCTATCGTCGAGTGGGGTCCTTTCACGGCTACCGAGACCGAAAGCGACTTTTGGAAGAACAAGCCCAAGCTGTAGGAGACTTGCAGGGGAGCTCGGCTCGAAGCCTTTGCGCTGAAAGGAGAGGCCGAGGGGAACTGGAACCGTTTTTGGGTGGTCCAGCTCGAGGTGTAGATAATATTGATGGGAGGCGTAGATCGAGCTGAGAAATGGCAGTGCTGTTGTACGCGGATTCAAGACGAGAGGTCACTTCGAGCTGGTCTTAGCCGAGCGTTGACCTGGAGCGACGGAGGGGCTGAAGCTCTCGCTCTGTTCCTCATCTCGCCTCTTCTCGACTACTCGACCGCCGCCGCGTTCGACGTGCTACAAGAAACAGTTTGTGCTCTGCTACCGTCCTACAGCACCTTACAGCACCCTACACAGTCCATCTCGACTTGCGCCTTCCCCCCCTCCGTCATATGGCGTCTTCCATCTATCGACCGGGGCGCAATCCCTACGCCAAGTTGGTCGTCATTCTTACCACTGCCATCCCCCAAATCATGCGCGTAGGAGCAGCGCCGCTGGTGTTGGACGCCATGGGCGACAAGCAAGCTCCGCCAGGCTCTCAAGGTGTGCAGGCGAGCCGGGGCGAAGCAAAGGGACAAAGCTGACAGTCTGCACATTCAGACTTCTACTTCAAGCTCGGCTTGGCCGCAATTCTCGTCCTTTTGGGAGGCGTCTTCGCTGGTCTCACACTCGGCTTGATGGGACTCGACATGGTCAATCTGCAGGTTCTTTCGACCTCGGGAGAGGAGCAGGAGCGCAAAGACGCAGTCAAGGTTATGCGGCTGCTCGAGCGAGGCCGTCACTGGGTCCTCGTCGTCCTTCTTCTCTCGAACGTTGTCGTCAACGAGGTGAGCTCATTTCCAGCTACTTGACAGTAATTTTACTTGCTCTTGCTAATAGAGCTATCCTCGGTCTTGTATTATTCATTGCGCTACAGTCGTTGCGTGAGTTTCTTACTTTTTCCTTGCCCATTCGCCGTCCAAGCCTTGGCTGACCGCCTCCCGATCTTTCGCATGCCGTTTCGGACTACCTCTACCTCTTCGCCTACATGTTTCTCTTCACCTGTACACTCACTTCACTTTCGCCCGCCTGCACCCCATCAAACGCCCCCACGCCTTCCGCTTTCGCCTTCCGCCATCGCCGAATCGCAGCCATCTTCCTCGATTCAGTCCTCGGAGGCGGCATTGGAGCTGTAGTAGTGTCTACTGCCTCCATTGTTGTGTTTGGCGAGATCGCCCCCCAAGTAGGGGCTACCGGAGGCGTTTACGCGTTCCCAGGCTGATCTAGTCTCCTCCAGGCTCTTTGTGCTCGCTACGGCCTTCGCATCGGCGCGTGCGCTGCTCCCTTCGTCCTCGCCTTGATGATGATCGAGTTCCCCATTGCTTGGCCTATCGCCAAGCTACTCGACTACCTCCTTGGCGAGTCGCATGGAACGCTTTACAAGAAGGCCGAGCTCAAGACGTTCGTCGGACTGCACCGACAAATCGGCGGCGAGACTCTCAACGAGGACGAAGTGACCATCATTTCTTCGGTACTGGAGCTCGCGGAGAAATCTGTGTCGTCCATCATGACCGGCCTCGAGGACACCTACACCCTTCCCGCCGACGCCGTGCTCGATCAAGACACCGTCGACCAGATTCTCGCCCTCGGACACAGCCGTATCCCCATCCACACGCCTGAGGACCCCACCGATTTTATGGGCATGCTCATCGTCAAGAAGCTCATCTCCTACGACCCTTCCCAGGCTCAGTGAGTCGCCGTTTTCAACTTCTCACTTTTCGATCTCGGCGCTGACCCGGCGCCTCTCGCAGACCTCTGAGCTCCTTCCCGCTCTCGGTTCTCCCCGAGACTGGTCCTGACTCTACTTGTCTCGACGCTCTCAACTATGTACGTTCTGTTGCACTCCATAACGAGGCTTGACTGACCCTTCTCGCCGAGCCTCCAGTTCCAGCAAGGCCGTTCGCACATCTTGCTCGTCTCGAATGTGAGCAGTCAACTTGGCAATCTGTCTGGAGTGCTTGCTGACCTTCATCATCACCTGCAGACCCCTGGAGTCGCTGGTGGAGCGATAGGAGTCGTTACGCTCGAGGATGTCATCGAGGAGATGATCGGCGAGGAGATTGTCGACGAGACGGTGCGTCAAAGGTCACCCGCCTACTTCTCACGCTCGGTGCTGATCCTACCCTCTCTACACAGGACCTGTACGTCGATCTCAACAACAAAATCAAGGTCGTTCGCGGTCCCAACAAGAGGGTCGCCACGGGCAAGGCTCTCGCCCCTCTTATCGCCGGTGCGTTACTCCTGCTTCCTCGCTCGTTATTCTCAACAGCCAATTGACGCCTCATCCTCCGCATCTCACTCGCAGGCGTCATCGAGCGCCGTCACGCTCGTCGCCAGAACACCATCGACTACGGAACCAGCAACGTCGCCGCTGCCGCCTTTGACAAGGTCAAGCTTCGCAACGGCAAGACTCCAGATCGTCGAAAGGCGGTGGTCGGAGATACTACGCCTCGACCGGAACAGCACAGGACTTTCTCGGAGGAGCCAGAGAGTATCTCGGAGGGCGAGCGGAAGCCGTTGCTCGATAGGCGCACGACCAGCATCGTATAGCACCAGCGCTGGGTTCCGATAGGGCTGGAGTTGAAAAGGATGGACTTTGCTATCGTTGTCGAGCGGTCGAGCTCATGCCAGCGAGAAGCAGCTTGCGCTCAACTTGCTATTCTCGGCTCTCGGCGCTAAGTAGAAGGCTCATCGAAAGCGAAGAAGGGAGGTAGAGTGCAGCAGAGTACTAAGCTATTGGCGTATCTTCTTGATTGAGTGAGGGGGTCTTCAGCTAGAAATCTTCAACGATTGAAGGTCGAGAGAGTTGGAGGGGGCGTTCTCGACCACCCACTTCTCGAAGGTGTCGCGGGCGGCGAGCATGACGGGAGCTCCCCAAGGGAGGAACTGACTCGAGATGATGCCTCCCAAGCCTTGCTTCATGTCGACAAAGTAGTAGCTATGGCGAGAGGCGAGCGAGTGTGAGCTTTCGGCGCCGAGAAAGAAGAGAGCTTCAACTCACGTGTTGGCGACGCCCGACCAGGTGAGAGTACCCGCTTTGAGTCCAGTGGACGACTGTGAAAGAGAAGAAAAAGGTAAAAGCCTCGGAAGGCAAGGGCAGGACAACCGAAGCTCACCTCATCCCTCAGCACGGCAGCCTGCAGCAAGCTCCAACCGAGACCCTTCTTGCTCTCTTTGTCCTTGTACTTGACCCAGCGATTGCAATCCTCCGCGAACATCTTGTTCAAGCTCGTCACCATCGGACCTTGAGGAACCTCGAGCGAGCTGATGGCCAAGTCGTCGCGAGCCGCCTGCTCCCAACTCTCGAGCGAGAGGAGAGGCTTGTCGGCGGAAGAGGGCGCCGAGCGGTGGAGGAAGGATTCGAGGAACTTGCTGTACGCCGGTAGGGTACCCCAAAGCGGTCCTTGCATGAAGGGAACGTAACCCTCGGGCGCTTCACCCTCGAACTGAGGCGTGTCGAGAGCGATGGGGGCGGGACAGAAGGTGCCGCTGGTAGGTCCACGGAAGGAGAGGGGAACGACTTTGGCGTCCATGGCGGGGGTGCGGAAGAGGTCGAGCGTGTCGGGTTTGATTGAGAAGGGGTCGAAGACGAGGTCGCGGAACGCCTGGCGAACCGAAGTGCCGTGGAGACGAGAGATGAAGAGGCCGAGGTAATCGACGGTGGCTGTACAATTGAAGGAGAGTCAGTGAAGAGCGCTGAGCCCTGAGTTTCAACGTAAGAGCACTCACTTCCGTAGCTGCGCCGAGAGGGAAAGGGTCAGCCCTCGTTTCGCGGAGCGGTGAGCTACTCTGCGCGACTCACCACCATTGCGATCCAGTCTCAAAGATACGAGGTACATTCACCGTCTCGAGCGATCCCGATAGGAGGGATCCGGGCGCCTTCTTCTCGCGTTCGCCGTGCTGGAAACGAGCGAGATCAGCTCGGCGGATCTGACGAGAGGACGAGAAGCTACTCACAAGCCATTTAGCTTCCTCCCTCGCGAAAGCAGAGGCATGTCCAGTGGTATGAGTGAGGATGTGGCGCAAGGTACTGCGGAACAGGTGAGAGAGGGTCAGCGAGCTGCCTGCTCGGCGAACCATGAGAGCGCGACTCACATGCCTTCATTGGCCTCCTTGAACTTCCACTCGCCCATCTCGTCCTTGCCGTCAAATAGCCTCCACACCTGCGAGCCCTCCCACCCCTGTCCGAGCTCCGGCACCACCTTGCACAGCTGCTCGTGCGAGTCCAAGTCGACGTGGTGCTTTTCGGCGAGCTGTAGCGTGGCCAACGAGACGGCAGCCTTGGAGGCGCTTGCGAGCCAGAAGACCGAGTCGACGGTCATGGGCTGCGAGGTGCTCGTGCTGTCCTTGTTGCCTGCAGCGGCTGTCGCGAAGCTTCCCTTGCGGTCGAAAGCGACGGCTACGAGTCCAGGCGCCGTTCCCTGCGAGACGAGGTCCTCGAGAAGAGTCTTGAGGAGATTGCTCGAGCGGTCGGACATGGCGAAGTCGGTGTGCGAGACGAAGAGGCGAAGCGGCGGGAGATCAAGAGGCGCAAGGTCAAGTCCGCGCTGGTGGGACTCGGCTCAGATGGCTCGTCTCGGTCGGAGAGTTCGAAAGAATGATATTTTACTGCACTGCAGCTATCTGTACTCCTCCCCGGCGAACCCAATGCGAACCTCCCACTCAACGACCAGCGCCGAAGCCGAGGCTCGGGCTGAGCACCCAAACGCTCTTAAAGGTCAGTCGAGATGTTGGCTGAGCACTCACCATGGGCTTCTTTACACTTCAGAGACTCTGGGAGTGAGCGTTAGCTGGGCTGAGCGCCGCGAGCCTCACCAGACGACGCGCGCCGAGCTCGGTTTTGTGAGTCAGCTACTCGTCGCCTGTCCCTCGAGAGGGCTTGTCGAGCTACCAAGGATCAACTGAAAGCTCGTCTGGAGGTCCGGCCCTTCTCGGTTCGGGATGAAGCTGCAGAAGAACAGCGAGCGGCGTCAGCTCAAGCTCTCTCAGCCGGCTCGGCTCCTTCCAGCTCGACTCACCGATCTCCATAGACCTTGCGTTTGGTCGGAGAGCCTGGTGCGCTTGATGCTGTACCTCCCCTGTTTCCACCCCCGCTCCCGCTGCCGCTGGCGATTGGGAAGGCGGCGTCGAGGGTCATCTTGAGCGTCGACCTAGAGCTGGACGAGCTCGGAGCGAGGCTGGGCCGAGTCGGGCTAGCGCTTGACGCTGATGCTGACATGCTTGACAGCGACGAAGCGCTCTGCACTCTCCTGAAGAAGTCCGAGTCTGGCATTCGTCCGTTTCGAGGAAGCGGGTTCGAGCTGGCTGAGCTGTTGGCGAGTGGAGAGGGATTCTGGTGTGGTACAGGAGTAATTAAACTGTCGTAGACCGTTACTGCTGTTGGTAAGTCGGAGCTCGAGGCCAGCGAAATGCTGGGGAAGGCGCCTCGTCGGTGAGTTGAACGAAGCGGAGAGGGAGAAGGAGAGGGGAAAGGCGAGTAATGCAGGTGGTCGTAGCTGTCGGGTGATACTCTGCTCCAGGCGAATCAGAACGACCCTTTCGCCTGTACTGCGATGCGACGGCGGGGCGGGCGAGCAGGGGAGAAAGAGCAGCTCGCGCGCCGTTCGTCGACTTTAAGCTTCAAGCCCGAGCTCGGACTCACTTCTTTGCTTCCTGCCTTTACTTGCTATCGCTTCGGTCGACAGTAAATCAGCCGCTGCTGCTCTCAAACAGAGCATGGCCAAGCGTAGGCCAGTAGCTTTCGCTGCACCAGGCGATCCCTCCTCCGCTCGCTCCTCGAGAGGAGCAGCCTTCTCCACCTTCATCGCCCTTGCCCTCATTGCCAAGCTCAGTCAGCTACAGGTCCAACTCCTTTGCCCTTTATTCCATAGGAGCAACTCGCTTGCCACTTCGGCGCTCTTTCCGCTCCTCGCCAGCCCTTTCGCCTCTCTCCTCCGTCTCTGCATCCCAAGAATCGGTCGCATCGATTGGTCGACCTGGTGGATACTACTCGGGGTCAGCTTCATACTCTCGGAAGAAGCATCACAATTTGGTGCCGTCTCGTTCATGCAGCTCGGCGCCGACCGAGGGAGATGGACCGCTGCTCTGGCCTTGCGAGGGCCTACGCTGGTCCTCGGAGCTGCTTGGATGGCGAGTGACTGTTGGACAAACAGTGTGAGTGTTCTTGTCACGCGCATCAAGCCTAGAGCTGACCCCTTCGACAGCTGAGTCCTTCAACGGGGTTGATGCCGCGCCGGGGAGCGTCGTCGTCGGCCAGCTGTCCCTCCTCCTCATGGCACACTTCCAGCCTGCTTGGCTCACAGAGCTATCCGAGAGTCTGTGGGTGAGCACGTACCGTCCCCTCACCCGTCGCGGCCAGTTACTGACCGCTCTCGCTGTTCAGCTCCAGCTCGGCGGACTCACCTTCATTCTCGGTGCAACGGTCCGTCTCAAGCAGGACTCTGTCAAGGGTCAAGCATTCAAGCAACATCCTCTCCTCACCCGCTACGCCTTCGTATCCCTCATCCTCGCCCTCTCCGCCGCGAGCATCTTCGCCTCGCTCTCTCCCTCGACAGTCTCTCGCCGCTCCGTTTTTCGCCGTCGTTCCTCGTCGACGAGCCGAATCCTCGCCTCAAGAAGAGGTTCAACCGGTCAGATCGTGGTCGGAGAGCACGAGTCGCAAGGGATGAGATTTCGCTACCTACGAGCCGACCACTCGCTCCTTGGCGGGCTGTGGATCGGGCCTGCCAAAGATGCTTTGCTGGCGAGTTCAGGTGGCTCACATTTGACTGAAGAGGAGTTGGAGGCTCGAGGCGTGGAGACGGCGGAGAGCATCTACGTGAGTGCCATTGTCGAGACTCGGAATTGGCGAGACTGACCTCGGCTCCCTCAC
>MWVB01000139.1:0-13120 GCA_003054985.1 Leucosporidium scottii
GGGGGGGTTGGCAGACTACTGACTATACACTAGTAAAGAACGATTCGCTGTTCCTCTGGCCTGACCACCCTCCCTTTGTTCTCCTTTGTCTCTTCTCCATCCGCTTCTTGCGCTTTCTCTCTCTCTCTCTGTCTCCCCCCTTCATCTTCTCGTTTTCCCTCGCCATGCTCGCGTTTCTCGCCCTCGCTTGCGCCTTGTACCTTGGATGGACGACTTTCAAGAGAGTTCAGGATCTCTTGCTCCGCTACCGTCGTTCGGCCGCTTTGCTGAGGTGCGCCCGCGACGGCCCGGCGCACTGAACAGCATGTTAACAAATTCATCGTGCAGTAACACACCCGGGATTCGGGTCCTCCTCCATCCGCACAGCATCTTCGCCTTCCTCCCTCGCCTTCCCGGGTTCAACCTCGGAGAGCAGTACATCGTCCGCTACCGCCATGCGCGTGAGTTGGAGTCTGACTCACCAGATCAGCTATCTAACACTTTCTCTTCTCCTCAACAGTGTTTAGCAGCCGCACGACTGCCGACGTTGTGTCCCTCGTCACCTTCTTCCCGCCGAGCCGAGGATTCGTACTTGCCGACGCGACAGCCATCAAGCACGTCGTAATGGACCGCTCACACTTCCCGAAGCAAACCCACAACTACAAGTCGCTCGCGATTTTTGGCGAGAACGCTGTGACGACGGAAGGAGAGGTTTGGCGTCGCCATCGTCGCATCGTGGGCGGGAGCTTCACCGAGGTGAGCCTGAGGAGACCTTGTGACACCTTCTGTCTCTGAGCACCTCTATTACAGGGCGCAAGTGAGCTAGCTTGGGAGGAAACTACCCGAATCGTCGACAAGGACTGCATAGCGGACGATTGGGAGCAGCACGGCCATCGAAACGGGGCGGGCAAGCTCGAGGTTTCCGTTCCAAGTGTCGTCAAGTTCACTCTGAAGATTCAGCTCTTGGTGAGCAGAGATTCCTTCGCATCGGATGAGAGTTGACCATCTGTGCTGTGCAGGTTATCGCTGCAGCTGCCTTCTCCCATCGCGCGCCTTGGTCCGAGCATGAGCCGGAGGCCATTCCCGAGGGTCAGCAAATAACGCTCGCCGCCGCCATGCACGGAGTTCTTGATGGAGGATTGATTCGCCTCATGTGTCCTACGGTCCGTCACGACGCTTCGTTCACTTTCTCCGAGCTGACCGATCTTCCTTTCTCGCGGTAGTGGGCCGCTGGACTCCCCATCAAGCGGCTGCAGCACGTCAACCAGGCCTACCAGGAGTTTGACCTTTATCTCAAGCGCATGATCGCTGCACGGCAAGCCACCACGGAGTCGGACGTTCGGGAGTCGCAGGGCGGCCGCCGCGACCTGCTCGGCGCCCTCGTTTACGCCAATCAACAGGAAGCGGCGGACAGGGGTCCTATCTCTTCTGCCATGACCAAGCCCAAGGGTACTTTGAGCGACGAAGAAGTTCTCGGGAACATGTTCGTGATTATGGCTGCTGGTCACGGTGAGCTTAGAACTCGACGCTCGCCGAATCCGCCTCTGACTCTGCTTCCACTCCACCACCAGAAACTACGGCCCATGCTCTTGCAACAACACTCCAATACCTAGCTCTGCACCAAGACGTTCAAGAGCGGCTTTTGGCTCACATCGACGAGATCATGCCGCTCGGCGCCGAGCCCGTGAGTCTCAGCGTTCCGTTGCTGTTGCGTTGCGTTGAAGGTAGAGGAGCTCATCAGTCTTTACGCTTCCCTAACAGTCCTATACCTATGCCACCAAGCTTGTGAGGAACGACGACTGGCTTGAGATAGACGATAGCTCACACCGACACCCTCTCCGAGCAGCCTTTCGTCAATGCGTGCTTCCTGGAAGCGATGAGGCTCCAGCCACCGATTGTGGTCATTCCTAAGCATGCTGCTTCGGACGTCGTCATTCCGACTGAGGGCACGGCGGGGGAGGGCGAGAGGTTATACGTCTCTCGGGGCACAGACGTTTACTTGGACGTCGTCGCTCTCCATCGAAACCGTGAGTTCTTGAAGACCTTCATCACTTTCAACTTCGTCCGATTATCTGACCAAAACCCTCTGGACTTGTTGTCTATAGCAAAGTATTGGGGGGAGGACTGCGATTCCTACAACCCCGAGCGCTTCATGGACGCCGCCGACGGCTCGTACCGATGGCCCCGCGAGGCTTTCATGGGCTTCTCTGCTGGTCCCCGTTCCTGTCTTGGACAGCGCTTCAGCTCAGGTAAGAAGCTGCCCGCCGAGCTTGGTGAGCGAAGGCTGACGCTTGGACCCTCGGCGGAGCAGTGAGCGCCACGGCCGTCCTCGCGCTGCTATTCCGCAAGTACAAAGTGCATCTCGCCGAAGACTATCCTCGTCAAAGCATGCACGCGGAGCCTTTTCAAGTCAAGGTCGAGCGTATCATGCATGCTCGGTACTGGATGAGTTTGACGCCCGACCCGGTCTCCGTTGTTTTCGTAGAGAGGTAGACAAGCAGATGAGGAGCGGTGCCGATAATTAAACAGCGAGTTTGTTATAAGTTGTTCTGAGGAGGCAAAGCGCCGTGTCTCCCGCTTTCTTCTTTTCGGCGAGAAGCTGCCAGTCGAAGACGTCTGACAAAGAGGTAAAGTACAACCATAGCCCGTCTTGACGGTAGTATTCAGCCTACATATGCTCTCAAACACTTCCTCACCTCGCGAATCTTTGCGAGCAGGACGCCGATGGCCTCGGGGACCAGCTCCTCCGGGGAATACTGGCCTGCCGACTCGATGGAGACTGCAAGATGAGCCGCGTTAGAGGATTCGAGTGAGATTCGGCGATAGTCAGCAATATTCGGACACGCTCGACGTACAGATGAAATGATCCCGAACTCGCCCCAGCTCCACCTTCCCCTCAAACTCGGAGTGTCGCAGGACTTCACGGCTGACGGTATCTGCGCGAGCGTTGGCAACGACGACCTTGCCCGAAGAGATGTCGATGACGCCAGGGGGAAAACACGCTTGGAACTTGGGCTGGAGGGAGGGAGGGATGTCGCCGAGGACCGAGATGGCAGGCAAGAGGCGGTAGGAAGCAGTGGCTGCGGCGAGATGACGGTAGGCAGTAAGCTTCGGGTGCAAAGGAGCTTCGCGAGGCAAAGCACGGATCTTTCTTCGAAGCCGAAAACGTACCAACGGGCGACCACTTGGCGTGCTCCTTGCCGATGCCTTTATTGCAGTGAAGCTCGGCGACGATTTCCTGCGGGGGATGGAGCGGAGCGGAGCGGTTAGCAGATGTGCAAAAGGTGCAGCAGCTCTTACGAGGTAGAGAGCAGGCTCACCTGTCCGCCGCGCATCTTCGCCAAAAGTATTCCTCCGACGGCGGCTCGAGGAGGGTTCTGAGCGAACGATTCGGCTTGAGAGCCTTTGGGATCAAACTCGATCTGTGAGGACAGTACTGTAGAAAGGTAAGGTGAGCCGAGGTACCGTGAGGCGCGGAGTGAGGGGCGCGAAGTACCATCGGCGCCGGTGTAGATCTTGGCGGGATCCAGCTCGCCCTTCTTGACGTCCTTGCGGCGTTCGCATCGCGCTATCAGGTTGAAGACGACAGTGTTGAGGTCGGTTGGCGCATCTTCGGGAGCTAGAGTACCGACGAAACGGTCAGCGACTCGACTTCGCCGAGCTGGCGCGTTCGGCGAGGGCGTACATTGCTTGAGCTGAAGCTTGCGGGGGTCGATGGCGAGAGGGATAAGACCAAGGCGTTGGGCAAGTACCTCGTCTTGTACGATGGACGTGTTGTTCCAGACGTAGACGGTTTCAATCGCCACGGTGGGAACCTGCGAAAGGGAGGGGAGGGGGAGGGGGAACAGCGTTTCAGAGGTGAAGGACGAGCGGAGGGTAGGAGAAGGGGAGGAAGCACACCTCGGAGATGACGATACGACGGAGAGCGTTGGCTACGCTAGCATCAACTCCTACGAGGTCGAATTCGAGGGTGGAAGGGCTGAGCGAGTTGAGAGTCACGCGAAGGTTGCGGTTGAACTGGTCGAGATCCCAGTGGTTCGACTCTCCTGGATGATGACCTGGGAAAGCGGTACCAGCGACCTGCCAATGGTGCAGCAGAGCGAGAGCGAGAGCGAGAGCGAGAGAAAGGTGAGCTAACAGCTACGGTCGAGCAGCAACAACAGGCGAAGGAGGGAAGGCGGCGCTCACGTTTTCGACTCTTTCCTTGCCGACTCGGACGTGAGTGCGGGGGTCAATCTGTTGGGAAGTAGACAAAGCCATGGCCCAACAGCGGTTGGCGAGCGAGTCGAGGGCCGAGGGAGTGAGCGACAAGAGCGAAGGAGAGAGGGCCAAGTTTGAGAAAACGGCGGGTTTCCCTCCTCCTCTTTCCCTTGTCGTCGCTTTCGCGATTCCAACTCGTCCAGCTTTCTGTAGTACATCATGTTGAGGTCAGGTCGCTCCCTCGCTGCCGTTGCAGCTTCAGCCTCCCACGCGCCGCTCGCTCCTGCCGCCGCCTCGCTCCCCCTCCTTCTCCGACCAGACCAGGCTCGCCCCTTCTCGTCTTCGCCCGCCCGCTCTTCTCACGTAGGATCACTACCGATACCCTGCCCACCCTCCGTCACTCTCACTCCAGCACCCCTCCCACCGTCGTCCTCCTCGAAATCGACTCGCCTGCGCGTCCAAGGGCCCAAGGGAGAGCTCGCCGTCGACCTCATGCCCTTCGTTCACCTCGAACCGCTCCCGCATGCACCTCAGGCTACTCCGCAGTACTCGGTCCGCGTCGATGATCCTACCGTCAAGCATCAGCGCGCCGTCTGGGGGCTCACCCGCTCCCTCCTCGCCAACGCGCTCGTCGGCGTTTCGGCGGGCTACTCGCTCTCCCTTCGCCTCGTCGGCGTCGGCTACCGAGCAGCAGTGGAGCCCATCCCTTCTTCCCCCGCCTCCACTTCCGCCCCCTCTACCTCTACCTCTATCTCGACTCACCGCCTCAACCTCAAGCTCGGCTACGCTCACCCCGTCCTCATCAACCTCCCCGCCGACGTGACTGCCGCCACGCCTTCCACCACCACCATCACTCTCACCGGAATTGACAAGCAGCGTCTCGGCGAGGTAGCTGCCCGCATTCGGAGCTGGCGAGTGCCCGAGCCTTATAACGTTCGTCCTTTGCTCGGCGCTCCTCCTCCTCACCCTTGACCTTGCGGCTGACTCTTTCGCTGCCTCTCCCCTCCACAGGGAAAAGGCATCTTCGTTGGTGATGAAGTGGTGCGCCGTAAAGAGGTCAAGAAGAAGTAATAGAATTCGGCGTTCGCTCGGCTTTCGTACGAGAGCGCAGCGAGACAGAGAGAGCATTCGAGGGCGTACGATCTTCTGCGCTTGATTTGTTGGCTTGCTGTGAAAGCTCGCCCGCAAATCGATAGTCAAGTGCATGCTTCCTTCCCGCGCTGAGCGCTCGATTCGGCCAACTCCACGCTCCTTTGTTCTTGGGCCGCGTCTGCGTTCGTCCTTCCTCTCGCTTTCCTTTTCGACCAAAGGCAGCAGTCGTCGTTGAGCAGCAAAGGGTGACTCGGTCCGTGAGGAGTATACGCCGTATCCTGTAGACAGAAGAAGCTCGCTCCAAGCGAACACCCCCTGCCCGATCGACACAACCGCAACTCGCTTCGGGCTCCTGGAGAGACCTACAGCGCCATCAAGCTATCTGCCAAGGTGAGTTCAATCCTCTTTCTGGGCTCGCAAGCCATGTGAGCTGATGCCTTCTCCTGCAGACGCGCAGGCGCTCACCGCGTTGATTGTTGACGAGGCTCGTTATCACGAACAGACTCCCATACGCCTCGAATCGAACAACGTGAGCTTCTCTCCCTTCTACGGTGACGAATGATCCAAACCCACATGATTCGGCTGGCAGTCGGGGTCGCAAGCGTCGCGTTGCATTTCTTTGAAAGGAGTCACGGAGATTGCCAGTGTGTGCAGATACCGCCTCTCATATCCCCTGTAATCACCTTCGCTACATGCTGACCTCTCGGTTGCAGGTCGATCCAAGATGGCCACGACCGCTCCGTCCGCCGAACCGTCGCCTTCCTCCCCTTCTTCCTCCCTTTCCCTCGGCGATCCTTCCCCTTCGAATCTTCTGGAAGCCGTCGACAAGCTCAAGTTCTTCTTGGCCACGGCGCCCTCAACATTTCCCGCCTCGCCAAGTTCTCCCCCTGCCCCCGACGAGGACCGCGCCTTGAACCGCTTTCTCCTCCCCACCGGCGAGCTCATCTCCTGCGTCCTATGGAACGGCCTCTACCATATCACGGGAACGGACATCGTGCGGGCGCTCAACTTTCGATTCTTGGCCTTCGGTCGACCGGTTCGCAATACCAAGAAGTTCGAAGAGGGAGTGTTCAGCGACCTTAGGAACCTCAAGAGCGGGACTGATGCTACTTTGGAGGAGCCCAAGGTAAGCATGGACCCCCTCCTCGTCACCGACTTTCGGCGACTTAAGAAGTCGACTGACTTCGCTCTGCCTGCAGTCCGAGTTCCTCGAGCTGCTGTTCAAGCACAACTGCATCCGAACGCAGAAGAAGCAGAAGGTCTTCTACTGGTTCTCGGTACCGCACGACCGCCTCTTCCTGGACGCTCTCGACCGCGACCTCAAGCGGGAGAAGCTCGGGCAGGAGAGCACCACGGAGGCCGTCCGAGAGCCCGCCCTCAGCTTTCGCTGGAACCCCAACAAGTCGCTCTTCGACCAATTCACCACCGCTACCCTCGACCCGCTCTCTCTTCCCGACGAACGTTCCGAGGATGGTCCACCTGCGCCGAGTGTGGGGCAGCAATCGCCGGCGCTCCCCCTCTTTCCCGTCGAGGAGTCCGACTTTCGCCTCGGGCAACACCCTGCTCAAGACTTCGACCAGCCCCTAGAGCAATTCAGCGCAGACCAAGGTCGCGACGATGCGGGGAGTAACGTCTTCGGCGCGTTCTCGCTGTTCGAAGGGTCGCCGGCGTACAAGCAGCGCCGGCGGCCTTTAGCGCGCAGGAACGGTGGATCGTACGCTCGGCTGCAGGATGGACCGCCGCTTCCGATCGAGCAGGCTTTCGAAGCGTCCGAA
Source organism: Leucosporidium scottii (assembly GCA_003054985.1). Taxonomy (NCBI): domain Eukaryota; kingdom Fungi; phylum Basidiomycota; class Microbotryomycetes; order Leucosporidiales; family Leucosporidiaceae; genus Leucosporidium; species Leucosporidium scottii. Next base: position 7,047 of record MWVB01000139.1, read on the forward strand.
AGCCAGGCTTCGCTGCCCCGCGGCGGCGCTCGTAGCCTCGGACTCTCTCGCTCTCCCATCTCGTCCTTCTCCGTCGACGCTCGGCTGGGAACTCAAATCGAACCTCCCAGCACATACCCCGGCGCGCCGTTCCTCGCCTCCGTCCTCCCACAACTCCGACTCGACCGACCAGCGGCAACGGCAAGCAGACTCGCCTCCTCCTCCACCACCTCTGCGGCGCGCCACGATCCGCACCCTCCACGCGATGTGGGTTCGCATGGTCGGACGATTCTCGCTCGCTCTCCTGGACCGTCTGGTCCCTCGGGGCTCTCGGATTCGCCGAGCGGCGACCATTTGGGCGGTCTAAGGACTTACGGGTGCCCCTTATTCTCGTGCGGCCGTCTGTTCAAGAGGCTGGAGCATCTCAAGAGGCACGTGCGGACCCACACGAGCGAGAAACCCTTCGCGTGCTCGACATGCGGGAAGGCGTTCGCCCGCTCCGACAACCTCACAGCCCATGTACCTATATCCTTCACTGCAGCGGCAGACGTCTTGCTGACTTAGTCCTTGACTGCAGATCAAAGTCCACGAGAAGGCCGGATCTCACCAACAGGCGATTGTTGAGCTTGCTCGGCGCATGGAGGTGGAGGGTTCGGAAGGGCGCTCGAACGACTTCGAAGGGCCAAATGAGACCCATTGCAGCATCTCCTACCCTTCCTCTTCGACTTCACCGACTCTTCCGTCCTCTTCTCGCACACTACGCCCCTCAGCAGAAGGCTTCAAAGCTGGTCGCGCCCTGCTCCCTTCGCCTTCCTCCCACGCACTCAACGACACGCCTTCATCTCTGCCCTCTTTGCCATACGATCAACATGGCTCAGCTACACCCGCTTCGGACGCCTCCACCACGTTACCTTCCTTCGACCTCGCTGGCCTTCACCGATGTCCAGCACCCCCCTCAACCGCACAATCGACCTCGCAACCCTACCGCTCAGCATCCGCCCCTTCGAGATCCGTTTTACCATCTCTCTCCACCCATATCAGTACCCTTCACGCCCTGCACGAGATGCCGGAGCCGCGATACTCGGCGGCTCTCCATCGCGCTCATGACTAGCAGGCCAGTATGAGCGCTCGTGCCCGCAATGCTCTCGGGAACGAGTTGGGTAGAGATACGGAAGCGGGCTATGGAGCTCACGAAGAGTCAGGCTGCGAGGGGTTGAGTAGGCCTTGAATTTTGTCTTTGTCATTTCGTTGCAGCGGGACTGCATCACAGATACGGTGCGCCAAGCTGCTTGCGGAACATCCCGAGAGTGAACTCGACGACGAGTAGGAGTACACCACCTCCAGGAGCGAGCCTGAGAACCTTGGGAAGGAAGCCCGAATAGAGGGCGCCGAAGCCTTCCTCGCGGGCGATGAGAGCGAGCGAGGGGAAGGTCCAGTTGTACTTGGGGGTAGCGCCAGCGACCTGCAGCAAAGTAACGGACATTTGATCAGCATCCTCGGTCGTTTCAGCAGAGAAGATCGAACGCGCCTTGACCGAGTTTTGGACGCGAGACTTGACGACGTCGACTGGGAGGGCGAGGACGGGTGAGCTATGATCTCTGGCGAAGCGAAGGCAGCTTACAAGGTGTGTTGAGCGCTGTGCCGACAAAGCCTCCGATGGCACCGGAAACGAAGTTGTTGAAGAGTTCGGCGGATTTGGACTGCTCGGCGAGAAAGTCAGCTCCGAGGCGACGGCGGGAGCTACAAATGACGCACCTCGGCCTTGGGCATAAGAGCCCGGACTTGGAAGATGCATCCGAAGTAACCACCGTTCCAAGTGACATGCCTGGCGAGGCGGCGACGGAGAAGGGTCAGCGAGTCCTCTCTGCGAGAGCGAGAAGGAGTTCTGCACACCTCCAGAAAGTGGGCTCGAGGCCAGCGTAGAGTCCGAGAAGTCCCTCCTTCTTGACAATCTGGCCGACGACGTCCATGGGACCCTTGTAGACGCTGTTCTTGTCCTGCAGGCGGATCTTGACGAGCTCGAAGGGAACGACGACAATGCTCTCGGTAGCTCCGGCGCTGCACCCCGTGAGAACGGAAAGACCCTGAGTCATCTTGTCGGTGCCGAGCACCTGCTTGTACGTCTTGCCCCAGAAATCGTTGGCCGCGAACTTCACCGCTCGCTTCGGCGCCTCAAGCATGAGGGGAGGAACGAGACCCCGGTACAGCCGACCGGCTCTGCACGGTGTGGGGGCGGATTAGCTCGGCGTGAAGAGGCGGCTCGTCGGTGCTGCTGCTCACCCCTCCTTGGCGATGATCTTCTTGAAGCAGTCGACCATGCCGTTGTAGTGCTCTGCGCCGGCGACAGGCTTTCCCACCTGCAGCTGCATGCGAGTCTTGACCTGTATGAGAGTGATCCTAGTCAGTACCACGCCCTTCGGATCCAGAAGGAGCGAAGCGGAACGCACGACATCTGTTGAGGGCGGGGTCGCCGCGGTGGGGTCAGTGAAGCGTTGAGAAAGAGCAGGTGCGGTGAAGGACTCACCGAGAGGATAGAGGCAAAGGAGCTCAGTAACACCTGCAATAGCTCCCGCTGCAAACTGGTAGATGAAGGGCAGGGCTGCGAGAAGGACGAGCGGGAGAGAGGATGAGCGAGCGCGTAGGCGTGATAAGCTGCCTCTTCGGAGGAGGGTTGGAAGAAGCTACAGGGAGGGTGAGAGAGGTGAACGTACGCTTCCTGTCTGCCACTGGGGTAGCTGCTGGCGCTCCCATCCTAACGAAGGCGACGAGAAAGGCGAATAAGGTAGGAGGGCAAACGTCGGTCAGACCCGGCCGCGGCGAACGACTCTCGAGCAAGTCGACAGGCGGAAGCGGAGCACCCCCCCTTCTTCGACGCTGTCTCTTTCGCCGCTTTTCTGCCTGACTCTACTCTGAATGAGCCTTCGAGCTCTCAATGATGCCTCGGCCGTCTGCAGTGGACTAGCCCGCCTCGCTGTGGCCTCCGCCTCGATTCGCGCTCGCCGTTCAACTCTCCCACCGACGCCTTCGTCATCGCCCAGTTCGTCCAGCTCTCCTGCACCTCGACAGCACAGCCCAGCCACTACTACCAGCAGCTTATCCAGGGAGGAACCGCTGCGACGTGGAACAACTACAAAACCTCCCCCGCCTGAGCCGCCATACGCTTCTGTCCCCGCCGCTTCCCCTTCTCAGCTACCAGCCGAAGCCATCATCACCAGCAACACGGGTACAACAACGAACATTCCTCACGATCCGCATCCATCGTCTTCTCCCCCTCCCCTCTCGCCCAGCCCAGCGCCGCCAAATTCCTCGCCTTCCACCTTCGCAAGCACCGAGCACCACCCCTCTACAACACAGTCGAGAGCAAAAGATGCTTTTCCTTTCGATACCGCTCCTGCTGCGCCTGGACCACCTTCGGTAAGTCTTTCACGTCGTCGCGGCCGACCGCTTGCTCGCCTTCGCGCTCTGACTCGGCGATGGTTCCACAGGCTCGCGTGATGAAGGCCTCAAAGGTTCCTTCGAGTCGATTGGGTCGCATGTTTCATTACGGTGGTGGGTTGTGTTTTCTTCTCAGCTTCTGCTCATCGAGCTGGCCTAAATGACGGATCCTCGCCCACAGGTCTCGCCGCCGGCCTGGGCATGGGCGCCGCCTCTGAAGCTCTACGCCGCGTCTCGTTCGGACCAGGAGCCACTGAGGCGACCTCTTCGCTCTTCATGAGCGAAGCCAATGTCCGTCGTTTGGTGGACAAGCTCTCTCGGATGCGCGGAGCGGCGTTGAAGCTCGGCCAGTTCATGAGCATTCAAGGTGCGCGCTTAGCTTGTGCTCGAAGCTTGAACGCACTACTCACAGCCTTCTCCACGGCAGATACGAAGCTGCTCCCCGCACAAATCGAGCAAATCATGATGCAGGTGCAGAACAGCGCCAACTACATGCCTCAGGCTCAGACCGAAGTACCTCCCTCCACTCTGCGCCCCTCCCCCATGTCGTGAGCTAACCGTATGGTCGTGTCGCAGCTCGTACTCGAGGAGAACCTCGGCTCCGACTGGCGCTCTCACTTTGCCTCGTTCGACATGGTCCCATTCGCCGCCGCTTCCATCGGTCAAGTGCACACGGCGGTGCTGGCGCCATCTTCACCCTTCGCCTCGTCGTATCCTCCATCCATGCGCGTCGCCGTCAAGGTGCAGTTCCCCGGCGTGCGGGCTTCGATCTCGAGCGACCTGAGCAATCTCAAATGGCTGCTCGTCGCTGGCGCAGTGCTGCCTAGGGGACTCTACTTGGAGAACACCCTTCGCGTCATGGAGCGGGAGCTCGATGAGGAGTGCGACTACCTGCGGGAGGCGGCTTGCGGCGAGCAAATGCGTCAGCTGCTCGGCGACAGCGCCGACTTCGCAGCGCCGCGCGTGGTCAACGAGCTCTGTGGGCCCATGGTACTCACCACCGAGTTCATGGGAGGACGCCCGCTGAGCGAGGCTATCTCCTACTCGCAGCCTCTCAAGGATGAGGTGCGTGTCGGTGCTCGCTCGCTCGCCCTCCTTCCTGCATCGCTGACTCGTCTCCTCCCTTCAGATCGGCGAGAAGATTCTCAAGCTCTGTCTGAGAGAATTGTTCGAGTTTGAGCTCATGCAGACGGATCCCAACTGGAGCAACTTTCTCTTCAACCGGGAGTCTCGCAAGGTGTGCCGAGCTGGAGAAATGACCTTCGGACTCGGCGCTGAATCCTCACTCGACATCACAGATCGAACTCATCGACTTTGGCGCAACTCGGTCTTACACCACCAGCTTCATCGACCGGTTCCATGGGCTTCTACTCGCCGCCATCGCTCAAGACGAGGGGGAGTGCTTGCGCGTGTCCCGAGACTTGGGCTACTTGACGGGGGAGGAGAATCAGGTGCGTCTGCTTCAGCATTTGTCCGCACTCCGGCGTCCCTGTTCTGAAGCTTACAGATCACCTCTCCCGCATTACAGGAGATGCTCTCGGCTCACGTCGCTTCGCTGGTGGCGCTCGGCACTCCCTTCCGCCCCTCCTCCCCCAGCCCCTTCCCCTTCGGCACTTTGGGACCGCCCATCACCACCGCTATCCGAGCCCAGATTCCTGTGATGCTCAAGCATCGACTCTCTCCTCCGCCCTCCGAAACCTACAGCCTCAACCGAAAGTTGAGCGGAGCTTTCCTTTTATGTGAACGGCTCGGGAGCCGTGTGCGAGCCTCCGAGCTGTTGGAAGAGGTATCAACGACACGAAGAATGGTAGTCTCCAACGCATTAGACTAGATGTAACGAGAATGCACCTCACCGGCGCCGGGAGGGAAGCAGCGAAGGCGGATCGGCGAAAGCGAAGGCTGCTGGGAGTCGTGGCCGCTCGACAGCCAGGAGGGCGAGCTGCTTTTTGAGGAGCGTAGGCCATTGAGTGAAGCGGTGCGGAAGACAGAGAGCAGCAGCAACGACCAGGAAGGGGAAGTCGAGACTCGTCGTCGCCGCCAGAGCAAGGTTCGCATCCGACGGGCGTGGCTGGAGCGGGCGGAGACGAGCGACAAGTTCTTCTGCCGCTAGGACTTCTCGAGAAGTCCATGTCATCGCCGAACCTCCACCGAGCTGCTCGGCCGGTACCGGTGGCTCTCCTTCGGCACTGCTGTTCGGCGCCAGATACCTGCGAAGGTGGAGGGTCTACGCCACCGTTTAAACCGCCGAGCAAGCTTGTGTGACTGTGATCTATGCGCTCAGATGGATGTTGACGGGTATCCGCTGCAGTCTGCAGGCCTTCGCAGAGGGAGTTCAGGCGAGGTGAGCAGGCTCGGCGCCTCCACTCGCTGCGGAGAGGCTCAAATTCGCGCTCTCGAGGTAGTTCGAGAAGACTTGATAACTCCAGCTCCTTTACAGCAAGTCTCGGCCAGAACGGAGGGCGCAACACGTTCGGCGAAGGGGGGTATGCGAAGCCAGGATGGCGGGGAATCAGGACAGATGGGATAAAGATAAGGCGAGGGGGAGGTTGAAGGAGGTGCAATGCCTTGAACAATCGGATCTGGAGGATGAGACACAGAAAGATGAGCTCGCTGAACGGCACGAGGCTGGCGAAACGCATCTCCTCTCACGCCTGCCGCCC
>MWVB01000139.1:13155-24530 GCA_003054985.1 Leucosporidium scottii
GGGGGGGGGGGGGGGGGGGGGGCGGAGCGAGTCAGGCGAAAGACGAACGATTTAGGCGATGGTGCAGAAGAGGTAAGAGCCAGGAGGGGCGGGGTTCTTCTCCTCGTCAACGAGGGCGAGGGCGACGTCCTTCTGGGCGATGGTGCAGAAGAGGTACGAGCCGGGAGGGGCAGGGTTCTTCTCGGCGTTGACGGTGGGGTTGGCAGCCATGTCCTGGGAGGCGGTGGTGAAGGTGGTGGGGGCCATTGGAGCGAGTAGGGAGGGTTTGGAAAAGAAAGGAGGGGGAGAACGACGAGAAGACGGTGTAAGTGAAGAAGAGGAGAGAGAGAGAGAGAGGCAGGCGAGCGCACCTTCTTGTAGTCCTCCCACGGGACGTACCTCGCGCTCGCTTCCGAGTCGATAATGGCTGCGTCGCCCAGCTCCACCTTTGTCCTCGCCCGCCTTGAAAGAGGTTGACAGCCCCCGAGGGGAGGTCATTCAGGCGACAAAGGAAGCGAGTCGAACGGCGAGACATTGCCAAAGCGGGAAATCGCTCCACGGGCGCGCGGTCTGTGAAAGAGTCGAGCGGATGCTGTAGCAGGCTAGCCTAGCGGAATCGAGAGTCTTTGGAGTGAGGCTGAAGCGAGGTCGAGAAATGTCGCACAAATGGGAAATGAGAAGCTTCGCCGCCGGCGCGAGGCGCTCAACCGTTCTTTCAGCCTCCTGCGCGAGAGCAAGAACGGGAGTGACAAGTCAAGCCACTTGAGAATCAGCTGTTATGTAGCCAGCTACGGTGTGAGTCCCAGTGTAGTGCCATTAGGAGGGAGGTAAGCTTGGTCTTGCCTTCGCCGAGCTCGGCCGGCCGCCGGCGGGAGCGGCGCTTCGAGAGGGGAGACGCAAAGCAAGTTTGGTAAGACGTTGAGCGGTCTGCACATTCAGCAGTCGGCACTGCTCGCAACGGGGCGCTACGTCGAGCGGCCTGTGAGGACGTCGTAAGGACGTCTTTCGGGTTTCACTTCCGCGAGGGCCTCGGGGCCTCGGGGGCTGAGGCCCTGCGCTCGCTCCTGTCGCTCGTTCGAACCTCACTCGCCCGTTCGCCTTTTCCCACGTCCCAGTCCTTCTCTTGCTGTCAGCTCTCTGCCTCATTCCTTCGCCTGTCCTCCTCGCCCTGCATGTACACCTACATACGTCGCCTCTGCGCGCCCAGCCCGATCCCTGTTCGCCCGCTCAATCCTTTCCCGCGCTCGAGCCACCGAGGGTACTTTACCAGCAGACGCCTACTCGAAGAAATGCGGCCGGATGCTCCCGTGAGCCTCAAGCTCGCATATCGCCGTATCATCACCTCCATGCCCCGCCTGTCGCTGAAGAGCAGGACGAAGGCATCGCTGCTGGCCGAATTGGACCTCGAGGTGGCGCGCCTTAGGGCGTGGAGCGCGCGAGTCGGCTCGAGGCAGCTCGAATCCTGGACGGCCAAGAAGATGGTCCTTCCCTCGGCTACGGGGCTCGTAGTCGACGAGCGAGAGGCGCCGAAGCTTCAGTCTCGGCGCAGGCCACAGCAACACGAATCGACCTCCACAACAGCAGGCGGGGCTGCTCTAGGGCGCATCTCACCTCTTGGAATAGTTAGAAGTGCCTCCTACCTCACCTGCCTCCAACCACCGCTGCTACCGCCGCCCCAGCGGCTTCTCTCGACGTCGGCTCAACGGGCTACCGCCAGCGCCGACCGCTCGAGCGCAACTGGCTCTGTCCAGCAGCATTCCCGCGTGATCGAGGCGCGCACCACGTTTCTAAAAGAGCGCATCTCAGCGGATGCTGTAAGTAGACACTTTCATGAACGCCCGCCTCGCTGACTTCCCCTTTTCGTCATCTCGCAACAGTCTATCGATCTCGAGAAGGTGATGGCCGACCTGCGAGACCTTGAGCTGTTGGAGAAGCTACGCAAGAGGACCGTGAAGAGTGAGCAACATTGTGATTTGCTTACTGAGGGTCGGCTCGTCTGACCTTTCTTTCGGCTTTCGCAGCGACGACCGGTTTCAAGGACGCCTCTCGTGAGTGTGGAGCTGCAGCAGTACACGTAGCTCAACAATTAACCAACTTGACGCAGGGTGTCTCTACCCCCTCTGGCACGAGGTGGACCAAGGCAAGAAGAGCACCGTCACCTTCGCCGAGCTTCAGGCGGCGCTGCCTCCCATCTACTCGATTCCTTGGACTCACATCTCCGAAAGACTACTCCTGGGTACCAATCACAAGCTGGATAAGCTCTCCGAGAAGGAAAAAGCGGCCCTGCTCTTCCTTCGTGTCTTCAAGTGAGTTCATCTCGTCTAACAAGCGTTGCCGAGGCCAACCGAATTGACTTTCTTCGGCTTTTCGCAGTGTCGGAGCTTCTCGTGCCGCTTCTTTTGTTGCTGCCGGTGCAAGGTCGCTGGAAGACCTCGAGCCGCTGGCTCGGCAAAAGAAGATCTCGCTCGTGCGCGCTCACAAGATCGGCCTTCGACACTTCGACGTGCGCCTCTCTCTCTTCTCGCCCTGAGAGGCGCAACATTGTACTGACTCGAACTTCTCCCAGGACATTGAGCGACTCATCCCACGAAGCGAGATGGAGGCGTTCGAGGTAGCGCTGAAAACGGCTCTTCGCAAGGCCGACCCGCTACTAGAGTGCGAGGTCCTCGGTTCCTATCGGAGGCGAGCGTCTTTCAGCTCCGACATTGACCTCGTCGTGCGTCACAAGAGCTTCATCACCAAGGACGACGAAGAAACGGCGGCACCTCTCATGCGCCGAATCGTGGAGGCGCTGGACGGCGAGCACCTTCTCGATGACGAGAACCGTCTCATGTACGGGTCCAAGAAGTATGCGGTGAGTTGCTATGCTTCATTTGAGCGGTCACATGGAGCTCACGCCTTTCCTTTGCAGGGACTGGCTCGCCTACCCCGCCACGAGCATTATCGCCGAATCGACATTCGTCTCGCTCCCTACCATTCATACCCGTACCAGCTTCTAGGATGGGAGCTTCCTCACATCTTCTCCTACTGATTCCGTCGCTGACCACCCCTCGCCCCTTCCTGTAGGCTCAGGAGATGCTCTGCTGATGAAGCTTTTGCGACACGCGGCAAAAAAGAGGTGCGCTCGTTGAAGCGACAGCTAGCGACCGAGAGCGACCGAGAGCGACTGACACGTTCTTCTCTTGTCTTGTACAGGGGACTCTGTCTCAACGAGTACGGCCTGGGTGAAAAGGTGAAACCGGGCTGGCTCTCTTTGCGACGGTTCTTCGGTCGGGCGAGTCGCTTGCTCACGCTTCTCCCCTTTTCTGCCAGTACGATGCTGATGATCAGGTGACTACTGCAAGAATCTCTTTTGATATCGTAGCCTCTCTCTGACACCTTCCCCATCCTTCACTCCCACCAGAACCCGAACGGTTTCAAGCCGGGAACGTTGAGGCTCGTCAAGGACGAGAGGGAAATATTCGACCTCCTGGGCTTTCCTTATGTGCGTCCTCAACCTCCCTTCGACCCAAACGAATCCTGAAGGCGTTGATTTTGCAGCTCACCCCCGAGGAGCGCGACTACGCGGTGTGGCGCCGTCGATACGAGAGAGCCGGTGAGTGGGGAGGGCCAATCACGCTCGTGTGGCCTCCTGCTGACCGTTGGCTGTCTCCACAGGCGTGGATCTCTCCCACATTCACAGACTCTAAAACTTAGTTCCATGCTCTTCTCGGCCTGCAATCATCGCCATCCTTCACCGAGCTCGGCCGGCCGCCGGCGGGAGCGGCGCTTCGAGAGGGAGAGGTCACAAGAGCGGCGTGGTGGGCTGGAGTGACCGAAAAGCAGTGGAGACTTGGCATTGGAGATGAATTTGGAGATGTGAAAGCAGCGCCGAACTTCGGCCGAGCTGCGCCGTCCTTTCCTCCCTCCCCTTCGGCGTCTCAGCCTGCGCTCAATCTGCATCCTTAAGGAGAACGTCCTTGCCACCTCACTAACCCGGCGAAGCATAGCCATTGCCCGGTCGCGTTCGCGTTCCCCCACGCCGGTGGAGGCTGTTCTTCGCAGAAGAGGAGAACGGCACTCTCAGCGGGCATTGGCAATCTTAATATGCCCTCAATATCCATTCCCCCTCTCTGCTGACGTTGGTGGATGTTGACTGTGCTGAATCTGCCCTAAAGGTTTCATGAGTGCCGACTCCCCCTTCTCGGCGCTCTAGAGACCCGTCCGGCCTCTCAAATCGCTCAGCAGGCCGGTTGCTTGGGCTCGGACGCCTGTGAAGGCAGGGAGGTAGCGCCTCTCCAAAGCCTCGGCCATGAGGGCAACGCGGTCGAAGGTCTTGGGGAGGAAATGGGAGAGGGAGGCGAGGAAGAACGCCGAGGGTAGCCCAGCGCGAAGAAGGATGTTTCCTGTATCGAGGCGCCGAATGATCAGCTGTTGGCTCTCACAGGGGAGCAAATTGATAGTGAAGTCTTCGCGGAGGATGGGGGAGAAGCGAAGGGAAAGGGAAAGGGAGAGCTCACGGTTCCTTGCCAGGATGGAGCCGGCGAGCGTAGCGACGCCAACGCTGAAGAGGAGGGGGATCAGGTGAGTCGGGGGGGAAAGAGTACAAATTGAGAAGAGAAGGGGAGCGCACTAGAGACCCCCTGGGTTCAAGTCTTCGTCCTCGGGCAACATCGCCTTGACGTGGGCTGGACGAATGCCAGCGGGTCAGCGAGGGAGAAAGAAGGGGTGGTGGCAGTGGGGCTACAGAAGCGACTCACCTTCGGCAGTATTCTCCCATCCAATCCATTGCTGAGCGCCAGCTCGGGCGTGCAAGTGCAGGGCGTCGTAGTTGGACTGAAGGAAGCGGCGCGCTTCGCCAACCTGATCCTGGAGGGGGGAAGGAGCGGATACGAGGGTGGCAGGAGGGGTCGGGGCGTCGTAGATCGGAAGCTGTAGTAGGACATGGTGAGCCGGCAGCGGGAGGAAAAGGAAGAGCGAGGCGGGGAGAGGCGTACGTTGCGGCGGGAGGCAGGACTAGGAGCAGCTCCCGACTCTTCTGCGAGAGCCGACTGGTGTTGAGCGAGCCAGTAAGAGCCGGATACACCAGCGAGCGAGAGGACGGCGAGCTGTAAGAAGCGAAGGCGAGGGCGAGGGTGAGGGTGAGCGAACGGCTCGGGGAGGAGGCGGCAGAGGAGAGCGAGACTTGCCTTGGGAGCGAACGAGGCCATGTTGGAAGAGGCGAGCGACCTGTAGGCTTGTAGTACTCTGTGGAAGGCCGAAAGCGGAGCGACGAGTGAACGGCGAGAGGGAGACTTGGAGCTGCTCGTCTCTCTTGCTCTCCCCCTCCTCGTCGTCTCGTCTCTTCCGCCTGCTTGCTCTCTGCTTCTACCGTACCGTACTGTACCAGCTGCTCCAACATGAGCATCATCAACATCTCGTACGTATCTCCCTCTCCCTCTCCCTCTCCCTCTCCCTCTACACCGCTCACCCTGTCATTAATCGCGTCTCCAACCTCCCTTCAACCTCAGCGACATCACCGTCCTCGCCAATCCGGCAAAGTTCACCGACCCGTACCTCTTCAGAATCACGTTCGAGTGCATGGCTCCCCTCGAGGAAGGTCAGCTCCTGCAGCCCATCCCTTAACTAGCTCAACGCGTCGTCCCGCTCACCTTCACGCGTCTCCCATCCTTTCCAGACCTCGAGTGGAAGCTCACCTACGTTGGCTCGGCAGAGAGCGAGTCGTTCGACCAAGAGCTCGACACCTGCATGGTCGGTCCTGTCCCCGTTGGCGTCAACAGCTTCGAATTCGAGGTGAGCTCGACCCCACCGCCGACGCGACTACGCCCCAGCGTACAGCTCGCTCACCTCCGCTCGCTTCGCTGCGCCTCGAATCTCCTACAGGCCGCTGCACCTCTCCCCTCCCGCATACCCGCCAGCGACCTCATCGGCGTCACCGTCATCCTCCTCACTTGCTCCTACAACGACCAAGAGTTCGTTCGCATCGGCTACTACGTCAACACCGAATACGCCGACCCTGCTCTCAAGGCTCAGTACGACGCTTCCCTCGAGGAAGGCGCCCAGGACAAGGGTCTCGTCGCCCCCGACCCCGCCAGCAACGTCCCGAGCATGGTCAGGAGCGTGCTCGGCGAGAAGCCCAGGGTCACCAAGTTCAACATCAAATGGTACGTAATGCGCCCGACCGAGTTCGGACCACTCTGCTAATCTTGACATTGCAGGGACTCTATACCCGCGGCCTCGAAGGTGGATCCACCGACGCTGACTGCTTCGCTTCAGGCGCCTTCGCCTTTCACCGCGTCTTGAAGCAAGGGATGGAATATCGAACCCATTTGATACATGAACACACACGCGACTATGTCACTTCAAATCGCGCAGCACTAAACAACTTCCTGCTCGACTACGACCTTGACGCCCCGCCCTGCTCCGAAGTCCTGCTGAGGGTAGAGCACATGGAACGGCCGCAGGTCGCTGTTCTCCAACGCGCCATCTGCTTCCCACCCATTCCCACTCTCGAGGCGACTGCGTGAGGGAGAGTCAGCTCTTGCAGATGCCTTCTTCGCCGAGGAGAGGCTTACCCATCGCTTCGAATGCCGACTTTGGCGACGTTACCCAGTGAACTCTCGTCACCGGACTGCACGCTTGATGCTTGACGAATCTTGAGGAGCTTTGTTACCCTTGAATAGAGCGCGAGGGCTTCCGTACCGAAGCCGAAGGCGGCGAAGAACAAGATGCCGACGATGATGTCGGCCCAGGTCGATAAGTCGGGCACGACGGGGGTAGAGTTCATGACAACGGGCGTTTTGTGCCACTGCAACGCAGTAAATCGTTAGCGAGCGTCGAAGCTGGACAAGGCCGAGCTTACCGAAGAGTGAACGTATCGCCAGGAGAATTCCAGATACCGTGCCGAAGACCGAATGTTCCCAATAGTGGAGTAGACGGTCAACGGTACACCTATCGCTAAGTACGAGAAGGAGAGGGCGGCCAGACGTATGAAACGAGTGGTTGTAAGCGCCGAATGAGCGCCGGCGACGACTCGGCCGAAGTTGCGGCGGTGGCGAACGAGACGATAGACGGTGTAGGCTATTAAAAGCAAGAATTCAGTCACAGTCTTTCGGATGACTTCGGTCGAGATAACTAGATAACTCACTGGAGTAAAGTACGGCGATGATGGCAAAAACAGGCGGCCAGATTGTCCTCAGAACCAGGGTCGGCCAAGACATGAGGGAGGTGGGTGAACAACCAACATTGCGAACGATACTGAAGCGATTCGGCTGATAGACGATATGGCACGCCATTGTGGCAAGCGGTACCCCGAAAGAGATGGTGTAGTCGAAGATGGCGCGCTGGCGGCGGTCGCGGCGCGTGATGGCGGTAGCCCTGGGGCTGACGATGTCGGCCAGAAAACGAGCTATGCACATCACGGAAGCCAACCGGCCCACTTCGAAGCCTAGGCGAAGCTGAGGTTGAGGTCAGCGAGGCCCATCTCGGCGTTTCGGCGGAGACTCACTTTAACGCTCACATCGCACCAGATCGGGGCACGGTTAAGTGCATCACCATACCAGGTAATCATGTTGACCTGGAAGCAAGAGTTCAGCCACATCAGCGAGGGCAAGAGAGGAGAACTCACGAAGCCGTTGACGTTCGCGATCATGACCCAGACTCCCATCGAGATGGCGCCTGAGTTCCCTTGAAGAAACTGCCAGTAAAGCGGGCCGGCATTGAGCAGTACGAGCAGGCCGTTGAGAATGATGAGGGGCAGAAACGACGACATGGAGGAACGAAGAGAAGAGAGAAGCAGAAGAAAGAACGAATCCGCAAGGGCAAAAGCGAGAAGCGAACAAAGGGCGAGCAACAAAAGGTGAGACACAGTGAGGGACAAGGGTGGCCGCTTTCTCTGGCATATGTAGTATGTAGGGAACAGCGCGGCACTCTGAAGCCGAGAGTACCGTACTATACGTCCGGTCGTTTCGCGAAAAGAAATCTGGGACAACGGTCGCCGAGCCAGCGGAGAGCGACGGGAATGGTGTCGGATTACGCTCTACGCGCTGCTCCGTCCATGAGACTTTCTACCTCTGAATCTTGCAATGAACCTGCAAAAGACCGACCGGCTTCACTCAAAAGCCGAGGTCAGCCCGCTCCTGCCGCGCGTAGGATCAAGCTGAGGACTCCCTCACCAACCGTGCGATCCTGCTTCCCTCTATACTGAGAGGTGCGGGTACTCCCAGTGTCCAAAGAGAGCAACTCGTCTACATCGCAGGCCGCTCCCACGGCCGTCGACTGTTCCTCCGGCTCGCTTGATCGCCGAGGTGCTTGAAGACGAGCCTTGAGGGCTGAGCATGCAGAGAGGGGAGTGTACAGGTCAGGAAGGGATCGAGAGAGCTACACCTCTCTAGCTTGCGACAGCAACGAGCGGCTCACCTCTAGCTGAGCGAAGGCGCTCCGAAACGTCCTCATCCGAGTGCTGACAGAGAGAGGCCTCGCTTCTGCTGGTCGGCGGGCGAGCCACGGCAAGCTTCCTAGATCGGCTCGTCTTGAGATGGGCGAAACTTTCATCCACGTCGTCAAGATGGACGTCGTTGGGCGGCGCCAGAGCGAACGAGGGCGCCGGGCGTTCAGCCTGCAGCTGCAGAAAGGCCTCGAGCTCATCGGCTTCCTGCTTCTGGATGGCCAGCTCTGCAGAGTAATCTTGTGTGAGCAAGCGAAGTACTCTCGACCTCCTGCACCTCGGCGCACCTTCGTCTGTGGGCTCCTCGTCGCCTTGCTCCTCCTCCCTGTAGCGCTCGACCTGTTGCAGCCCTCGTCGTCGAAAGTTGCTGTTGGAGTTTCGCTCTGTCGATGGGTCTTCCTCCTCTCCCCCCGGCTGACGTGGTGCAGGATCAGAAGCGGGCGCAGGCGGGCGAGCGTTAGTCGAGGGCGTGTTGTTGTAGCGAGCAGAGGCGGCGCGCTTGTATCGATTCTGAAGGACCATTTGAGGATCGCACTCCAGTAGAAGCAGCGATGCGAGCCGATTGAAGAAGTGAAGAGCAAAAGAGTGGCGAAGAGGCAGGAGATCAAGCCGCCGAGTCGTCGGGCGCTTCGCCGGTCGTTGCGCGGGACTCTCGAATGCGGCGGCTGCTCACGACGGTACAGCACTGCAACGCCCTCGGCGTGGTGGGCGTAACAAGCGTCTTTTTCAACGCAACTCGAGACCCCCCGTACCCAAAACCCAGCCTACTCTGCCGCTGCTCGCAACGAGCTTCTGTCCCAGCAAGCCCATCGTCGTGCGCCGAGCGCTTAGTAGAAGGTCGATGGTCGGTTGGCGAGGAAGAGGCTGCGGCTCTTGACGACGCGGTGGGGAAGGGGGAAGCGAAGGTTGGGAGTAAGGAGCTGCTTGATGTTGGGGCGGCGAACGTCGGCGGTCTTCTCGATCTCGGCGACACGGAGGATCTGCAAGTTGAGCGGAGGGTCAGCTCTAACGCTGGTGGAGGAACATCTACAGCCCTGCAAAGTCGCAAGCGCACCTGAACCGATCTGAAGCGGGCGCGGTGACGGGCGGCCATGTCCTGGTAGCAGGCGTGGACGGCGTCGGCGCGCGAGAGCTCGCGGAACTCCTTGTACATGTTGTGGGTTCCCGAGCGCGAGTCGTAACGGATCCAGATGCCGAAGTTCTTGACGACCAAAGGCTTCTTCTCGCTGATCTGTGGGCAGTATGCAAGCGGCGGTTCGTTAGCTCGTCGTCCCTGCCCGGCCGAAGTGGCTCCCTGTGCTCCTCTTGATGCGCAACGACGAGCATCTCCCCCTGCACAACGCTTCCGTGCTCTTCTCTCCCTGTAGCTCTCGCTCCTCCTCATGACCTGATCCCCTTCCCACCTCTTTGTAGCGCGCCCGCACACCCCCGCCACGCCTGATTGCTCCCTCGCCTGCCATCCCATCTCTCCCGCAACGGCGGCGCATGTCTTGGTGAAGGAGGAGGAGAGAGACGCACGACGTTGACGGCAACGACCTCTCCGGTGGCCTTCTTGACCTTCCTGAGCTTGCGGAGGAAGTACCAGAAGCGGGACTTGGCGACAACGTCGTTGGGGGCGAAGATCCTCATGCGGTACAGCTTGGGCTGAGGCTCCTTCTCGGACGGCAGCTTGCGCCCGATGACCTGGTACTCTTGGAAGCGTCCCATGTCTGTGTTGAGAGCTGAGAGTCAGCGGGCGCAGGAGGGACAAAGGGCGGAGGGGCAGCGGTTCGGGGTAGGAAGGGGGGGAGGATTGCTGTACAAGAGTGTGTTAGTAGTGTAAACGAACGTACCGAGGTTGTTGGAGAAGCGAGAGAAACGCGGCACAAGGAGAAGAGACCAACCCGCTCAGGTTGAAAATCTCGCCCCCCCCCTCGCCTCAGCTCGTCGACTGAGCTTGGACTTTCGACAACGAGGGCTCGAAACCTACTCGCCCCCTTTCTTCTTCCTCCTCTCCTTGACAATTCACTACAACTTGAATCTTCAATTCAGTTTATACCACCCTACAGCCTTCGTTACCCTCTTTGCTCCCCTCCCACTCTCGACAGCGCTCGCTTACACCTCGTCAACAACCAAAGCAACTCGCTCGGCTACAGCTCATCAATAGCTCTACGGCTCTCGAGCTACTACAGTCATGCTCAAACTCGACTTGGCTTCCCTTCGCCCTTGGCTACAACTTCACTTGGAGCCCATGTAGGTCACTCCCTTCCCTTTCCGCTTTCCGCTTCCCTCTCTCAAACCAGCTCGCTCACTTTCACCGCCGCCCATCCTCCTCCTCACCTACAGCTGCGATGCCGATCCTGTCGTACTCTCCGACTACATCGTAGCTCTTCTCAAGCATGAAGTCTCGATCGACGACCTGAAGAAGCTCTGTCAGGACCAGCTCGAGGATTTCCTCGGCCAAGGTCAGCCAACACTTGAATCCCTCTGCGCACGACAAGCTGACCCTTTTCACGCTCTCTAGAAACCGCCCCCTTCATCACTCGACTCTTCTTCTTCCTCACCACCCCGCCCTCCCTCGCTTCCATGCGCGCCGAACCCCCTCAAACCCCTCGCGGTCTCAAGCGGCCCTTGGATCCTGCAGCAGCATCGGGCACCGCACCTCAAGGCAAACGACCACAGCCCTACCCCAGCATAGTCTCGCCCAAGGGCCCGCCCGTGGGAGCGAGCATGGCCATACCCGTGGCTCCAGCTCGGCGCGGCGACCCTCAGGCTTCAAAAGGCCCGAGAGAGCTCTGCAAGGACTACCACTGTGCGTTTGCTCTTCTCCCCTAGTCGCTCGCCAAATCATTGCTGACCTTGTCATGCTGCTCAATCGCAGTCCGAGGTTTCTGCGCCCGCGGAGCTGCCTGTCCTTACCAGCACGACGACGGCGCCTCGGCCGTGATCCCTCCCCTCCCCTTCTTCCCACCCTTCCCCGCCATACCGGGCT
>MWVB01000013.1:0-75240 GCA_003054985.1 Leucosporidium scottii
TCTCACTACAGCTACAGGTGAGCTTGCTCGCTCTGCTGCAGCGCGTCGCTTCTGAGAGCCCAGCGGGGCCGTGCGCGTCAGATCGCTGACTTGGTCTTGCTCTTCTGCAAGCCTACCGCTGGCGTGCTTACCTGCCTTGCCTCGCTTGCCCTCGCTACTATGTCTTCCGAACCGCTCCCCGCTTTCATTCCTCCACCACCACCCTCGACGCTTCACGGTTCGGCGTCGACTCAGCCCACGCAAGCCAGCTCGGTGAGACGCTTTTGACTCGCGTATGATTGAAGATTGTCGCTGACCCTGTCCTACACCACGCCACTCCCACCTCCCGCTCTCTGTACTTCTCTGCCTCAGGCCGCCAGAGTTGATCGCTTCGACTTTCAAGACGAAGCCGTCGCGACGCTCCTGGCCAAGCTCGGCTCGGCGCTCGAAGGATTGGTCGCTTCGGAGGACATCAGCACCACTCGGCGCGTCGCCAAGGACGTGGTTGCTATCGCTCGCGCTTATGATCTGCACGCCAAAGTCTCTTTCGCCTCTTCTATCGCTCTCGACCAGGCTACAGCCGCCCTCGTCGTCGTCTCTGAAATCACTACCGTCATATCCATCTTCGCCTCCACCCGACACCTCGGTACCTCTCACGGCAAGACGGCACAGGGCGTCCAGACTGGGCTCGTCGTCCTCGCTGGTCGTCTCGATCGTCTCTCCGACTTCCAAGGCCTCTACCCCTCCCTCGTTCGTGGCTACCTCGACTTCATCGACCAGCGCCCGTGGTCCTTTGAGATCACATACCGGCGCGCAACAGGATCCGGTCTCGAAACGAACGCCGCGTTGAACGCCCTTCGCTCGGAAGGAGAGCTCATGCTCGCCAAGCTGCTCGGAATGTGGGACGACGAGGAGGAGGTGGAGATTGAATCGCTCAAGATTTTCGACTGGGAGGAGTTGCGAGGTTATGTCGGGCTTGAGCGCAGCGCCAAAGCCGATGTCTGGGCGTCGGGCATAGAAGCCCTCATCATTCCCAGGGCGCATGTCGCGGACTATCTCCACACCTACGAGGCGCGCAAGCTTCTCAAAGACAATGTAGCACGGTGTAGGGCTCGAATCGAGGTGCTCGAGAGTAGCGGCGGATCTCAGGGCAACTTCAACGAAGCTTGCGTCCAGCTTTTCGATGCCGAGGTGACGCTCACCATGATCAGTCAAGCATGGATCATGACAAGAGAAGCGGCTGTTCGTCTAGCTTCCCTTCGCCTTGATGTTTCCGCCACCGAGGAGCTGACTTGTGAGTCTACTTTTCTGCCGTGCGCTCGGCGAGGCGTCGCGCTGACCGCTTTCGCATTACCCAGTCTTCGTGAGCGCTCATCCCTCGAGTACTCTCCTTTCTCGTATTTGACCATTACCTCCACGTAAGCTGACCTATTTCCTGACCGCTCAGACGCCTGCAACCTCGCCTCATCCGCCGATCGATCCACCCTCACCTCCATCTTCCCCGCCTCATCCTCCATCGTCCCTGCCACCTCTCACCCCAACAGCAATGAATCCAAGGACTCCAACGCCATCGAGGATTCGTTGGACCGTCTCTCCCTCGGCGACGGAGCTTCTTCGCCATAGCTCGGCAAGGAAGCAAAATCAAGCCGCTCTCAAATCAGGATGCCCATCTCAATTTCCCCTTTGTTTGATCTACTTCCATGCTCCTATCTGCTATCCCCTCAAGTCCCCTTTGCTAGTCTCGTGAAGTGAAACCCTTTCGTTTGTTCTTTGAGTGGCTCGGCGCGAAGGCGAGCTCGAGAGTCGAGAGGTCTGAGGAGCTGTAGAGATCCGAGGGGGTAAGCGAAGAGCTACAGCGTCATTATCGATGGTGAGGATCAACGCCGACCGCATGCGACTTCAAGGCAAGCTCAGCTCGATCAGAGTGCTCGGCGCCGAACGTGGCTTGCAGGGTTTCCTGAAGTTCACGAGCCGTGATCTGACTCGAGCACCCGTAGTGAAGACTCAAGGCGATGTACTGCACCTCTGACCCAAGCAGTAGACCTGCAGCTCCTTCTCCAATACACCTCAACCGACGGCTTCGGCGGCGTTGATGTCTGACTAGGGGTCAGTGAGGTAGTTGGGATCCGTCGAGGGTTTAGTATCTACATTTAAGTTAGAGCTGGATCAGAGCCCAATGCTTCGCTCGAGGCCGACTTGGCTACATCGCTCAGAGCCGGCTCCGGACTGTTCGTGCTCCGCTTCTTGCAGCCAACCACAACGCTTCGTCTCTTGCTCACCTTGAGCACAAGTCACACCTTCGACTCTCAGCCTTGGTCTGGCCTACAACTCGAGAGGCTGAGCTGCTGCACCCCTCTCTCAACGCGCACAAGGAGGGAGGAGTGAGCGTCTCGACCCCCAGCAAAGGTGAGTTTCGCACTCTCCTACAGCACGAGGAGCGATTGCAGCTCTCAACAACTCCCTCTAGCTGCTAGTCAGCTCTGTACCAGCCCTCCCACCAGCCAGCTGACCTTGACTCTCGAACCTCTCACTCTCAGCTCTGCCGCAACCGCGGGCGCCATGGCAGCGCCTCCCTGGCCACCATCTCGAAGCTCCGTCTATCGCACTGCAGCAGCCTCTACGCCATCAACCATCCCAGGAGCCGCCATCTCGCCAACGAAACGGAGACGAGACGACGAGCGCACTCTAGGCGACCTCAGCAGCTCGGATAGCGAGATTGAAGTGGAGGAGCGGCTACTGAGTACGAGTAGGAGTATGAGTAGGAGTACCAGCGTGACCTCGCAGGGTACCGAGCAGCTCCGCGCCAGCGTCGAGTCGATGCTAGGAGGAGCGCCATCGAGCAGGATGGGAACGAGCAGGGAGGGCAGCAGGGAGCAAGAGCCAAGGAGGAAGAAGCCGACAAAAGACGTCGTCAGGAGCTTCGTAGGGCAGGGTGCGAGTAGCAGGCGGGAAGGGAGGGGACGACCGAGCCTCGACACCATCTTCGGCGCCGACGAGCCAGGATCTCCGCCTTCTCGCCTTTCCAGCACATCGACTACCACGACCCACCAACCTCTTCACCCTCCCCGTCCATCTCGCGCCGCACTGCCGTCTCAAGGCGAGCGCCCGGGTCCCTCATCCTCATCCTCTTCCGCGCCCCTCCCGTTAATTCGCCAGGCCGACCCATCAGCCGCAGCAGTAAACGCCGCGCCGCCTCGACTCGGGGAGGCCAATCCCTTCAACTCGCCCTCTCCCGTCCTTCCCGCCACGTCGGCTGCAGCGACCGCCCCTCGCCCGGCCGCTTCGCCGCCTCCAGTTCCACCTCTCGCCGTTTCGACCACCTCGCCACCTCGGACGACCCTCAACGGTTCGAAAAGCGCCTGTAGCAGCTTGGGAGACGTCCAACGTCGTCCAGTCTCCCAGCTGCCGGGTGCCACTGCGACTTCCCCACCTCCCACCTCTCTCGTCTCTCCACCTTCCCCTCCGCCCGCCGCCCTCGCCCCTCTTACGGGTCCAACAAGTACGCCGAAGGAGCCCTCCCTTTCAGCACCGTCAACGGCGCCGATGGCAAGCCATTCGGGGACAAGGGAGGTCGAATCTTCGGCGCCGAAGGAGGCCGCGTCGGAGGGGCGCTCCCAGCCTCCACCAGCTGGTGCATCGCACTCCAACGTGGAGACCTTGACGTTGAGCGACGATGAGGACGACGAGTCAGACGAAGACGACCCTCTCTTCACGGAGCCGAATCCTCGACCGAACCTCACCACCATCACCGTTCCACTCGCCTCTTCCGCCCTGCCTCCTTCACCAACCCACCGACAACCTCGCGACGCCCTCTTCATCCCATCCGCTGCCAGGAAGAGTGCCATCTCTTCCATTCGGCCACCTCGCGGTAGCGATGATGGCAAATGGGCAGCTCGACCCACGGCGCCAAGACCGCTCGGGGTCGACGTCAGCGTCCCCTTTCGCTCAGCAAGCACCTCGCAGCCAGCAGCATCGGATCATCTCCCTTCTCGGCGTGGTCCTATACTCCCCGCTTCGATGTCTCCCTCTGCCGCATCGACCTCGACGTCGCTCGCGACCACTGCCGCCTCTCGCCCATCCCTTCCCCGACCGACATCGACCTCCTCCCTCACCAACGCACTTCCCTCCCCGACTTTCTACCAACCGCCGACTGCTCGTCGACCAACCCCTCCAGCTCCTCCGCCTCGCCCTCGCTCCAACGCTCCCTCCTCCACTCGGCCTCGAGCACCTCGCACTCGGTCGAGCGCCAATCTCGCTTCCGGCAAGCAGTCGGAGAGCAGCTCCGACGATAACATCGTCGGCTCGACGTCTGGATCGCCCAGATTGGACCGGCCAAGGCCGAGGAAGATGGCGAGGATTCAGGGAGTGATGCCTCTCGCTCTTCTTCCCGAGCTGCAGAAGGCGAAAGAGAAGGAGCTAAAGAAGCGGATTGAGCGACGTAGGAGACGGATCGACTCGGAGGAGGACGTCGAGATGGGAGGCGCCAGCTTCGACAAGCGGGAGAGGAGCGGAGGATCCCGTGGGAAGGGCAAAATGAAGGCGCCTCCACCCCTCGAGTCTTCATCTTCGAGCAGCGACGACGAGTGCGTGGTATCGCTACCGACGAAGGATCTCTCCGTCGAAAAGCGACTGCAGGGAAGAGCGAACCTCGCTCGGAGACGGCAGGCGTGGGAGGGGGCGGATCCCGAGGACTTCCTCTCCACGGCGTGAGATTCCCTTTTACGCGCTCAAGCACTCCGACCATCGTTGACTCTTCTTATCCGCACAGGTATCACCCCAAATCCCTCGCCCTCGCCTTCTCCTCCGTCACCTTCGAGGGCCTCGACGAAAAGTCTCTGCTGGGCGTCAAGCTCTCCTTCTCTCTACACCACGGCAACATGGACGACCCTATCGCCCAAGCAACACGCGCCAATCTCACGTTCGGCCTCATCTCGGCGGATCCCACCTCCCCCAACCTCAGCACCTCCCGCCGCCAACCCGCCACCTCCTTCACGCTCGACTTCCACCCTTCCCTCCTTCGATCGGCTTCGACACTCACTCTCCGTATCACTTGGAAGCATGGGCCGGACACCCTCACTGCATCCGTTCCCGTCACGACCTCCTCCGGCCGCTTCATCGCCGCTCGCCCTGCCTCCAACATACCTTTCGGAGGCGAGAAGGATGTTCGGCTCGGTTTGGAGGTCGAATGGTCGATCAAGTCGGTCGGGGCCGGGGAAGGGCTAGGGGTGGAGGAGATGATGGAGGAGACGACGAGGAGGTTGAGGAGGATGGAGGTGGATGAGAAGCCAACCTGGCTTCCAGACGCCCGTCCTGTAGCCAAGGCGCTGCAGAAGTCGAGGGCGCCGGAGTTGAGCGGGGGCAGGAAAGCGTTCGACCATCTCGTACGTCAACGTCGTAGACTCTCTGCGCCGACGCGAGGCCGAGGCTGACTTCGACGGCCCTCTTCTCGCAGACGAAACATCCTTTTCAACCTGGTCAGATCATCCACGATACCTACGACTCGGAATCTCCTACAACGAGTCGTGCAGCCGTCGCCGCATTCGACAAGGTGCGCTTTCGTTCGACATCGCTCTCTCGGCTCAAACTCACTCTCTTCTCCACTCTCTTCTCCCTCCTCTCTTCGCTGCTGCAGGAAACGCGCCGTTCAGACCTCACGCCCAAGCAACGCCTCATCCACCAACTCCACTATCGTTGGACCCAGATCCATCCGTACGTCTTCTTCCTCGTCTCTTCCCGCGTTGCTTGCCGACCTCTTCGCTTCCCCGCCAGTTTCTCCACGCCGATCTTCGACCGCGAGCTCGAGTGCTGGAGTTGGTACGCCCCTGTGGTGCATCACTTCTCCGCTCGAAGCGAGCTCTGCCTCTACCTGCGAGAGATGGTGGTTAGGGATCAAACCTGGGCGCATGACGATACTCAGGCCGCTCGAGAGGACAAGCCGACAAAGGTGTTGAGGGGCTTGCTCAGTGGGGAGCAGTGGATCAAGATCATCCAAGGGTACGATGAGGAGGTCCAGAAGGTAGAGGGAGGGAAGCGGGATAATTACGAGGAGTGGAGGGCGAAGCAGGAGAAGGAGAGGAAGGAGTAGGGTTGACATGGGAGTCGAGGACCGAGGTTTCCAGTATCCTACTATCTTTCGCCGTAACGTGTTGCTGTTTCTACCCCGCTGGTCGTCTTCCTTTCTTGTCTCGCGGCTCTCGGCAGTGAGTTGTGTGCGGGCCGAGCAGTTTGAGCGCCCAAAAAAACAGGCGTATTTGCGAACCATACGACTTCAAAGCCCAATAACGACAAACGTTGCTGTATGCTACATGTGATGCTACAGGAGTGTTCTTTCCTCGCTCTACGTGCGCCTTTCTGCGATCGCCGAGCAGCACCCTAGCGCTCGGTTCCGTTCCCTCCTCAATGATCCCCCAGAGTCTTGTAGCTCTTCCTCCGCCTCGTCGGTAGTTTTGTGGCACGGTCGTCGAACGACAGGTGCTGTCCCGCAGGCGTAAGGGGATCCTCGTCCTCGCTCGTGCGCCGAGAAACACACCAGGTGATGAAAAAGATGAGGAGGAGGACGGCAATTCCCACTCCAACGCAAAGTGCAATCTTGGTGGCTTGACTGAGATGCGAGAAGGGGATGTAGAGGTTGTCGGGGAAGGAAGTGGAAGAAGCGGTTGGCGAGGAGGAGACGACGGTCGCCGAAGTGGTTGCTGCCGCTGCTACGGCGGTTGGGGCTGTACCCGAGGTGCGAGTCACTGTCGGCGGGTTCGAACGTTAGCTCGGTAGTCTCCTGGATCGCCTCACACCCCACGCACCTTTCGAAAAGCGGGTGGAGCTACTCGCTGCCGAAGCCGAGGCTGATTCTTCCGCGATGGCAGTGGACACAAAGCTTGCTAATGCCTCATCTGCAATAGCACGCTTTCTGATCACATCCCTCTCCCCGACTTTGCGGCCCTGCAGCATGATATGAGGGTCAGCTCCTCCCACTTTCGACGTCGGCTGGGCTCGAGCTCGTCCAGCCATCTTTCGGCGAAGCAGACATGACCTACAGTGTCTGGGTCGAGGGCCAGTACTAGAGGAGCGAGGAGAAGGAGACTGGAGAAGAGGGAGAGTGGCGAGACAGGACGCATCTCAACGCGCGTCGCAGTGGAGGCTGATGAAGTGCGAGTAGTAGCAGGGAGGCGCGGCGAGGGGGAAGCGGAGCAGAGGCGGGTTGAAGATGCTGCAGGGGCACAAAGCAAGTGTGTATTGAGTCGGTGCGAGTAGGAGAAGGAAGAGAATTGGAGGTGCGTCCAAGAGACAAGCTAATGCCTGCTCGAAGCCATCGCCGAGAACGGAAGGAGGGGGCGGGTTCCAAAGACACTGTCTAGGTCGTCGAGTTGGCGTCGGTGCAGAGGTTCACTGAGGGGTGAGAGATGGAAGATGGTTTTGACTGCAGTACAAGAGACTTGCACTCGAGGATCAGAGCACAACAAGAGAGCTGAAATTCTTCGGTCGGAGGGGGCTGGTCGGCGGCTCGGCCGGCTTTCTTCAAGCTGTCAACCAGCTCATGGTGAGCTACAGCTATCCAGCTAGCTCTTTTGTGACTTGAAATCAGGTATGTAAACCTCGGGACTCACTAAAGTGTCCAGCTCCCGTCCTTGCCGCTCGAAGGCCTGGCGAGCGCCGAAGCCGTTCTCATTGCCTGAGATTCAGAGATACCTGCCAAATCGTTTGACGCACCCAGAGGTGCTCATAATAGAGCCTTGTTTGGTTCACGCTGTCTCGATGAGGCCACGACATATGTAGGAGAGATATGGAGGGCTCGGCCGGAGGCAGCTATAGCGCTGTCAGAGAGCAGCACAAGCTTCTTCATGAGAGCACGAGCGCTTCTCGAAGCCGAGCAAGATGTGGTAGGAGGGAGAGAGGCGAAAGCGAGCTGCAGCTGGGCTACAGGCGAGCTCGTCTTGGCTCGACGCTCCGATCCCCTTTTTAGCTCAAGTCGCTGTCGAGATGCAGCAAAGAGTTCCGTGGTTTGCTCGAGTAGCTGGAGCTCTTTATCAGATGCTCAGCTACCTTCCCTGAGGGTCTCGCGTCGTCAGGAGCCTTGCGCAAGCAGAGCGAGCTCGGAAAGGGCCGTCGCCGAAGAGGCTGTTCGCCGTGAAACCCCGCTGAGGTCGATCTCCAGGCTCCCGAGTTCGCCCACCAAGTTCAGGCAGGGTCTGACACCACCCTCTGACGTCCTGCAGCTGAACAAGAACATGCAGGAGCCAGAGCTTGGTCGGTTGAGCATCTCGGCGAATGTCCAGGATCGCGTCGCCCCGCCTCGGCCACCTTCGCAACGTCTGACGGAACCACTGTGATGCACTGTAGCAAGCTCTAACTGCTTCTAATGTGGACGCGCATCGAAAGCGACTCCTTCCTTAATGGCTCGGTCGACCACTGCTCAGGCTGCGAAGGCCGATGAATCGAGTGGAGTGAGCTGTGAGGCTGAGTAGGCACAGGCAGAGCTCTTGAGATCCCTCACCCGTCCCTTTGCACCTCGACATGAACGCCCCTGGCCATTGACGCTCAACTGAGAAGGTCGCAGCCTTCGCCTGTCTCCCTCTCACTCATCTCGACTTCTTCATCTCGGCAGGATGGCGCGTGGCAGCAAGAGCAACACTCTCAAGTACGAAGATCTTCCCTCTGAGGAGGACCCTACCTCCAGCGACGACGAGTCAGACGACGAGCAGGGAGGAACGAGCGAGCAACAAGCAGCTCTGCAGGACGACAGCGACGAGTACAGCGAGGGTGAGTCAGTTGAGGGGACTGTAGGAGCACACGCTAATCACTACCGCCCTCCGACACAGCTGAAGACGAGCACGACGCGAAGAGCGAGGCGAGCAGCAGCAACAACAGCTCTGCCAGGCAGCACACCAAGATGTACGATGATGCTGAGTCGGATGATGGTGAGTAGCTTGTAGCCTCTTACTGCTTCTAACCACCACTGACACGCTCTCGCAGACTTTGACATCCCCGCTGGCAAGAAGGCGCGTCGCGCTCCGGGCTCCACCTCGACCGACACCACCAAGAAGGCCAAGGGCAAAGGCAAGGGCAAGGCGGGCAAGCTCGAGTACTTCCAGTCGATGCCCCTCGACGTTCTCTGCGAGGTGAGTCTCGCTCGCTGACAAGACTGTGCTCGGCGCTGACATCCTCCACGTTCGTCGGCTCTCTACGCAGATCGCTGGCCATCTCGACCCCCTCACCCTTCTCTCTTTCGGCCGCACATCCAAGACCTTCCGCTCCCTCTTCATGAGCAAGTCGTCCAAGTCGATCTGGCATCTCGCTCGCAGGAATGTCTTCCTCCCCGACTTGCAAGCCGAGGACATGAGCGAGGCGGCGTACGCTTCGTTGGTCTTTGAGCGCAACTGCATGGTAAGCTGTTGGCTCTTTTCGCGCCGAGGAGTGTTGAAGTGGGACACGGGCTGACCAGCGCCTCCCTCGGCTTTGCTCTTGCTCAACCTTACCGCCTTCTTCACAGGTCTGCGGAAAAGGACGCGCCTCGATCGTCGACTACTTTATCCGCGCCCGCTGGTGTCGCAAGTGCAAGAAGGCCAAGTGAGCGGCGATCCTTTGCTCCCCGCCGCCCGCGCCGAGCTGACTCTTCCCTCTCCAACCGCAATAGCCTCATCGCCCAGAACTCGTTCCGCGGTCTCCAACACCCGCAAACCCTCGCCTGTATGCCCTTCACCCTCAGTACGCTGCTCTGTCCTCGCCGACATCCTTTTCAGTCGCTGATCTCCCCTCCGCACCTCGCAGTCTCGCTCACCGGCCAGAACCGCTCCCAGCGTCACTACTTCTTCAAGCAGGAGACGCTCAAGCTTGACTCCAAGCTCGCTGAACTTCAAGCGGCGGTCGATGAAGCGGCGGCGAAGGACGGCTCGTCCTCGAAGGGCAAAGGAAACGGCAAGGGCAAGCAAAAGGCGGTTGTCAAAGATGACGAGGAGGATGGAGACAGTCCCAAGGCGGTGCTTCGTGCTTTCATCGAGGCGAGGAAGGAGATCGTAACGAACGCTACGGCCGTGAGTCCCCTCCCCCGCTCCTGCCGCCGAGCGTCGGAACGAGAAGCTGACTGCCTCTCGTTGCCTCTCGGCTGTCACAGGACGGCGTCGCCATCTTCAAGTGGGAAAAATCTTCGGCCGCCGAGAGAAGGACCTCGAATCAGGACTTGCGAGCTCAACGCCGCAATGCGTGAGTTGGACCGAGAGAGTCCTCTCTTGCACCAACTGACCTTTTCCTTCCTCGTCTGATCTCACCTGATCTTCCACAACTCGCAGCATCAAGGAGAAGGTCATCGCTCTCGGACACGACGCTCGCGATTGCAGCTTCTGGATGACGGCGAACCTCGTCGACCAGCCTCGTCCTCTGACGGATGCAAGTGAGTAGCTCACTATCCATTTCCCCACCTCTCGCTCGTGCTGTGCTCACGCCTCGTGTCGCTTCGCAGTCTGGAGCAAGATCCAAGCCGCCGTCATCGCCGAGGTCGTCCGCAACGCCAACATACGTCGCGAGCGCGAGGTCGCTCACCGCCAACGTCAGCGCTCCCTCCTCGTCGGACCTCTTTACCAACAGATGTTCGACGCTCTCCCTGCTGGTCTCGAGAAAGCCCTTTTCCCTCACCTCACCGTCTTCGTCGAACTCCCCGCAGTTCAGCAGCATTGGAAGCCCGAGCAGCCCGACGGCTACACCATCGATCAGGGACTGTGGCTCGCTAGCCTGGACGACATCCTCGCCGACGTGGAGAAGCACAAGAAGGAGGACAAGGCTCGCTGCTTCGTCAAGATGGCTCGCCCGCTTCTCTCGGCCAAGGTCCCCATCGCCAACCTCGAGCAGCTCATCCAGAAGGCGGAATTCAAGTACGACCCCGTTACCATGCGCAACAGCCCTACCATCATCACCGAGGAGGAGATGGACTCGTTCTTCGCCCACCCTCTCGCTCGCTTGCGCTGCGGCTCGGTGCCCCCTTGCGCTTCCTCCTTCACCTACGCCGAGGCCCGTATCCACGAGAACTCGCAGCACGGCGGATACCGCCACCCGACGTTTGGAAGTTCCAAGTGGATTACGGCGATGAGGAAGATGATCGAGCAGGCGGGATTGGACGAGGGCAAGTTCGAGGAGAGTGAGCTGGAGGCGCTGGGAGAGGTCTGGGAATGTAGGGGATGCAAGGCTCAGGGTACGAGGGCGTATACCCCTTGGGGACAACCTCCCGCTCCCTTGATCCCCGTGCAGAAGACCAAGTTGACTTGGGGAGGGCTGGTCAGTCGACACTCTCCTTCTTCCGGCCGAGCACGGGCTAATTCTTTTGCTACAGGTCAACCACGCCTTCAAGGAGCACTACTCGTACTTCCGCTACGATCACGTGAGCTACCAACCCAACGCTCGCGACCAAGCGCCCAACTTGACGATGATGGGAGTCGGCGAGGACGAGGTCAAGCCCGAGCCCACGTCCGAGAAGTCGGCGGAGGCTGGTTCTTTGTCGACTGGCTGAGGTGAGTCGACCGCTTCCCTTCTTTGGAAAGTTGGAAACTGACCTCCCTTCGGCGGCAAATGTACCACAGCGCCTCGAGGCGAAGGGAGCAGAGGAGGAGAGTCGCTTGTCAGCTTTCGGTTTCCAACCAGTGCCATCAGTAACCCTCGCTTTGCTTTGAGCTTCTTCCGCGGAGTGAGCGTGTGTGAGATCGACTGGCGAAAGCAGCCCGCCGAGCAAGCACCATGTGCCCGGCGCCGAAGCTGAAGCCCGACAGGAGTATCCAGCGGACGATGAATTGAAATAAGGGAGCTCAATGGAGGACAAAAACACTTTGCAGTGCTTCTGTACCCTTGCCTAGGCCCCCTCAATGACAACCTGACGCGGCGAAGTCAGCGCGCTTCCCTCTCCCCACATTTCTTCGCATCCCCGCCTCGACTCAGCTCAGTTTGCTAGCAGGATGGCATCGACCGATTCGATTCCTGCACCTTCTACTATCGCGGCTACCTCGCAGGCGGGAAGCGAGACGAGGAGATGGCGCGTTACGGTTCTCATCTCTGGCTCAGGTGAGTCGCGGTCCTTTGTACAGAGGCGGGCTACAGCGCAGCGGTGTCAGAACCGTGACAGATACCCAAGGCTGCTGCTTTGGCCTCTGTACAGCTCTACGCTTGCCCCGGTTCGACTCAAAGCTCGACGTGCTTTTTGCTGACCTCTCTTTCGACGAAGGATCCAACCTACAAGCATTGATGGAGGCTCTACCTACGACGCTATCAAAGTGCAGCATCATTTCCGTCATCTCCAACTCGAAGGACGCCTACGGCCTCACTCGCGCCGCCAACCACGAACCTCCCATCCCCGCTACCTCCTTCTCGCCCTACAACTACCAAAAGCTGCACCCTGAGCTCTTCGCCGAAGCGGAGAAGGAGATCAAAGAGCTCGGCGATAGGGTCAAGGCCGGCGAGGACGTCAAGGGGCAATGGGCGGCGAAGAAGAAGGAGCTCGCGGCGAAGGTCAAGCCGCTGTACCAGGTCGAGCTGGCCAAGAGGGTCAAGGACACCAAACCCGACTTGATCGTACTCGCTGGGTTCATGCTCATCCTCCTCCCCGGCACCCTCGAGACGCTCGTCCGCGACTGGACCGAGGAGGAGGGAAGCCAAGGGGTCGAAGCCGAGGGCACTCTTCGCACTCTCGGCGCTTCCCCTTACCCTTCAGAACCCGCCAAGGGCTCTCCTATCCCCATCATCAACCTTCACCCCGCCCTTCCTGGATCATTCGTTGGCCCTCATGTCATTGAGGACGCTTGGGAGGCCTTCAATCAGAGGAAGCTGCCGGTCGAGGGAGAGGGGATCAAGGAGGGCGTTCCTGAGTCGGCCAAGGCTACTCCAGCACCAGCACCATCTACCGCCGACCCCGCTCAGCCCATCAAGGACCTCGCCGACTCTCTCGCTTCAACTTCCCTCGCATCCTCCGCCCCTACCACCCCCACCGCCCCCGCCGTCAAGTCCGAACACTCACCCTTCGGCCCCCGCATCACCAAGACGGGCATCATGATCCACCGAGTGATCCCCGAGCTGGATCGTGGTGAGCCAGTGCTGTGGAGAGAGGTCGAGATGAAGGAGGGGGAGAGCATCGGGGATTTGAAGGAGAGGATCCACAAGGTCGAGCATGGTGCGATTGTGGATGCTGTGGAGCAGGTCACGGGAGAGTTGGGAAGTGGGAAGTGGTGGAAGTGAGGGTCAAGACGAGTGGATCAAGGGGGGGAGCTGGCCCGAGGGGTTCAACGAGAGCGCCGAGGGAGGCTGGAGACAGATGAGTAGGCTTTAGATGTATGTATAGAATATTGAAGCTCTTTGTGGTACTTCTCGTGACTCGAGGGATGTAGGCAGGCCTTCGGAGAGCACTGCGAAGCTGGCTCGGCCGAGCTGCACCTCGACAGCTGCTTGTTCAGGAGCTCCATCTCGGCGATTCGTCTGTAGAGAGTGCGTCAAGCATCCACGGCAGCTCTGTACCTCGTCTGCTCCCCCTTCGGCCTTCTCTCTTCCCCCCGCTGCCTGCAGCGCTTGGCTCTCCCGCCCCTTCGCTTCTCCCCTCATTCGTCTCGGCCTCACCTCGCAAGAGACTACAGCACACGATGGCCAGCGAGCCAACTCCCCCTTCACGTGAGTCTTCTACAGAGCTACAAGCCTACAGAACGAGCACAACAGCTGATGACGCCTCCCTCGCCTCCTGCTCCACCTCGTCTCGACCAGTCACCGCCTTTCACCCGAGCCCAAACGAGAAGGAAGCAGCTCGGCATCTCTTCGACAAGGGTGCGCTCTTGCCGCCCTTCTCTGCTCTCCTACAGACTCGCCTGCTGACCCCCACGACTCCACCACGCAACAGCCGACACCGACCAGCTCGGGGTGCTCAGTTAGTCCTGTTTTCGGGCGCTTGGAAGTGACGTTCGCTGACCTGTATCACTGTACAGCTGGCGATAAAGCTGTCCCCTTCTTCCAGCACTCGTCGCTCCCTCCTGCGCTGCTAGGCGAGATCTGGCAACTCTCCGACCCCGAGAACAGCGGCTTCCTCACCCCCGAACGCTTCGCCGTCGCTTTCAGGCTCATCGGGCATGCTCAGTCGCAGGGTGGACAAGGCGAGGTCAAGAGCGACTGGATTGGCACTCGTGAGTCCTGCACTCAGCCCCCCTGCGCGGCTCGAGCGAGTGTGCTGATCCGACGCTCTTCACTCAACTACAGCTGGTCCCTTCCCTCGCTTCCAAGGATTCCCTACACCCGAGCATCTCGGTACTGGAGCTGCTCCCTCCGCTCCTGCTACAGCTTCCTCCCCCGCGCCCACCGCTCAACCCGCGCCGCTTCAAGCTCAGGGAACCGGCTCTGGCTCTGGCTCTGCTGGCGTGTCCATCACTCCCGAGGAGAAGGCGAGGTATGCCAAGCTGTTCGCCAACTCGGGCCCCGTCGCCGGGTTGTTGGATGGTGAGTCTCTGCTGCTCTCGCCTTTCCCGAACGAGATGCTGACCGAGTGCGTCGCTCGACAACAGGCGACAAGGCCAGGGACATCTTCATCAAGTCTAAGCTGCCCTTTGAAACGCTCGGACAGATCTGGTGCGTATGCCTTCGACTCTGTAGCCAAGTCCGCCAGCTCACGCCTTCACTCTCGCAGGAACCTCGCCGACACCCACTCGCGCGGCTCTCTTGACGTCGCCGACTTCACCATCGGCATGCACCTCATCCAACACACCATGAACGGCGCTCTCCCCCAGCTCCCTGCCGTCCTCAACCCCGCCCTCTACGCCTCGGCTACCTCCCTCCCCCTCCCCGCTGTCGGTCCTGCTGGTTCGGGCTTCGCTCCTTCTGCCGCGCCCACGAGCCCCCTCAGGCAGAGCTCCATGGCTCCTCCTGCGCCCGTCTACGCCTCGCCTCAACAGCAGCAATTCGCGCCTCAAGCTCAACAGCAGCAGCCTTGGGACATCTCGGCGCAGGAGAAGCTCGAGTCGGATGGCTACTTTGATGGCATCGACACGGCGAGGAAGGGAACGATTGAGGGTGAAGCCGCTGTAGGCTTCTTCATGCAGAGCGGTTTGGGTATGGAGGTGCTCGCTAGGGTCTGGTGAGTCGTCCTCTGGCCTTCTGCTTCCCTGCGAAGTGAGCTGACCTTTCCTCCATTCGTAGGGACCTCGCCGACATTCGTCAGACGGGAGCGCTTAACAAGGACGAGTTCGCCGTTGCTCTGAAGCTCATTAGGGACAAGGTCGCCGGCAAGGAGGTGCCGCAGTCGCTCCCAGCCAGCTTGATGCCTCCCAGCTTGAGGCAGGGTAGCTTGCAGTGTGAGCTTCGAACGACACTCTTCCGCTTGAGCTCTCTCCTGACCCTCTTCACACCCCACAGCTCAACCCTCGGGACCTCAGCGCGATCTGCTCGACCTCATGGACGATGATCCGACTCCCTCTTCGGCGCCTACGTTCTCGGCCCCTCCTCCTCAGTCCTCCATCTTCCCGCAAGCTACCGGCTCGACCATCCAGCAAACCCTCTCCCCTCAGACGACTGGCACCCGCGCCCTCTCCCCTCAACCCACCGGCTCTCGCGCTCTTTCGCCTCAGGCCACGGGCAGCGGCTCAGGCGTCGCTACTCCGCAATACGGACTGCAGGGAACCATCTTCCCTCAAGCTACGGGAGCGAGCCAGCAGACCCTCAGCCCTCAGACCACCGGCTTCGCCAACAACTTCTCCGCCCCTCCCGCCCCTGCTACCATCCCTCAGCCTCAGCAGTCGACTGGCCCCTCCGGCGCCAACTTCTTCGACGACAACGATGATGCCGACTCGCGCGCCAAGCTCTCGGCCGACTCGGTCCAGCTCGGCAACCTCCAAAACGAGCACAAGCAAGTCACTTCCGCCGTCACCGACCTCGCAACCACTCGCGCCGAACTCGAGACCCAGCTTTCGGAGACGACCAAGCAGATCAACGAGCTTCAGGTTTCGCTCTCGCAAGCCCGCGCCGCGCACGAGACGGAGCGCACCATGGTCGACGAGTTGAGGAAGAAGAACGAGGATCAGAAGGCCGTGCTCGCGAGGGCTAGGACCGAGCTCATCACGGCCGAGTCGGACCTCAGTGGTTTGAGGGTCGAGAGGACCGAGATTGAGGGCAACTTCCTTCGGGATAAGGAGGAGGTGAGGGAGATGAAGAGGAAGATGGCCGAGGTGGGAGCCGAGACGACCACCCTCAAGACGATGCTGGAGAAGCTCAAGAAGGAGGCGAGGCAGCAGAAGGGATTGGGAGCCATCTCGAGGAAGCAGCTGGCTACCGCCGAGACGGAGAGGGAGAAGACTGAGAACGAGTTGAGGAGCGTCGAGAAGGAGGTTGCCGAGGCCGAGGCCTCGGGATCGAGGGCCGTCAAGGAGGAGGACAACGACTCGCCTTTCGACTTCTCTCACTCCACCGCGTCCATCCAACCCGCTGTCGCCGCTGCTGCCGCCCTTCCCCTCCCCACCTCGCCCGGCGTCGTCTCTCCTTCCTCCTCCATCCGTTCGACCAACCCCTTCGACCGCATGGGTTCGCTCTCCCAGCAGATCTCTCCCCAGCCCACCGGCAACGACACCTCGTCCCCCAGCACCTCGCTCGGACTTCCTGCTGCTGCTGCCGTTGCAGTCGGAGCTGGAGCAGTCGCCGCTGCGAGTGCTGTCGGCGCTGGAGTAGCAAATCTGTGGAAGGGCGACGACGACGAGGAGGAGAAGCCTCAGATCAAGGAGGAAGAGTCCGCGGCTTTCCCTTCCACCTCGACCGAGACCAAGGAGCCCGAGACCGATCCCTTCGGCCTTCCCGTCTCCTCCACCCCTTCCAACTCGAACGCCGCCTTTGACTCAGCCTTCGACCAAGGCTTTGGCGACGACTTCTCCACCAGCGCTGCTCCCGCCTCCGCCTCCTCCTTCGCTCCCACCTCTGAACATAACGCCGCCTTCGACGATGCTTTCGGTGGTCCTTCGAGCTCGGCCGTCGCCCCCACCGTCGACGAGCCGACAGCCAGCGCCGAGGAGGCTGCTCGCTCCCCTTCCACGGTCACCGAGTCGTCCGAGGTGCCCGTCGCCAGCGCCACTCCCCTCCAGATGGACGAGCCCGTCTTCAACGCCCCCCTTCTCGCCGCCAACGAGACGTCGACCGAGGAGGAAGACAGCGCTACCGACTCGAACGTCTTCGCCTCGCCTGCCGTCCAGTCGACTGAGGAGCAGGACTCGAGCGATGACGAGGAGGAAGTCGAAGACGCTGGACCATCGCGGTACGCTTCGGCATCAGCGAGGTCGATCCCCGACGAGGAGCCCGATCAAGCCCCCGCTACCTCGACTTCGGACAGCGGCGAGTCGTTCGTTCACGTCCACTCCCAGTCGGCCGCTTCTTCGTCGGGTCTGAATGAGGAAGACCCCGCCGTCGCTACCAAATTCCCTACCCTCGAGGCCGTCGAGGAACCCGAGGTGACTCCCTCTTCGGCGCCCGTGGATGAGCCCACTCCCGTCGAGCACCAGCCCGAGGAGCCTCTCACGGCTGTACCAGCCGACATCTCTGGCGAGGAGCACGCACCTTCGCCTAGCTCAGAGCTCGACACCTTTGAGGACGCCAAGACCAACGCAGGAGGAAGCAGTGCCGAGCCCGCTTCGCCCAACGCCTTCGCTCCTACAGAGTCGCTCGCCAGCCCTACCACCTCCCAGGCCACCATCTCGGACGCACCTACCACCTCAACCTCTCTTCCCACCCACCGACGAGCTCCTCCGCCTCCTCCCGCTTCTCGCTCGAGCATGCCTGTTCCCGCCCCCGTCGCCTCGTCCTCCACCGCCTTTGACGACGCTTTCGGCGATGCTCCCTCGTCCTCGACCCCTTCCGCCGCTCCGCCAGCACCCGCAGCGGCCGACGACTTCGACTCTGCCTTCGCCGACCTCGGACCTTCCGCCCCCGTCGTTCCAGCTCAGTCGGACGTCGCCGCTTCCACTTCATCGACTGCCCTCAACGCCGACTTTGACGACTCTTTCGACTTTGACGACTCGTTCAAGGCCGACTTTGACGAGCCGCCGACCGCCGTCAGTGGAGCGGCCAGCCCTTCAGCTTCGGCGTTCGACGAGTCGTTCGCCAACTTTGACTCGTCGTTCGCTCCAGCCGCGTCGGTGTCGGGTACGGAGGAAGGAGCGCAGAGGCAGGATTCGACGGGAGGCTTCTCGTTCGACGACTCGTTCGGCGCGAGCGGAGGAGAGCCGATGCCAGTAGGAGCGCCCGCTGCTGAAGGTGCCAAGGAGGATGACTCGGTGGACGTGAAGCAACTGGTTGGAATGGGATTCTCGAGGGAGCAGAGCATCCAGGCGCTGGAGAAGGCCGATGTGAGTTCTCGGCGCCGACTCGATCTCGCAGCGTCGAAGCTGACCTGTCCTCATCTCGCAGTATAACGTCTCGAAGGCGATCAACAATCTTCTTGGATAGAGAGCGCTCTCTTGTGTACCACTCTTCGTAGCCTTCCTAGGCTAGAAATCGATCCGTTCTCAGAGCAGCTTTCGCCGAGCACCTCGCGAGCACTCTCTCGAGACCACGCGAAGCACAAGCGAGTCTTGACTATCAATCGGAACTACGAAGAGCGCTCAGTCCTCCTGCTATGTTCTTCCTGCTCGCGTCTTCCAGCTCGAGTCAATCGTCGGGGTAGAGCCTGGCGTGGTCGTCGGCGATGACGAAGCGAGGGCGCTCTCCGTTCAAGTCGAGGCGCTTGCAGTACTTTCCCAGGTCGTAGATGCACTCGAAGCCGTCCAGCTCGGCTTGCGTCGCGGTGTGAGGCTTCAGCTCGTCCTCGCGGATGTCCTTCAATTTGACGAGAGCGCCGTTGAGGTTGAGCTGCGCGAGTGTGAAGAGGTCATCATGTTGAGCACAAAAGAACACGCACCAAGGTGTAGGAGAACTTGAGGCACGCGGACGTCTTCTTCGCTTCGGCGATGGCTCCTCCCCTCTCTCCTGCGACTGCAAGACGATGGCGAAGAGGTCAGCTCGAGTAAGAGAGTAGTAGAAGTCAGTACAAGTCACGACTCACCAGCAAGCGAGCTCGAGCGCTTCCAGCCAACAATGACACCGTTCTGCTGTCCAATCTCGACCTCGACGACGTCGCCGACGCGGAATGGAGATCTCGGCGTTTGAGCGATTCTCAAGAGCGCAAGGTCGGGAACGGCGTCTTTCTCGGCGGGTTTCTCCTTCTCCCATCTTTCGAGATGAGGGAGAAGAGTAGCAGCATGAGCGTTGAGGTCGATCCGAGAGAAGACCTCCTTGCGAATCCACTCGCGGTCCCAAGGGTGAGCCGAGTCGACGCCGTACGCGATGATCTCGATATGATCGTCGATGTTGAGCAGGTTTTGGTACATGCCTATGACGCGGTCGGTGCGAGGGGCGAGAAGCGCTGCCAAGCTCGCGCCATAACGGCCAGTCGCGTTGTCGCTGAGCCATTCGGCGCGGCCAGAAGCTTGAATTTGGACGGCGAAGGCGTGAGACATGTCCGACGCAAAGCAGTGGATCTAGAGACGTATCAGGAGTGTCAGCAGGCTGCCTCGCCGGCTCGCATGAGGGGGAAAACGGCTAACCAGATCTCTCGTCGAAGTCGGCTCAAGGAAGCGGACGAGGTCGACGTTGCGGCGGAAGACATCAGAAGGGCCTTCATGGTAGAAGCTTTCGAGATCATCGTGGTGGGCGTGGCTGGCGGGCGCGAAGGAGAGGTAGACCCAATCCTGGGGCCGAAGAGGCTGATCGTCTTTGGGCTGGAAGGCGGCGGCGAGGAGAGTGACGTGGGGGAGTTGGATAGGGTGCAGGATGAGCGGTGATCCCGAGTAAAGGTCGTTAGCCGCGCACAAGAGCGCAAGAAGAACCATCTGGGACGCTTTAGGCTTGATGTCGAGCTCGTCGTCGTCCTCGGCGGTAGACTGTAGAAACGGCCGGAAGACGCCTTCCACGAACAGCTGACAAAATGCAAGAGAAATCAGTGACGATGTCTCTCAAAACATGATTTGATCTTACCTCATCAATCGTGAGGGGAGCGCCGCCCATGTCGACGTTTGAGATGACCTCGCCGGCAGGGTCGCGAATGAGCTTGCCATGGAGCCCGAGGGGTTCCATGAAGTGATCGAGATGACAGAGGCTTGTCTTCTTCTCGTAGCAGTCTCGAACGGCCTCGAAAAAACGTGGCCCGATAAAGTCGAGGGGCCAATCCGCCTGCAACGCCGAAGAGGAAGAGAAAGATGAGCTGCTAGTCTCTATTGACAGAGAAAGAAGGATCATGACTTACAGCATCGATGTCCTGCTTACCGTAGAAAGCACCAAAGGCAAAGATGCCCTCGTAAAACGCCTCAGTATCCTCCCAGCCGTCGCCGATGCGCCTCCAGATCTCGGCGGCTTCTTGCCTGGAGCTCACGCCTCTGACCTGCCTCGCCCAGTACCTCTGAGCGAGCCAGTCGTCGGGATAATCCTTCTTGATCGTTTCGATCTTGTTGAGCGCGAGGGCTTCCAGCTTGAACGCCAAGTTCTGGTCGCCGAGCTCGACGAGGGCGAGGACGTGCGCGGTCTTGTTGGTGGGCTCGGTGAGGAGGGCGTTGAAGTGACGACGGCCGATCTGACGGACTATGGGCCACGCAAGTAGACTCTGCCAGATGGTCGACGTCTCCCTGCGCTCGACGGGGAAGGCGAGCTCCATGTCGCGTCGATCCTGCTCGTTGGAGAGCTCGACGTAGACCGGGCGACGAGTGAGGGGCTCCCAGAGCGAGTGGGCACGAGCAAGGACGCTGAAGGTACGAGAGACGAGGCTGCAAGCGAACAGGTCTGCGTGGGCTGTTTCTCCCCAGCTAAGGTGCTCGAGGATCTCTTCCACGATCTCGGGCGGGATGGCGGGCACGGGCATGACTGTGAGAGTGTACAGATTGAGTACAGAACTTCTGTCTGCTATGCTATAGCTGGAGAGCTCACCGAAAGCGAGCGAGCGAAATCGCTGTGTTGTGTAAGGAGGGCAAGAAGCGGGTCGAGCGTTCGAATCGAAGGTCAAAGCTGAGGAAAGCGGCGGAGGGGTCAGGCCACTTGCATACTCTGCTACAGCTGTGAGAGAGCTCCAGAAAGCTCGCTTCGCTCTTGGACGTCTTGGAATGTTTCCCAGCTCCTCCATCGAGCGCATCGTGAACGCCGAGCTCAGCTCTCATCCTCTCGCAGCGCGCCACTCCTCCCTCTCACCCGCAAGTGCTGTTGGTACCACATGATCATTCTTTACAACAAACATCACCGAACCGCTTACTGCACCCCACTCATCACGCTCCCCTCCCTCCCTCCTTGACTCTGACTCTGACTGCCTCCCCCTCCCCCACTCGCCCTCCTCGCCAACTTCGACAAACTAGCAAACAAAAACATCTGCACCCCCACCGCCCCTCGCGCTTGCAAGTGCTCGAGGAAAGAGACGCGGAAATCGGGGTAGGTGATGGAGAGGCCGTTTTGCTGCTCGTCGGTGAGGGGGATGGGTCAGTGAGGGAGGGAGAAGGGGCAGGAGAAGGAAGACGTACGGAGGAGAGGGCTTTGAGTGAGCTGGTGGTTATTGGTCCGCCGCTGTAGCGCGGGGAGGAGGAGGCGCGTTCTTCGAGGTGCTGTTCGGCGCGGCGATGAAGGAGGGTCGAGTCGAGCGAGGGTGCGGTTTAGGAGAAGGGCGAGGCGGGTGGAGAGCTCATGATCAGCCCTCTCCGGTTCGAGCGAAAGAGAGCGACGGCGAGGGGACGTACAGCAAGGAACTCCAACGCCAGCGAAGAGAGGGCGCCATGCATGGTCAACCCGACCGCCGCTCCAAGCGCTTGATCCCTCGAAGCGCAGAGCTGGTTCAGAGCGGCGATTTGCTCACTATTGGTGATCATCGAGCGTGGGAAAAGGTCAGCTAAGCTCTCACTCTGCTCCCTCGCCTCCCCCTCGCCATCGCCGAGCTTCCTCTCTCGCCCCGCCGCCCCCAACGAAAAAGGGAAAACTCACCTAGTCATATCCAACGCCTTGGTCTCCTTCCTCTCCAAAAACTTCTTCTGCCACAACGCATTCACAAAGTCCCTCAAATAATTATTGAGGAACGTGACGAGCGAAAGGTTGCGAGGATCATTTTTGGCCACGGCGGTCGTTTCGCCCGTGAGGACTTCTCGGAGGCTGCATTTGCAGCCGCTCAGGTCGTCAGCTATCGTCGTCGTCGTCGTCGAGGAAAGAGGGAGAGCGAGCGTACGAGTGAATGATGCCCGAAATGCGACTAACGCTCATCACCTCATCGGCGAGGAGGCAGAGGTAAGTGAAGGTAGGGCTCGGGATGATGACCACTGCCAATCCATACTCGAGTGGGAGGGTGAGGGCCGTTTCGTAGAAGGCGAGGGCGGCGCAGCGGAGGGGGAGGGAATGAGGGTGGGTCTGGAGGGGAGGAGGGAGGAGGGTTTGTCAGCTCGGCGCGAGAGAGGGAGAAAGAGAAGGGAGGACTGACTTGGGTGGAGGTCTCGATCAGCCGGTCTGCGTACTCCAGTACCGCTTGCAAACTCGTCAGATGAGCTTCTTCCTCCTCCACTTGGCCGAACACGGTTTTCCTGCTCAAGCGTGTCGGGAATTCAGCTCTCCCCACCGCGCGAGAACAAGAGAAGGACAAGCTCACAACTCTTCCCCACTCCAATCATCCCTAACCGCCCAATTCTGCACCAACTCCCTCAAACAATCCACAAACGCGGCGATCCATTCGGCTTCGGCTTTGGGGTTGGAGGCAAGAGCGTGGAGTGGGGAGAGGATGTGGGTGTGGAGGACTGCATGAGTGTGCAAATAGGTCAGCGCTGTACGTGGGTATGGAGTGCAGAACGGAGGGGATACGGACTTTCGAATTCCCTCGGCTTGATCAACGCAACGAGGTCGAACACGACCTCCCGATGGGCCGCTCCATCCCAAGTCTGCAGGTACTCGGCAATGAAAGGTTCCAATCCTTCAAGTAACTCCTGCAGAGTTGATCGACTCCT
Organism: Leucosporidium scottii; assembly: GCA_003054985.1. Lineage (NCBI taxonomy): Eukaryota > Fungi > Basidiomycota > Microbotryomycetes > Leucosporidiales > Leucosporidiaceae > Leucosporidium > Leucosporidium scottii. The sequence continues at coordinate 22,950 of MWVB01000013.1, forward strand.
CGTCAGCTCTCTCGTCTCAATCGTCGAGTCCGCCGAGGGCGAGAAATAGCTCGACACTCACCCCACCCATCTCGCACAACTCCCTCACGCGACAGAGTAGATCCTCGATCCTCTTGACCCCGTCAGCGGTGGCTTCCAGCTCGTGTAGCTCGTGGCGGAGGGAGGAGAGGACGAAGGATTCGAGGCGGAGGAGGTGGCCGTCTTTTTGAGAGGGGGGGAGGGAGGGTGGCATGGGGAGTTAGAGGGGAAGGAGGGCGTCAGCATTTCGCTTTCGAGCGTTTGAGAAGGCGAGAGAGAGGAGAAGAGATGGTCCTTCGCGTCGCGTCCGTCGAAGAGAGGCGACCGAGCGAGAGACGAAGTCGAAACACTCACCATCCCCACCAAACCCACAAGCGACCACCACAGCCCAAGCCTTGACCCTCTCCTCTTCACTCCTCGTTCCTCTCTCCCCTTCTGTACCGGGTACCGAGCTCAACGCACTACCCGCTTGGCTGGGAAGGTCGAGCGAGTCGATGTGGGAGGCGAGGGCGGGTAGGGAGGTGAGGTCTGAGAGGGGGGTTGTGGACTGTGTTGTAAGGGAGAGGGAGGGTGAGTGGAGGAGGAGAAGGGGAGGGAGCAAGGGGAAGACGTACGGAAGTGCTGGATGAAGAAGTGTAAGAAGCGCCGAGGGGGATGTATGCTTGAGTCGTTTTCCTCCGCTTGGCCTGTATGTTTCAAGAGAACAGATCAGCTCTACTCTCACGTCGAATGCGTTAGCAAAGACCGACCTCCCTCCCATTTCCTCCACCCATCTCCCCTTCCCCTCCACTCAGCACCCCCCTCACCTCTTCCTTCCACTCCTCCAAGGCCTTTCCCAATCCTCCACCCGCTCCACCACCACTTCTCGCCACCCCAGAAGGCAACACCGACTCGGGATAGAATGACCGAAAGATGTCGAGCAAGCGGAAGAGGGAGGCTGGAGGGGATTCGGTCGAACGGATCACGTGTTGGCTTTTTGGCGCCGAGATCAGAGGGCAGGTCAGCGAGGGGAGCAGGAGGGAGGGAGCAGGGAGCAGGGACGTACAGGTGTGAGATGCGAGCTTCTTGGACATGAATTCGACGGGTGATGAGGCAGAGTAAGCTGGCCGAAGCGTCCCTGTTGGAATCGTGCTCGGCGAGAGTCAGCTCTCCCCTCCCTCCTCTAGAGCAAGTGAGGACCCACCTCAAAGCTCTATACTCCAACCCCCTCTGCACAATCCCCCAACACTTCTCCAACACGTCCCTCGCCTCCCTCCCCACTGCTCCGACTTGAAGACAAACGACCAACTGTCCGAGGGCCCTCTTTTGTACTTTGTAGTCCACCCTGCCTTTGTGTAGAGGTTTGATATGAGATGGTTCTCCCAAAGTGGAGAGGATGCGGAGGATGGGTTGAGGGGAGAGAGGGGAACGAGGGAGGAGGGAGGGGAGGAGAAGGAGCGAGTGGGTGGGTACTGCGAGGGGAGCTGTAGGTTAGCAGAGAGAGAGAGAGAGAGAGAGATGGAGAAGATTATGTGATAACCTACAGAGATGACCTCCTAAGGCTAAATTGTATCCTCTTGTCAATTGCGACGAGTTGAGGCCATTAGTCTGAGCTAGAGGTGCGAGCTGTTCCAATACAGTCTGTAATTCATCTTTCACGTTCTTCTGTACAGAAACTGCAAGTCACAGTATGATCAGCTAGCGCTCTGTACACTCGAGGGCGAGGCTGAGAAGACTTACGCTGCTCGACCTGCCTCAATAGCGAGTCGAGGCGCGCGTCCATTGTTTGGGACGCGTTGTAAAGGGTGCAGACGAGGTTGAGAGGTTGTACGACAGCAGCAGCCGGGTTGACCTGCTACAGTAACGCCACAGAGACGAGACTGAAACAAAGTCGATGCGACGAGTAGTAAGAACCAGACCCGCTCTTGGCCTCTCCCGCTCTCTTTCGCACCGAGTCGACTTCGCTATCAAGTCAACCTGCTTCAATACCTTGCAGCTTAATAAATCTACAACACCCTCAATCCATATCCCTCCACACTCGTCGCCTTTTCAATATCCTCAGAATCATGGAACTCGGACATGTTGAGTCGGCTGTTCAGGGTTCATCATCGCCGAAGGAGGAGGATCAGTCTCGGCCGCTCTGAGGAAGAACAGGACAAACTCACGCCTTGTCATCCATGAAAGGAGGGATCTGCCTAAAGACATTCTCGGTCCCGCAGTTCTCGATGCATTGTCCTGTTGAGCCGAGCGAAGAGAGCAAGGGTCAGCGCCGAGCTACCCGAAACTCGAATAAAGCAGCACGACAACGCACCAGTCAACCTGCTCTCAGGCTTCAAGAACAAATCAATCCCATCAAAGATGGTCTCAAGAGGCGTGATCCTTCCCTCGTTGGTCAGGCGCTCGTTGAAACCAGGAGGGGCGAGAGCCGACGCTGTTCGGGGGTGGTCGCTCGAGGTCAGCTCAAGGGATTCAGGGGCGAGAGGAAGGGATAGTCAAACGTACCGACGACAGAAGGACCAAAGCAGTTGACCGTGATGCCCTCGGGAAGGACCTTGACGCCCACGGCTTTGACGGCGCCCCAGATGCCGTGCTTCGCGGCGCCGTAGAGGGCGTCTGTAGTGATATGAGGGTCAGTCGAGCTGCTTCAGTGAAGATCAGAGACATGACTCACCGTTGGGGAAAACGTAGAAGGATCTGTGTCAAGGGAGAAGACGGTCAGCTCGGCCCAAACTGCTCGGCGACAACCCTCAACTCACGCATTACTACCCGTAGCCAAGAACTTTCCCCTCCATCCGCCCTCATCCTTATCCTGCTTCCTAAAGTACGCGAGCGCAGCATGCAAGCTATACAACACGCCATTCAAATCCACCTCAATGACCTTCAAACTGGGGGGCCTCTCGGCCAAAGTGGTCAAATCGTCGTGCACCGCCGTGGCGAAATGGGTAGGATCCGAGGAGCGCATTTCCTTCATCTGGGCGATCCCGGCGTTGGCAAAGACGAAATCGATGCGAGGGCCAAAGGTTTTGTAGGTGAATTCAAAGAGGGAGACGGTGGAGGTCCAGGAGGTTACGTCTGTAGCGCAGAAGGCGACTGAGCCTCTGGTGGTGATGATGATGAGGAACATGAGATTAGCTTCTGTATCGCTTTGCTCTATCGCACACCGCCTCTTCTCTTCCTGGTGCTGAGTTGGAGGAAGATGCGTCTCCGGGCGCCCCTCGAGACTTACTCGGCATCAAGACCTTCGATAACTTTGGCGCCAGCGGTAGCGTTCACATCAGCGATGACGACTTTGGCACCTTGCGACAGCAAGTGCTTGGTGATGCCCAATCCGATCCCTCCTGCTCCGCCTGCGCGAGTGAGCGAGTGGGGGAGAGAAGTGAGTGAGCAGGGAAAGAGAGAGAGAGAGTTGTAGGACGATAGAAGCGTACCGGTGACGATGGCAACTTTGTTACTGTAGGACATCGAAGTTCAAGAGACGAGGTGAGAGACGAGAAGAAGAGCGAGGAGGGAGGGAGGAAGACAAGAACCGAGAGGGAGAAGCCCCACCTCCTCCAAAGGGACATTTCCACCGAGAGGCGTCTCGAGCTTCAGGACGGTTGATGGGAGGTCAGAAGTGAGCTAGCAGACTGCCTGGCAACATCCGGCCTCTTGCAGCTGAACAGGAGGCAGCCTCGGCGATCCCTGCTCGGCGAAGGCTAGCTCTCATCCTTTTCCTTTCGATGCTCTCCCGCTTCTCAACCTCTCCCTCATTCAATCTTGAATACGAATCCTCGTGCCAATGTCGTTCTGCTACCTAAGCTGCACCTTCCTCCTCTCTCCTCGGCGCTCCCTTCCTCTCCCTCTTCGGCGCTCCCTCCCTCTCACTCCCCCGCTCAGTACCTCTCTCCCCCAGTATACCCAGGCGGCATATACTGCCTCATAGCCTCAGGAGGAGGAATATACTGACCCTGTCCCTGCTGCTGCTGAGGCTTCTTCTTCCTCAAAGCAGCAGAAGGAACGAACCCTCCCACAAAAGTTGGAGTCCTCTTCGGTTTCTCCTGGACTGAGCGAGCGGCGGGGACGGGGGCTTGTCCTCCAGCGTAAAGATCTTGACCGCTAATGATCTCCCCTGTACCGGTGTAGACGGGACCGGTGGGGATCGTCTCGCCTTGGTTGGAGATTTGAGAGTAGGTGCCCGATTGAGCAGCTTTGTTGGCTCGGGCGCGGGACGAGACTCGCCTTTCCGGAGGGAAGTGGAGGTTAGTCGAGAAGGGTAAGAAGGAGAGAAAGAAGGCGACTCACCAGAGCCAGCCGACGAGGACGAGGAGGAACTGCGCGCGACGATTAAACTTTCGGTCAGCTCGGCGCTCGGCGCTCCTTCCTCCCTTCAAGCCGCGAGACAGCGAACAAACTCACCAAAGCACCACAAGCAGCTCCAACATAAATCCCCACCTTTGCCGTCGTAGATAAATCGTCCCACTTTTGCTGCACCGTCTTGCTCTTGCCCGATTCCGTCGCCGAGGAGGAAGAGGAGGAAGCCGTCTCAGTGCCGGAGGCACTGTTGCTGTCGCTGGGGTTGGCGGTGGCCGAGTCGATGGTACCAGTAGCAGAAGAAGAGTCGGCGGAGGGGTTCACTGTTGCTCGAAGTGGGAGGGAGGGAGGCTCGTCAGCTCTCGCTCGGCAAAAGAAAAGAGAACAGAACCCACTATCCAACCCCGTACTCTCACCACTCTCCAGCGTCGTGACCGCATCTCCCACGCTAACACCCACCTGTCCATCCTCACCCAAGTCCCTATAGCTATACGCCTGCACCGCCGCGTCCGAAGGCGCTCGCTTCAAAAGGTCGATGAACCGCCTAAGCTTCCTTACTGGAGCGGTGGTAGCTGCAGATTCAGAGGCAGTAGAGGGTGTCCACCACACTGTGACGGAAGGTGTCCACCAGAGGGTTGGGGAGGTGGAAGTCGGCGAAGGAGTAGCGTTGGGATCGGCCGTGGCGAGCGAGTCGGTCGAAGCCTGCGAGTCGGTCGAGGATGTGGCTTCTGCGCCCAGGGAATCGAGGTAGGTTGCTCGAGCGGGATCCTCGGCGCCGGCGGAAGCGAGGAGGGAGGGGTCGTAGCAGGTCACCGAGACAGACTCGACTGTGATGAGGAGGTCGAGGGATGGTGTCAGCTCTTGAGCAGCGGGAAGAGGATTGATGCGACTAGGCTCAACTCACCGTAGGAGGCAAAGTATCCCGTCTCATTGTAAGCGGGCGAGGAGTAGTTGACCAGCCCTCCAGCCCAGTCGATGGTCTGTTACGATGAGCTCGAATCAGCTCAGCCCGAGTGCTCAGGGATTGAACCCATCGGACTCACCCCTTGGGCAGCGCCCTCAACGCCAGCCGGCCAGATCCTATGCTCAGCTAGTCGTCAGACCTCGTTCGCCAGCAGGCTCGAGCTCCTACTCACAGAAGCTGGATCCTCGCAGGCGTTTGAGGGTAGTGGTAGAGGCCGGTAGAAGCATCGAGCGTCGAGTTCTTCGTAATGTTGCGAAGAGGCTCGCCGTCGAGAGTCCTGCGAAGGGGAGTCAGCGATTAGCCAGCGCCGAGGAGGGGAGCGGATGAGAAAGGTACCAAGTGATGCAGTCAGGCGTCCAATTGATTCCGCTACAAAATATGGGTGTCAGTCTGTGTCTGGCCAGATCTCAGAAGCGACTTACTACTCGTGAAAATCCTCCGAGCGGTTCGCGAGGGGAAGGTCCTGAGCGGCCGAATCTGCTCGAAGGCGATCTGAGTGAGCGCAATGGGCAGCAGCTGACAAGAGCTCACAATCTCCAACACTGCCTTGGTAGAAGTAGGCCGACCCCGCCGAGGTGAGGTTGTTGGTGAACCTGGCGAAAAAGAGTCGATCAGCAAGCGCTGAGCTCCAGGAGACGGCAAAGCGGCTCACTCCCAGTCGATCTCATCCTTTGTTCCAGATAGGAGGATGAAGGAAGTGACGAGACCGAGCTCGGGCGAGGATTTGCTGTTGGAGGGAAAGGTCAGCATACGGCGCTCGCCGGGTGAGCGAGCGCAGACTCACATCTTGGCCGAGACGTTGCCGTAGAGAACTGAATGGGTGGACGAAAGAGCGGTACCGTTTCCATGCTGCGAAACGGAGAGGAGGAGCTGGTCGTCGTCGATCATGTCGGTTCCGTTCGAGCCGCCTGTGAATTGGAAGTTACGGTCAGCCGAGCGAGCGAGCGAGAAGGGAGATTGTGCGCACGAGAGTCGACGATCCAATCATATTCGACTCCATCGCCAGTCCAAGTAGTGCCATCAGTAAGGATCCGATCGGTCGAGGTGAACTTGAACTGCGAGCGCCGAGCGAGTTCCAAACCGAGACGGTTAGCTCTCGCCTATTCGGTCATCGAAGCTGACGACCTGAACTCACCTCAGAATCGACGCAAGCGGGGATAGGCGCACAAGCAGCAGGCTTGAACGAGGCGAGAGGATCGCAGCCGGCCAGACAGTTCCTTCCCGTTCCGCAGAAGCCAGCCTCCGAGCAGCAAGGAGCGCTCTCGGGGCACATAGAAGTAGCACTGCATGCTACACCTTCCATGAAGCCAATCGCGGTGCTGCTGCTATTGGTGCTGGTGGAGCTCGAGCTGGGAATCCCGGTGCCCCAGGCCCAAGCCGAGGTGGTGGTAGCGCTGGCGGAATCAGTGGTGAGGCCTTGAGGACCAGAGGGGAGAAGAGGACCACTGGTGAGATCTCCGGTAGTGTCGAAGAGAGTGCCGTTGACGAGGAGGCCGACTCCCCAAGGGACCGCCGAACCGTCAGGTTGAGTCGGGTTGTCGGCGTCGGTCTGTGAGCTGAGAGGTCAGCTGGATGTCCTTAGGGTATGGCTCAAATCCAAAGCGCACGGTAGAGCCGTTAGCAGCGGCAATGGTGAATCGAGATGTCCAGACTGGGCTCGCTTCGCCCTCTTGCGAGAACTCTGTGAAAAGAGAGCGGGGTTAGCGCCTACTCTAGGTGACTCACAGCTCAACACGCACGGTAGAAGTAGATGGGCGCATTTGGAGTGACCTCGGGGCAGGTCCAGCTAAGCTTGCCGTCGCCCGTGGTGCCGTCACTGCGAAAAGGGGAAGGTCAGCTCGGCTCGGCGTTGCTGTTGAGAGATGAGCGACTCGCATCCCGAAGGCTACGTTCGTCACGTTCACCTTTGTGGAGAGTTCCAGTCAGCGTCCAGTCTTCTAATCTTGGCGCACCTTCTTGAGCCGCTCCGTACTCACCATCGCCGTGTTGGATCCCGAGTAAAGGTTAATCGACATGCTCTTCCATTTCTGTAGCAGAGCCTCAAGTCAGCTATCGGTCGCATAGCGGGGAGTTTTACAGCTTCCACTCACCCCCTCTGTGTCCAGATCATACGACAAGGCGCACTCTTCGCCCGTTTTGAAGACGACATCAGCGCCTCCGGGAGCGGTTGCTGTGATTGCTGCTCTGGCGCTCCCAAGCAGCGCGCTGGCTGCTATAGCACTGGCCAAGAGTGAAACCATCCTTGAAAGTCACGAGGCTTGAGTCCTTAGACGGTGCGAGAAGAGCGAGACGAGAGGAGAGGGCGGAGAACGAAAGCGGCAGTCGAGTCGAGCTGAGAAGGCTGGCGTCGAGGTAGCTGCAGCTTCCTGTGCTGAGAAGCTCGAATCCCAAGTGCGTTGTTTCTCAAGCTGCTCGTCTTGGTCGACTCTGCTCACCGTCTCTCCTCGGACCCCGGACTTTCCCCTGAGTCCTGACAGCGCTGGCGGGTGTCGGCGATGAAAAGGCGAAAAGGGACAGCTTGACGAGCTGCAGTGAAACAAAGGGTCAGAGACCAGCTCCCTGATCAGCTTGCATAACATGCATCTTCCAGCGCCCAAACCTCGCCGAAAGGAGGAGAGAGGAGAGTTCGCAGCCAGATTCTGTTGAAAAGCGAGACATCAAGTCTAGCGTTGCACTGCGAATAAACGAGCAAGAAAATCAAACCATCATAGTAGGCCGCATCTCCCACAAGCGCTCCACCTTCCTGCCCAACACACTCGCCCGCTCCTTCTCGGCCAACCATTGATTCCTCGGCGCCCTCGCCTTGGGCTGCCATCCGCGCTGTCCACCAGGTTTGACGGCGGAGAGGTCGACCAATCGTGGTGTAGAAGAGAGGAGCCTCGCCTCGCGGAGGAGAAGCTTGGATTCGAGGGCGAAGGAGAGGGGAGGTGGTGCTGCCTGGGTGGAGGGCAGGCCGGTAGGTGAGTGAGGTGGCGAGGGAGGGAGGTCAAGAGATGGGACGGTATAGGAGGGTAGAGAATCGAGCTCGGTGAGGAGATCCTGCGATTTGAGGTAGGAGTTCTCGGAGCGAAGGAAGCGGATGGCGCCGCGAAGGGATGAGATTTGGTCGATGAGGTAGGAGGTCTCCATGTTGCCCTCGTAGGAGACGGGATCGCCTTCTCCTGCTCGAGCTGCACCTGTGAGATCGAAGGAAGTCAGCCTCGGCGCACCCGCTCCGTCCTCCTCGGCGGAAGCGGGACTCACCCTGCTTGTCCACGGTCGCCGCGACCTGCTTGGCTTTGTTCAACTCGGCCTCCATATCGTCCAAATCCTTCTGCAGCACCGTCATGGCGTCCTCGTAATCCTGCGTCTGCTTCTTGGCCTTACCCAGCTCGGTTTCGAGCTCGGTCATCGCCTCGCCTTGCTTCTTGACGGCTTCCATCCGCTTCTCCATGAGCTCAATCTTGACCGAGGATTCTTGATGAGATTGGTCCTGTGGCGAGGTCAAACGCGAAGCGAGCAGAGGGAGCAGGCGGGAGATCGAGAGGGGGAGGCGGGGCGAAACGAGTCAGTGTCTGCGGAACGAGCAGGGAGGCGGAGAAGAGTAGGAGAGGGCGAAAGCTCACCTTGATCCGCATCTCTCGCACCAAGTCTTTCATCTCTTCGTTGAGCTTGACGACCTTCCTCTCCGCATCGACGTTGATGGCCGCGTTCTGTTGCAGCTCGGCGACCCTCGCGATCCATGGTGGGTCGTAGGCGACTGTCAAAGGAGCGAGCGAAGGTCAGCTCTCCTCCTCGGCTCACTCGCCTTGCGGAAGAGCGGAAGCAAGACTCACGCTTGACGACACTCTCTCCATCTCCCGCAGTAGCCAGCGTAGTCCCGACGTCCTCCACCAGCTGAGCGAGCAACGCGTTGATCTCCTCCAGGGGCCTCTGCGTCTGCTTGCCGAGCTCGGTGGCAGCAATCTCCCTGGCGATGGCGAGGACGGCCGAGAGCTGGAAGGGCTGCTTTGAGGTGCGTACTTCGGCGAGGTAGTGGGAAGTATCGCTGGCGAGCTGTTTGGGAGAAAGGAGAGGTGAGTAGAGCTCGAGGCGCAAGGAGAAGGGGACGGACCTTGGCAGCAGCGCTGGCGATGGCTGAGGAGTTGTAGGCGAGCGTCTCGAATCCCTGGGCGTGCTCGAGCGCGAGTGCCGAGGAGTTGGAGGCGAGGTCCTCCAGTCGGCGAAGAAGTTTCCTGGTGAAGAGGAGCAAGGAGGATGGTCAGCTGGCTCGGCGCGGGTGATGTAGGAGGACTCGAAAGCGCACTTGGTAACCACCTTCGCGTTCCTCGCCTGGTTGACGAGGTTCTGGAGCGGCTTGAAGAGAGAGTCGTCGATGTTGGCATCTCCATCCTCTCGCTCGACCTCTGTTGAGCGCCAATCGGATCAGCTCCCCTCCGCATCTCGTCCGCCGAGGCAGACGACTCACCAGGATCCCGACTGATTGTTGCGAGCGCCTGCTTGGTCCAGCCGGCAGCGGCGGCGATGGTGTCGAAGTCGAGGTCGACGGAAGCGACGTAGCCCTGCTCCCTCTCGGCGAGGTCGAGGACCGAACCTTGGAGATGAACCTCGGCGAGATGCTCCGATTGTGCGATGAATCTGTGTGGCCAAACGAAGATTGTCAGCTTCTAAGTGCAATCGAGCTGGAAGAAGCAACCACGACTCGCCCTTCGACCTCTCTCCCACACTCGGCCTCCTTCAATTCCTCCTTCCTCAGCAGCTCGACAAAAGCGTCCATCCTCCGCTCGACGGGCAAAACCTCGTGGTAGATCCTTCCCATCTTGAGGAAGACGTCGGGTGGGCAGCGCTTGAGCTGTGCGGCGAAACGTTTGTTGAGGGAGGAGAAGTGCGAGAGCTTGGCGCGGGTCTGCTCGGTCCATTCAGCGAGAGGAAGGAGAGCATCAGCGAGGGGAACAGAGGAGAGGAGAGACGGAACGCACCTCGCAAACTCCAACCAATCCTTCGGGCACGACCGAGTTCAATGAGTCTGTCACGTTGTGCCGCTGTTCGATGATCATGGCGATGAGGTCCGTCTTGTACGCCAATCGTTGGAAGAAGAGGAGCGAGTCGACGGCGTCGGAATCTTGCTCGAAGAAGGATGGGAGGAGGTAGGGCTGTTTTCGGTCGTCGGCGTCGAGCGCGGTCAGCTCTCTTGCTCGCGCTGGGGGAGGAGAGAAAACCCCGAGCGCACCTTGATCAACCCTAGCATATCCCCCGCTTGCCTCGCCTCCAGCTTCCTCAACTCCAACTCGATCGTCTTGACCTGGCCCTTGAGGACCGAGCTTTGTAGCTTGAGGTTCAGGTTCAACATGGCCTGCGATTGGGAGGTGAGAGATTGGGATTCGGATTGCTGGGTCTGCTGGTGATGGCGCAGTTGTTCGAGATCGCTGTAGACGAGCGAGCGAGCGAGAAGTGAGCGAGGGAAGGGGAGAGGGGTCGGATAGATGGGGTCAGCGACGAGCGAGGAAGAGCCGAGAGCGAGAAGAGTAACATACGCCTGCAAGCTCAAGACCAGCTCCCTGAACTGTCCAATCGTCGTCTCGTAATCCGCCACACTCTCCTCGAGCGCATCGCCGCGAAGGTTGAGGTCTCGTAACTGGAGGTCCTTGAGGTCTGTAAGCAGGGCAAGCGAGGTATGCGAAGGGAAGAGGGACGGGAAAGAAGGGGGAAGCCGAGGTCAGCTTGGGAAGTCAAAGAGGACTGAGGGAGTCAGACGCACCGAGCTCCTCCTGCATCTGCTTCTCCGTCTCGACATGCGACTCCTCCAGCTCGTCGTTCAACTCCTTGAGCGCCTCCAAATCCTCCACGGTCGCATGGAGCTCCTCCAGTTTCTGTTTGACAGCCGAGAAGGTCAGCTCTCCCGTCGCTCTCCTTCGCGCCTCGAAGCGAAGCTCACCTCGCTAAGGTTCAGATTCCGTCCCGTGAGCTCCTCGAGCATCTCCTCCGCTCCCAAAGCGTCATCCAGCTGGGTCTTGAGGTCCTCGATTTGGTGCTCGGCGCGGTCGAGAGCGATGAGGGTCGTTTCATAGTCGGCTGGTGGATTGCGGAGCGAACAAGGGGAGGAAGCGAGGAATCCAGCGAACGATGGAGGGGGCGAGGAATGTCGGGAGTGGTTGGGTGAGGAGGCGGGCGGGCAAGAAGGAGGGGAGACGAGGGGAGACGAGGGGAGTCAGCGAGCTGCTCTCAACGACGGTGAGTCTCAAGTTCACCCTGCAGATCACTCGTCAGATCGAGCTCCTTCTCCAAATCATGGATCTTCTTGCGCGACTCGGATTCGGATTCGGCGGTCAGTTCGCGAAGGCTGGAAGGGAGGAAAGGACGGGGTCAGCGAGAGCACGAGGGGAGCAACGTGTGGGAGAAGGAGGACTCACCGGTAAAGCGCATCCTTGAGCCTGCCATTCTGCTTCTCGAGCTGAATGAAGGCCAATGAACTACGAGTGGTCGGCTCATCACCTCCCTCGCTGCCGACTGCTCGAGATCTCGCAATCTCGTCGTCTCCTTGAGCTTCCATGCGCTCTGTAGTAGCATCTAAGGGTCAGCGACAACGACTGAAAGCGACAGAGAGAGCAAAAGGCGTACCCAACTCTCCCCTCAGAACCCCGACCTCCACTCCCCTCTCCTCGCTCCTTTCCTTCTCAACCTCCAACGCCGCATTAGCAGCCTCATACTTCTCCTCCGCCACCTCTTTATCCAGTAGCGCCAGCTCGAGCGATTCCGAGAGGTCGTCGTGTTGGGATTGGAGGAGCTCGAGGGATTCGTTCAATGCGGCGTTCTGTCGAATGGATCGTGGTCAGCTCGGTTCAACTCTAGTCATCGATCGAGAAAAGAAAATGACATACCTGCGCTTTGAGGCTCTTCACGTCCCCCGCTAACTCCCCAACCTTGATCTTGGTCTTCTCCCTGACGCTCTTCCACTCCTCGCCTTCCTCCCTCAGCCGTTCGAGTTCACGAAGACGTTCTCGGTCTTCTGAGCGACGAGATTCGAGAATCCGGAGTTTGGCGAGCAGCTCTTCGTGGACGCGGCGAGGGATGGTCTGTAGGAGGGAGAGAGGTGGGGGTGAGACAGCGAGGGAAGAGCGAGGCAGGACAAGAGTGAGGGAGACGGCGAGGGGTAGAAAAAGGAAGAGTCAGTGACGGGAGAAGTGGCGCAGACCGAGAGAGCGACGTACAGCCTCTGCGATCTTCTTGCGTTCGGCGTTCCTCAACGAGAAGGGGTCGTCCTCTTCTTTCTCCACCTGAAGCTCCTGCTCCTGCTCTTCTTCCAACTCTGGCTCATCCTCCGCCAACTCTGGTTCCTCCTCACTCAGCAGCCCTTCACTCGCGGCTCCTACACTACTAGCTCCCGCCGAGAGCTGCCTCTCCAGCCCTCTCACCACCGGTCTACTCTCAGCGACAGGAGGCGGCGGAGGCGAGCGAGCCATACTAGCCCTCCTCGCCGCCATCCCCGCTGCACTGCCCGCCGAGCCCGCCGAACTGGCCGAAAGACCGCGCTTCATGGCGCTTCCTGGTGGAGGAGGGGCCATCGAACCCATGCGAGACGTTCCGCCGGAGGGAGGGGCAAAGTTGTTTGTTGCTGTTGCTGTCCGGCCGGTTGCTGAGGGAGCTCGGCGAAGAGCGGAGGAAGGGGTAGGCGGGGGGAGCATGGAGGAGATGGAGGGTTTCCTCGTCGAGCTCGGGGCGGGCAGCGCAGAAGAAGAGCCTGTGGCGGATGGCGGTCGTCCGGTAGTCGACAGCGGTCGGCCGGTGGTAGACGAGGAGCGGGAAACGAGCTTCGGCGCTGCTGGTCCCAAGGCGCTCGGCGGTCGGCTTGATGATGAGGAGGAGGAGGAGGGCTTAACGGGCGATGGAGCGCGAGTGGAGGATGCTATTGAGGCTGCTGAGGAACGGCCTGAAGCTGTGCGAGGGGCAGCGGCGGAGGAAGGACGACGGGATGCTGAAGCGGAGAGGGAGGGGCGGGTGAGGGAGGAGGAAGGTCGTGGGCGATTGGGAGTTGGTGACTGTTGGAAGGCGAGTCAGTCCTGCTCTACGTCTGCTCTGTGCTCCCCTGCCCGAGATCCGGTTGCTAAGGGAGACGCGACCTACCGCGCTGCGCTCGTCTTCTGTAGCCTGTGCTCCCCCGTCGAGTAGCAGCCTGATCTGACTGGGCCGAACGAACACGCCTCTACCTGGTTCGCAATCAAAGTATCGCTTGCCCGCGACGCTGCCGTCATTCTTGCCCCCCGCTTGGTCCAGCTCGACTCCGACCCATTTCCCTGTAGCGAACGAGGTTTGACCGACGAAGCGAATGTAGCCTGCTCCTGCTGCTACTTGAACTCGCGTAGAGAGTGATAAGATGGGAGGGGGAGTCGCCGTGTTGGCCATCTCGCTCCTTGCCTCAGGCGGCGAGAGGGACACGCTCAGCTCAGGGAGGGAGCGTGCGTCGAAGAAGGTCGAGCTCAGTTGATGGGCTACAGATGAGAGTACGGCGGTACTCTGTAGGTTGGTAGGCGGGCCCCCGAGGTCAAGTCGAAGCAGAAACGAGGTAAGAGTTGGACATCAAGAAACAACAACGTCCGGCGCGTCGGGCGAACGGAGGGGGCGAACGAGGTGTTCACCTACAGCTTCGGCAGGTCAGTAGCAGAGCCGCGAGTAGTGTGTTTTGCTCGATGGTTCTCCGGGCAAGCTGCTCGGCAACAACGCTCTCTTCCGCCCCTGCTCGGCGATGGCTTTCTCACCTCGAGAGCGCTCAAGAAGGGCTCGGGCAGACGAGGCCGAGATGAGACAGAAATATTTCTACTTGTTAAACCTATGTGCACACGGTAGAACCTCTACAGGCCACAACATCCGACGTCGGCGCCGAACTATCCTTCACACTTGTCCATCTCTCCCTCCAATCAACCTCACTTCGCGCCGATGACCCTCAGATCGCTAGGAGGGAAGAGATCTAAAAGCTTCGGTTCAGCGCACCAGAAGCCACCGTGGTATTGTGAGGCGTGGCGGAGCTGGTGGAGCGCCAAAGGACGATCGCGAGGAGGAATCAAGAGTGGCCAGGAGGCGAGGCGAGAGATGAGGGATGTTGTACCGAGTTGAAGGTGCATCAGAAGGTTGTCGAGGAAGAAGAGCGAGTGAGGAAGGCGGAGTGAGCGAGAGGAGAGGAGCGAGTCAGTGTCGAAGCGAAAGCCTAACGCCAAGCGACGGCCGTCGAAAAGGCTGACGAGGAGGAAGAAAGACCAAAGAACTCACCAGCTGCGACCACGTGAACTCGCCCACCCTGATGGGCAACACCGCCGAACCTCTCTTCACCGCCTTGCAATCCCTGCACTCGAACCTCGGTCCCAACTCCTCCAGCTCCTCCTCCCCCACCGTAAGCGGATCCATCCCCACTTCCTCCACGAGCTTGGCGACCATAGACATCCACGTCACGGCCGTTCCACATTCGTGTCGATTCCTTGTGAAGAGCGAGTTGTGTTCCGAGGTATGCTCCCACGCCTCGGCGAAGGGGTAGGTCGAGCAGCAGTCCGTGTGACGGCAGACGGAGCGGGCGAGGTAGAGGGAGAAGAGGGGGTCCATCTCCTCGTGAGTGAGGTCGGTCATGTCAATACTCCTCTTGACGTCAGCCTCCTCGTCAGCCTCCTCATCATCCCACTCGTCGGCCTCCTCCTCTGCCTCCTCGGTGGGAATGTCGGACCTCTTGATCAGGTCCTCGAGGCCGACGAGAGGGATCTTGGCCTCAAGAAGCTGCTTGGCGAGCTTGTGGAAGTGGTTGACCTTGTTCAGGTACTGGCTCTCCTTGACGGAAGCGTTGATGTCGGGGAGACTGGCGGTCCAAGCGACCTCGTCGACCGAGCAGCTCTCGCCGTCGTCGGGATGCCAATGCGGTCGAACCGAGGGGAAGTTGCGAAATATTGTGTCGCTGGGAAAGAAAGCCTTGTCGAAGCTGGAGGTTTGCTCGTTGATGAGATCTTTGCGGAGCCGAGAGACGTTGTACTCCCGCGCGTCGCGGCGGTCGAGGGCCTCTGCAGTTTGGCGCTCCCGACGGTTGTCCTCCACATCCCAAATGAGGTCGGTAGAGATCCTGGACCAGACTGTAGGGAGCGGACGAGTCAGCAACCATTAAGGGCGAAGGAAGGAGGTCGTCGCTGAGAGGACGGAGAAGCGTACTCCTGTCGGTCAGAGGCTTGGCCTGGTGCACGATCTTGTGATTGTCGTGTCCGAACCTGCAGTCCTCCTCCTCGTAGCCGAGCGCGACGAGTCGTGCCACGATACTGAGAGAGGAGGCGCAACCGAATAGTCAACCTCGGCGCCGAGCGGAAAGCGACAGCAGAGCTTACTCGCGATAACGTTGCTTTATGGCTTGTTCCTTGCTCGAGATACGGTCCTTCTCAACTTGTTGGGCCCACTTGGTGTGCGCTGCACCGTCCTGTATAACGAGGAGAGAGTCAGCGAGATCGACGACGGGGAGAGGCGAGAAGCGACTTACAACTCGCGCCGCCGCAGCCCAGTCCGTCCAGAGTTTGATGACCTCGCGATAGATGGCTCTCTTCTTGATGTAGCTGTCGCAGGTCTCATCGCAGGAGTCGTCCTCGCAATCGGAACCGCACTCGGGGAGGAGCTTCTCGATCGCATGGTTGAAGCGGACGACGTCGTTGTAGCTGTAGTGGACTGCAAGTTTGAAGGAATCAGCGTACATTTATGAGGTTCTTCCAGATGAAGCGCACCATTGATCCTGACGTCGTCCATATCCCAGAAGCGCGATTCTCGGACTGAACGGGAGGGTCAGCCTCGTCTCGCCAGAGCCGGTGCCAAGGGAACTCACCAGGGTTGGAAGGCGTGCAACGCAAAGTATGCTCGTAGAGATGGTTGCCGTCTTGATCAAAGATCGCGCGGACTGTTTCCACGCTGAGAAAGCTGCAGCGAAGAGACTGTCAGCGGTCGTCGTCGGCGATTCGCTCAAGACGGCTTGCTTACTCGTCGGTCTTGCCTGTACACGGTGAGAAGTAGTGTCAGCGTTGGGCTTGGACTTGGGCGCTATATGTGATGTGGTCTTACAGTCGCGGCACCAGCGCTTGCGGAGGTAGTAGTCAACGAGGCCGGCTCGGTTGCGACCACAATCCTGCGAGAGAGCAACTCGGTCAGTTTGGAGGGGTGCGGAGCACATATCGCGAGCTATCATACTCACTACGCAAGTCAGGTCGTAGAGAATCGACGCCCATTCCGGATCAGAGACGTTGGGCGCGGTCAAAGGAGGCAGGCCACTGTTCTTGCGAGCCGAAGTCCACAGGTGGCGGTTATTCTTGGTCATGAGCACTCGACGGAAGGTACGGTCGACACGAGAGAGGTGTAACAGGTCGTCGAGGCCGAGACGAGCGCAAATCTGGGTGGGAAAGGGTCAGCGAGCCGTTCGCCGAGCACATCGAAAGACTATCTAGACTACTCACCTCGCTGAGTATGTCGAGGGGCATGTTCTTGAAGCATTCCAATCGACCGATGTTGCCTCGGTACTTCTTGGTCTTGGGAGCAGCAGGCTTCGAGGTGCGCGCTCGCTTCGGCGCCGGCTTCGCTGCTGGACGAGACGGGGGGTCAACGCGTCGTTCGCGCGCAGGAAACGGCCAAGCAATATATCGCTCACCAATCACGTCGGCCGCGTCGACGTTCTCCTTCCCCTTGGCCAGAGTCGGGCCAGCGTGAGGGATGTTGTTTGTCGCGCCCTTCGAGGGTGCTTGCTTGACGATAGCTGTACGAGAGCAGTCGAGTCAGGAGACATGTCTTGAAGCGCTGTACGCGTTCGGAACTCGCCAGCCTGTCCAGTCTGCATGTTCCCTGCAACGGCAGCGAGGACTCGTCGCGCTCCTTCTTCCTGCTTCCCTTCCTGGCAGTCGCTGGCGCTGTGCCGTGGCGCGAAGATGCTTGCAGTCGAATTCTGGTCGTTGAGTAGCTTCTGAAGGCTCGGCAGCATGGCGAAGGCGACGATGGCAAAGTAGACGTCGGAGGCAAACAATCGCAAGCTCTCGGCGAGTCGGCGCGTTGACGAGAGTGGGGAAGAGGAGGTGCACACTTTACAAGCAGAACCGGGAGGCGTTTTTCGGATAGCTTGAGATCGACTCTACACCTCGTTCATGTCCGCGTCAGATGCAACGAGGTCGTTTCGCAGCTTCGCCGAGAACTCCGTGAGGTGCGCTCAAAGCGAAGCGCGCAGGGACTTTCAGCAAGCCCGAACGTTAGCAGACCGTCAGTACTTTTTTTGCCGAAGCCGTGTCCCCCTGCCCATTATGCTGAAGCGGCTCACATGCACCAGGAGTCGAGCCAACCCTTCGCCGAAAGGCTCAGCCGACCAAGCTCTGGCTCCCGCATGCTCTTGTTCAGCTGCAGGACGTCAGAGAGTGGTGTCAGACCCTGCCTGAGCTTGGTGGGCGAACTCGGGAGCCTGGAGATCGACCTCAGCGGGGTTTCACGGCGAACAGCCTCTTCGGCGACGGCCCTTTCCGAGCTCGCTCTGCTTGCGCAAGGCTCCTGACGACGCGAGACCCTCAGGGAAGGTAGCTGAGCATCTGATAAAGAGCTCCAGCTACTCGAGCAAACCACGGAACTCTTTGCTGCATCTCGACAGCGACTTGAGCTAAAAGTGGGATCTGAGGTCGAGCCAAGACGAGCTCGCCTGTAGCCCAGCTGCACATCGCTTTCGCCTCTTTCCCTCCTACCACATCTTGCTCAGCTTCGAGGAGCGCTCGTGCTCTCATGAAGAAGCTTGTGCTGCTCTCTCATAGCGCAATAGCTGCCTTCCCCCCCCCCTTTCCCTCCTTTTTACCCCTCCTACTCCCTTGTGCGCCCTTCCGTCTCGCTCCTCCTTCCGCTCAGATAGGCCTACAGATAGTCTACTGCCCCCTCACCACCCCCCACCTGACCTCCCTCAGCCTCTCGCCTCCCTCTCAGCCAACCCGAGCACGAGCGCCTCTCTCCTGCGCCGAGGAGGCCGACTGCTCTACCCACGTCCTCGAGCTAGGGCACGGTGCAGTGTCGCGCGGTGCTACGTCCCAAGGCAGTCACCATACGTAAGGCCTACCTCTCCCCCCACTCCCGCTAGCTCATCGAAGAGGACAGGGCGTCAAATCGGCTGAGGGATGAGAACTGAGTTCGGCGCCGAGGAGTCGCTGAACCGAGCTTGGCAGCATCTGTGGCTGCTCAGGCTTGGTTCAGTTGAGGTGCAGGTATTGTTTAGCTCTTTGTCTTAGCTTACTAGCAACAGCGCAAGGCTCCAGACTAATGGGCGTCTCACTTCGGTGGGCCGCCCGCAGAAGCAGGTCGCCGAGCAGGGTGACCCCATGAAGTCAGTCTCGAGGGCTATCTCTCGTTCGAAAGGCTTAGGGTGTGCGAGTAGGTTACTGGAAGCTTGAGAAGCCCCTGCAGCCTTGCTGGGAGCTCTCGGCGAGGTCCGCTCCGCCCCTTTCGCCGAGCTCTCGCGTTCAGTCTCTCTCGGTCGTAGAAGCGAGAGACGGCACACCGAGTTCATTGAGGTAGCAAGCACAAAACAAATACCATTTCTCCTTCAAGCAAGCACCTCCATGCCACCCCACTCGAGCACACGGAACAGCTTCTCATCGCCGAACTTGACCTGCTCAACGCCCACCTCCTCGACCCAATCGACCTCTTCGACTTTCCATCTTCCTGGCTATCCTCCTCCTTCACTCCCTTGAAGAGCAAGAACACCCTCGTGACGACATCGGGCTTCGGCTCGATGGCCAACCTCGCCGCCTGCTCGTACGCCGCCTGCTCGAGGAAACGGAAGGCGATTTGCTGGCCTCGCTCGTGGATGCGGACGAAGGAGGGGAGCCAGTAGGTGATAAAATCGGTGCGGGCGGAGATGTGGAGGGAGAGGGCGGTGAGAACCTTGTCGAGGTGCGAGAGGAAGGAGGCGAAGGCGAGGAGAGCGGCGTTGGAGCGGTCGAGCGAGGGACGGCCGGGGTTGAAGGCCGAGGAAGGGAGAGGAAGAGGAGTGTTGGAGGGTAGAAAAGGAGGCGAAGGAGGAAGAGAAGGAGCGTGCGCCTCCCAGAACAGGTAGGAGAGGGAGAGGGAGGAAGCTTGGTCGACGAGGGTGCCATCGGGCGAGGCGGAGACGGTCCACGAGGTCGTCGAGCTTCCATCCTTGCCGCGAGTGATGTCCGAGAGAGGGTACAGCGCCGAGAAGGTCCACTCGGGGACGAGGGCGAGGTCGACTTGGACCGAAGCGAGCGCCGAGGGAGGAAAAAGGTAGATGACAGGCTTGCCTCCTACCTGCCGGAGGCGCATCTCGATGAGCTCCGTATCTTCAAACTCCATGGAATCGGCGTTCACATCGCCCGTCAACTCCTCCCCTTCCCACAACAGGGGAAAGCTCCCCGGCTCCACACCCGTGCGCTCGGTGACTGCCTTGTAGACCTTCGAGAACCGCGTGTTCCTTTTGATCTTGACGCTCAGTACCTCGACGGTAGCCATTCCGGGCGCGAGCTGTCGGATCATCAGCTGGCAGTGCTTGGGACCGGAGGGAGGAGGTGCAACTGGCGCTGCGAGGGCCGAAGCCGACTTCGGCGCCGGTCCCGGGGATTTCGAGCACCTTGCTTCCTTGCGAGCGGGTCCAGCATCTGCCTCGGAAGGTCGTGGGTGCTTTTGGCCTGATGTAGAGGCTACAGGCGCTCCCGCTGCCTCGAGGACGGGCAGGATCGGCTTGCCAACCTGGACCTGGAAGACCCGTCCATCCTGAGAGAGCAGTGGTGCACTCCACGCGTCTTCGACCACCTGGCTCCACTGCTTCGTCAAGGGATTGATCTGAGTCTTGAGGAGGATGTCGGTGTTGGTAGCAAGCGAGCGAAGAGCGAGTCGAAGCGCGTCGAGGATCTGCAGCGTTCGAAGAGGAGGATCAGCGGGTGTAGATGAGTAGGACGACGAGCTCCAGCACTCACAGCAGCTTCCAGAACCCTTCGCTGTTGGCTGTTGTAGTCGAGTCGAGACGCGAGAAGAGATCAAGAAGGGAGAGCAGACTCAGAGTGGCATCTCAAGGCTGGCTCGTGAGACCAGGGACGATGGTATGAGTGGAAGGGAAGGAGGCAGGAGCAACTTCTTCTGCAGTACGAACGCCCTGCTGTTCTTCGTCGACACCTCTTGGCCCCCACTCCAGCTCATCGCAAGAAAAAAAAAATGCATGTCCCCTGAGCTCGCAGAAACGTCTTCAAATCCCCGAGAAAAGCCTTCCCAGCAGTTCAGCAGACATCGCCGAGAAGCTCTCGAGGGCCTGAGAGGATTGCGATACATAAGAGTGTCCATTTTCCGGTATTACAGACAAGTGTCCATGTCTAGACTAATCAATACACCTAGTGATTACCCTCAAACCCCTTCTATTCGTTCTTGACCTTGAAGAATACCTTGCGAGTGAGGCCGTCCGAGCCGACCTCCTCCCGACGCGACAGCTGGTATCCACCGAGACGGGGAAGGACCTGAACCCTGATGATGTACCACAGCAGGCCTAGGCCAAGGAGCCCGAAGCCGACCACGCAGTGAAGCCAGAAAGGAAGCGATTCGTACGGGGAGTTTTCGGGCGAGGAAGGGGGAACGAGGGGCGCGGCGATGAGGAAGAGGTTGGCGACAAAGTAGAAGATGGAGACGGGGAGGGTGGCTTTGATCGGGGAGCTCCAGTTGTACGTATCCTTCTTCAGGGTGACAATGATGAGACCGAGGGCGACCAGAGCGTTGAAGATGTTGAGAGGGTAGGAGATGAGGTTGAGCAGGAACGAGTAGATGTCGCCGCCGGGAGGAGCGAGCATGATGATGAGGGAGACAGCCCATTGGAGGGCGAGTCCGGCGAAGGGAGCGTTGAAGGGCTTGTTGCTGGCGAAGAAGCGGCTGAAGGGGAGTGCGCCCTCCCTGCCAAGCTCCTGGTTGATGCGACCCTGCCCGAAGAGAACGGCGAGGACGTTGCCGATGGCGGAGAGGGCGATGATGACCGAGACGGCGCGTCCAGCGGTCTCGCCGAACATCTTGGTGAAGAAGACGGCGGCGATGAGGCGGTCAGAGGCCATGATTTCCTCCTTGGACACCGCGGCAAAGAAGGCGATGTTGACGAGCATGTCTGTCAGCGCGACAAGAGAGGTGGTCAGCGAGACCCGAGCGCCGAAGGAAACATTCAAGCTCACAGAGGATGGTGACAAGGACCATGGCGAGGGGAGCAGCGACCTTGATGGTTCGCACGGGGTTGCGAATCTCAGAGAGCGCATAGAAGGCATTTGAGAAGCCGACGAAGGCCCAAATACTGAAGGAGGTGAGGAAACCGGCGGAGGGTTCGTTCAAGGAGTCAGCGAGAACTCATGGCAGAGTAGGGTCGTTTAAAAACAAGCTCACACGTTGTACATGGCATTGACGAAAGAGTTGGCGTCGCTCTTGGATCCAGCGAAGGCGTTCACAAAGTTGGAAGGATTCGGCGCTCCTCCTTTCACGTGTCCTCCGAGGGCGACGAAGCCGGCGATGATGATGAAGAGGAGCACGCCAATCTTGAAGACCCCAAGGACGTTCTGTAGACGGATACCCCATTCTGCAGCAAAGAAGAAGAGTCAGAGAAAATGCCCCGAGCATGAAAAGTGGCTCGAGATGGCTGGTGGGCAGGATGTATGGAGAGGTTGAACAGCGACGGGTTGTATCATTTGACAGAGAGTGGTGCGCGGAGGAAGAGGAGTGTAGCACGTCGACGAGACTCACTAGGGATGCAGCCGTGAACGACGAGGGCGAAGGTGACGACGGCGACTCCGATGGCACGTTGGTTCCAGCGAGTGACCTCGGTATCGGCAGCATTGAGCAACATCTCCCCGCAGTACACAGCGCTTGATCAAAGCAGGTCAGCGCTTTGTTCAGGGTCTAGTGACTGAAGGGAGAGCGACTCACTTTCCGGAAGGCCAGCCGAGTAGAGCCGAGTAGATGGCGTAGGTGAAGGTGATGGCGTACAATGGTTTGCGGTAGGCGTACTCGAGGTATACCTTCTCACCTCCCGAGCGAGGGAGAGCGGACGCCCATTCCTGAAGGAGAATGTCAGTTCGGCGCCTAAAAAGGGTGCAGGCGAACCTACGAGGTAGACGGCGAGTCCGGCGCCAGCAATGAGGGCTCCGACGACCCAGAGGATCAACGCGAGTCCGATGGATCCCGTAGATGTGACGATGGAAGCGGGAGTCGCGAAGATACCGGTGCCAATCATCCTGTTAGCGATGAGCATGACGGCGCTGAAGCTCCCGATCCTGCGGTTGCCCTCGGGAACACGATCGAAGGACTCTCCATCGTTGTCGCCTGCAGTACACAACCAAGCGAGAGAGGGTCAGCCAATGGCGTCGAAGGTTTCGCCGAGCTCGAGCGGCGAGAACGAGTTTCGCCCAGCTCGGCTTCCGCGACGTCGACGAGCACGCCGGAAAGGGTAGTCAAAGAGGATCAGGAACTTACCAGCGTTTACATGTGTGATGACAGTGTCATCTACGACCTTCTTGGGAGCGTAGCCCTCGTTGACGTCGAAGTTGGAGCTCGAATCTGCCTTCTTGATGCTGGGGTCGGAAGAGGGAGCAACACTCATGTCAAGCTAGAGCGCACGCGATACAAGTGCGAGAAGAGCGAAGAGAACGAGAGAAAGAGAAGGAGGAAGAGCCAAGGGTCGAGACGTCAAAGTGCCGAGCTTCTCCCTCGCGAGAAATCTCTGCAGCGCCCATGGCGTGCTTGCCAGGGCTCATCGCGACGTGCGGGACGCCCCAAGGATGGCGAAGTGACCTGTCTGAGAGGAGAGAGCACCTGCAGCCGCCGGTGCGCAGGAGAACAGCGACCTTTGGCCGCTCTGAGCGACTGGGAAGGCTTGAATCGTGCTGGGCCGAAGAGAAGAGCCGGAAAGTCGTGATAAGGCGCCATTGCGGAGCAAGGTTGTAGGTAGATCCGAGCGGTAAGCAGTCGGGTGCAGCTTGAAAGCATGCAGAAACGAGGGGAAGGTCAAGCAGCTCGCGTTCGCTCTCCCAGCCTTACCGGATCTTCGAGGGTCCAAAAGTCTGCTCGAGCTGCCCAATCTGGCGCTATCATCTCTCGGCCCCAGTCTTTTGGATTTCTCCGGCATCGGTGATTACAGGTGAGCTCGCGCTCTGAAGTGAAATCTCGTCGACTGACTCGCCGGTCTGCCCGACGCCTGCAAATCGCTGCACATCGCCTCCTACCGAGCGGTTTCCTTCTCGGCTGCCCTGCGAGCGCCAGAACCGCAGCCTACAGTTGTACAGAGCTGGAAAGGATTTTAGTACCTCACTCTGCGTGTTCAAGAGAATGCCGCCGCTCTCTTCCACCGCCCATGTTTCTTCACCTCACACTGCTCGTTCTCCACGCTTCGCCGAGTGGAAGCGAGAACAGAAAGTCGAGACGAGGTTGCAAAGAAAGCAAGTACGGGGAGTAGAACAAACTACAGAGGGTACGGATGATGCAAGGATGGTACACTATTGCGAAGAGGAGGGCTGCTTGTACTTGTCGGCGGCCTCGGCCTGGGCGTCGGGGTCGAGCGAGTTGCGAAGGCCAAAGAGGGCTTTGGAGACGGCCTCGGAAGCGCCAATCATGGGTTTGAGGACGGCGATGGGTACTGCTCGAACCACGGCGCGAACGGGACCCTGTGAAAGAATGGGTCAGCCCCGAGTCGAGCAGAGCCACCTTGAAGAAGCTCACCTCGTTGCCAGAGCGCTCGTACACCTCCATGGGTACGGCGAGGATCGTCTGCGCCGCTGAACGGAAGTTATCACCCAAGCTGCGATAGGCCGACTCCATGCCCTCGCGAAGGTCGCCCGGCTGCTCGGCGTAACGACTGATGAGCTCATGGCGCTCCTCCTCCGAGAGCATGGTGATGATTTGGCCAGCTTCATCGGCGGTGGCGGGAGCGGAGGGCGTTTCCGAGGTCGAGGAGGTAGCAGGACGGGCGCCGAGGACCGCTTCGGCTTGCTCGAGGATGACTTGAGTGCCAGTAGCGAGGCGAGCTCCGACGTTGAGAGCTTCAAGGGTCGTTTGCTTGGCGAAGGCCGAGGCGCCCTTCTGTAGTCCACGGACGATGCGCCCGTCCTTGCGATACTGCTCAATGGGCAGCAGCACGAGGTTGGCCACGCCAGATCCGACGTTGACGACCGAGCGAACGGGCGCGATCCCAGAGATGACATCGGCGAGCTGGTTGGCCTTGACGTCGGGCGTCCAGATGTCTTGGACGAGCTCCGAAAGACGAGTCGAGCCAGAGACCTGCGGCGAAGAGGGACTCGGATTAGAGACGCCAAGCATCGGAGCGCAAGGGGAAACGTACACCAGTGACGACGAGGTGCCGAAGGGTCATCTCGGACCCGTCGAAATGGAAGAAGTTCATGAGCTCGGCCGTCTTGCCTTGGCGAAGAGCGTGGTAGTCGACCCGTTTCGGCTTGTAGTCGAGCTTGATCTTGACGGGGAGGATCTCGACGCGCTCTGCGAGAGATATGGGTCAGCTCTGCATGCGACGAGGTACAAAATTCAACTTACGGAAGAAGGGTTCTACGACGGGCGTGTCGGGCTCAACAGCGGGAGCAGCAGCTCCAGCAGAGGGAAGCTTGAAGGCGCCGAACGCTTTGAGGAAGTCGAGGGCGTCCTGGTCGATGTAGAGGCGCAGAGGATTGATCTTGATCTGTGGGAAGGGGATCAGCGTGGAGGCCAGAGTCTATGGAACCCAGCGCCCACCTTCATGACAATCTCCTCTTGACCTGACGAGGCTTTGCCCGCCGAGCGGACTTTGCTCAACTCGAAGCGGACCATAGGCGCGCCACTCGACCGCACTACACCACCATCGCTCGGCCTCAGCTCCGTCAAAAACTTCTTCCATGTCGAGGTGCGAATGTTGTCGACAATCTCGAACGAGTCTAGGTCGGCGCGGACCTTGGAGGCGACTTGGCTTGACGAAGGGTGAGTGTCGAAGGCGGCGTTGACGCCGGAGAGCTTGACCTCAATGGCGAAAGCTTTGGATCGCGTGAGACGCTTGCGAGCTTTGCCGACGAGAGTTGCCTTGCGAGCGGTGGGCTGCGGGCCAGCTTGACCGGCGAGCGTCTGCCAGCTACTGACGGTGCTCTCGACGTCTGTCTGGCCGTCGTCCAGCTCGTCGTTGATGGCAGCGAGAAGTTGGTTGCGAGGGAGCTCCGAGGCGCCGGGAGGGAGACCGAGCTGCACCGAGCCGAACATGAGCACTGAAGCCTCGTCGGCGCTGGCGTCGGGCGCTTGACCGCTGGCGAGGAGCTGTCGAATCTTCTCGAGACGACGGCGGACCGCCTTGGCTTCCTCCTCGATGGCCTTGCGCGTAGCGAACCAGTCGTAGCCTTCGTGAATGTGGATGGCGACGTCGAGGTTGCTGAGGCGGCAGCGAACGACGCTGGCGGGGTTTCTGCAATGTAACGAGAAAATCAGTTTCCACGCTTGTGCTGTGAAGGAGGTGGGCTTACCCAGCATAGTGACCGCTGTCCGCTCGAGGCTCGGAGAGGAAGCCATCGATGATCTGAAGACCGCGAGGGTCGAGCATGCGAATCGTCTCGCCGTCAATGTCGGAGGTGAGCTGACCCTGAGCGTCGGGCTGAGCCTTGGAGCGACCAGGCGTCGGTGTAGTCGATCCTTGCTGCTGCAGAGCGTCGGCTAGGTAGTCGAAGTTGCTCGGGACATCGTCGTCGAGGATCTCGGGCATTTCGGGGAAGGAGGGTGCCGAGTGGAAGGCGGCGGGGTCGACGCTCGCTGTGTACGAGCCCGTTAATCACGTTCTGCTGCAAGGGATAGAATGGACTCACCGAGGAGATCGGTCGACTTCTTGTGCGCCGGTAGGCGCCTCGAGGTGGAGGGCGATGAGGCAGAGCTGTGAGGTGAGAGTCAGCGTCAACTCGAGCGAAGGGCGGCCGAGGAGACTCACGCCGAACGCTTGAAGCTTTCCGAATTGAGCAGGTCCGTTGCGAGAGCACCTACGCTGGCGACCGTGTCGGCGCACAGGGCGAGCTGCACCTTTGTGTCGTTGACGAGGAGCTGGAGAGAGGTCAGCAGGCGTCGCGTGAGGCGAAGGATAGTGCGAGTGGTAATCTCACTTCAAAGTCGGGGTAGATGAGACCGTTGCCTTGACGAGCTTGAATCGACGACCGCTCGAGGTCCAGGAGCTGAACGAATCCTCTCGACTTCCAGTACTCGCAACCGGTGCGGCTCGAGGCGTTGCCTTCGGTCAGATCCCCATAACTATCCACAGCGAGTGCGCGAGCGCCAACGAGCTCGATAGTAGCCAGCGTTCGCGGCATGTCGGGCATGAGGTTCGTCGAGAGGCGCGCCTCGGCGAGGGAGACCACGAGATGAGACGAAAGGGTGGGCGGAGTGACGTGTATGGAGCCATCGGCGATTCGAAGGCGTATGCGAGTGAGCTCGTTGGGCACGACCGTTTCGAAAGCCTGAAAAGGAGAAGCGAGTCAGTCGGAAGATTCGAGCGTGGAAGTCATCGCGGACGCACTCCTGCAGGCGCTTTGGCGAAGATAGAGAGCTCCTGAAGCCAAGCTAAGTCGGCAGTGAGGTAGTAGGTGAAGTTGGAGAGGGCGAGCTGGATCTTGGACTCTTTGAGCCCCGTTTCCTTCTCGACCGAGCTTGTAAAGGCGAGCTTGACGAGAGGTGGCGTGGCGATGGTCTGTGATAGAGGGTCAGCGAAGGTGAAGTGAGAGTAACAATGTGCGACGTACAAGATTGCGAGGTAGGGTTCTCGTGAGAATCGAAACGACGGGCGCCGCTGAAACGTCCTTGAACTCGATGTCGCCGACGATGACCTCAGCGCGAAGATCGTTCTGCAGCGGTAGGATTAGTGAATTGTACAGAACGCCGAGTAGCGGTGGGAGCTACCTTGCTGTTCCGTAGAAGATCGACTGATACGTCGAGGTCTGAGGCGACCCCGTGAAGGTGACGAGGCAAAGTGGATTCGCTCTGGTGCCCTCTCGAGAGGAAGAGGTCGACGACGACTGTGGGAAGACAAGCGTCAGTAGAATGATCCTTGCGAGGGAAAACGCGCCGCTCACCATCCGTGATGCCCACGGTGAAGGTAACGGCGCTCGCTCCATCGCCGCCGCTCTCCGAGCTGTCGCTGCCCGTCCTCCTAAAGCTCTTGGCGCCAAAGTATCTGCTCCCGATCATTTTGGGGTTCTCCCTCCTCTCGCTATCCGATTCGTCGCTGGCGTTGGTGGCGTTTCCGAAGGTGCGCTCGCTCCACTGGGCGATATCGTCGGCGAAGAGCTGCACGCCATCGAGTGTGGGTTTGTCGAGCGAAGACCGAAGAAGAGGGAGGCGGCAATCGATAGACGTGGTAGTGCTGGCGGAAGGCGGAGAGCGTAGTGAGTCGCGCGAGGAGGAGAGATCGACGGCGGGAACTTGGCGCACGACCACGATGGGAGGGGTTGAGTGGACGGTGAGGGCGTCTGAAGGATCCAGCGGAAGAACGGAAACGGCGAGAAAAGACGTCGCATGGAGAGCTGTGAACGGAGAACGGTCAGTAAGACCCAGGGGCGACCGAGGCTGAGGATCAAACTCACCTTGCGAAGGAAGGAAGAAGAGCAAAGCTGTATCCCAGGTGACCTTGGTGGCCGCTTTCGCTCCATCATCACCTTGAAAAATATCTAACTTGATCTCGTGCATGTCGACAATCGCGATACCCGACCTGACCGGGCCCATCGCCTCGACCTTCTTCTTGCGCGGCGGCGGGCAGCGCACCTCGAGCCTCAGCATCTCGCACTGCAGCGCGAACGTCGACAGAGGTGCTGGTCCTCGTATTGGCTCGAACGCAAGGTCGTCGAGGATTCGGTGAGGCGAGAGAGGCGTAGCTGGTCGAGGGGTGCGGGCGTGAGGCGTTGAAGGGGCGGTGGGGAAGCTCGGAGCAGCGCATTGCGATGGCGGAAAAGTGGCGGCGATGGAGGAGATGTAAGGTAGGATGCGCTCGACGAGGGTGAGGTCGCAGAAGATGTGGATGGGAAGCAGCTGAAGCGATGCTACGAAAAGGTCAAGATCAGCGAGCGTTCCAAAGGCAATTCCCACAATCGGGACTCACTGCAACCCTCGTCCAAGGCGAGCGTGGCCGCTGCACTTGATTTCGGCGGCTGTGGAGGCGTCTCGGCTCTCCCACCCGGGCCGCTCCCCCTCTGCTGCCTCGCCTTGACCTTGACTTTCCACCCTCGTCCCTCGGCCGACCTATTCCTCAACCAATCGCAAGTCTCGAAGGTGGGGAAGCTCGTCTGGCTTCCTCCCACCTCGTACTGCTTGGAGAGGCTGGCGTCCGAGACGATGATGGGGAGGGAGCGGACCTCGCCGGCGAGAGTCGTCGACTCGATGAGCGAGAAGGAGCGGAGGGGGAAAGCGGTTTGCGGAGGCTCGTTGGGGACCCGAAGGATCCAAGCGCCGAGCCCTTCGAGACGTAGACGGAGGTGGTCTTGGGAAAGGGTGGACGTCTTGGGATGGCTCCAGAAGGCGGCAAGCTCAGCCGGAGAGGGCGATGCCGAGGCTGCGTCGTAAACGAGTACAACGTTGATCGCCTTGAGGTTGATGGCGACCGTGACGGCCGAGGTAGAGCTGGGAGGAGGAGGCGCGGCTGGCGGTGGTGGAGGTGAAGCTGGCGGGGTGGAGGCGAAGAGAGCGGTTGCGAGGGGAAGAATGGCGTGAACTTGCGGAGGAAGTAACAGGAGCGAGATGGGACCGGGGACTGATGTCTGGATGTTGAGCTCTGGTGGTCGACGGCGAAGCGGTGGACGAGGACTCGAGTCGCCTTCAGAGGCTGGTGGAGGTCGGTCCAAAGTCGGTTTCGGCGTCGACATGACGACAAAAATGGGTTCTGGTCCGCAGGAAAGTACGAGGCGGAAGCCATCGTCGACCTCTACGCTCGAAGTGCTTCCCTCACTGTCTCGCTTCGGCACCGGCGACTCGGGCTCGACCTCCAATTCGGGATCCAAGAAGGGCGACTCGTCCTCGGAGCCGCTGCTGCCGCGACTGGGATGTCCTCTCTCCGCGATCGAGCCCATGCCACTCGCCATCGTAGAACCCATCCCACCCCTCGCGCTGGCGTAAAGCGATCCTCCTCCACTCGACGCCGAAGTGAACGAGGTCCGCAGATCCGCGATCGACTGAGACATCATCATGTCGTGGTCTGGCGAGATATCGTCCTCCTCTTCCGAGCTGGTCGATTCGGCGGAAGCGATGGTATCGGATGACTCGGAGGGAGAGCGGCGGGGAGTGCTAGGAGGTGATGCTGGAGTGCGAAGAAGGATTTGGGGCGGAGCGATCTTGAGGGAACGAATGGTGGCCATCTTGTCCTGGTCGACCTTGATGCCTCCCACAATGTCCTCCCCACCCTTCTCGTCGGCGTAGACGACCACGTCTATCCTGACCTCCACCTCGGTCGACCCAACAGAGCCGTCCTCCGACCCCTCATCCTCCATCACCAGTCGCAGGGTAATGCGACGGACCTTGACGGTCAATCGCGCGAGGATACGCTCGATGAGGCCCGCGAGCATCGTAACCTCGGCGACCTCGTCCTCGTCGCTCATCTTTCTCTCGAAGGCAGGTCGAGGGGCCGCTCCGAAAGCTCCTGGTACGGGTAGGTCGCCGATGGAAGATTCGCCGAGGTGCAGCGATTCTCGCAGCTCGGCATCTTCGAGCGATGTGAGCTCCTCCTTGACGAATTCGGATGCGACGGCCACCGAGATAAGGCTCTCCCCCATCGCCGAGTAGGCATCGTCGGTGTCGCCGACGGTAGAGGCAGGTGTGTGAGACGAAGTGGAGGTGAAGGTGGAATTGGCCAGCGTAGAAGTCGAGTCGGAAAGAGGGGTGGGGGCAGCGACGCGAAGGACGAGTTGGATGTCGTCGACCTCGACCGAAAGGGCCGACGAGAGGGAGAGAGGCCACGAGACTTGAGCGGCGACTAGTCCGATGGTTCCTGAGTCGAAGGAGAGAGGCAGGCCGTCGAGGAGGGGAGTAATAGCCTGTGCGAAGGACGTTCGGCGTCAGCTAAAGCTCTCGCTGAAGGCAGGACACCCTGCTGGTGCGCTAGCGGCTGAACCCCTTCGATACGGAGCCCAGCAGAAGCTGCAGCTTATCTCGCCCTCTGCAATGGGCCCCTCTCGCTCATCGCCACCAGCGACCGACTCACCTCATCCGCGAGCTCTAAGCCCTGTACACTGACGCTCCCGCGCGCCAAATCGGCCTCTACAGCATCCGTATCGAGTCCGCCTTTGATGAAGCGCCCGACCGACTTGCGCAGGAGGAACGAGAGCAGCCGACGTTGGATGTTCTGAGGGAGAGACGGGAATGGGAGCGAGGGGAGCGCCGGTAGGAACGAGGTGCTGTGGAATAGAATCGTGAGCATTCCGGTTACACTTGACGCAGTATTGTAGACCTACAGGAAGGACAAAGACGGGGCCATAGCTGAGCGTTGAACGAAAGCGCGCGTCTCTCAGGCGTGAGGCATTCTCCGAGCTCGGCGGGCGCTCTGATAGGCTGAAGGTCCTCCTGTAGGTCGCCAGACGTTCGAATTGACCTGCTGCTGCTGAGACGAAGCGAAGACGAGAGATGTGGCGGAGGAGGAGCGTCGGACGTCGCTCGCCTGTCACGAGGGTCTGCCTCCGTCCAAATCCACTGCTACAAACTTCGCTACGTCGCCGG
The DNA here is from genome assembly GCA_003054985.1 of Leucosporidium scottii. Lineage (NCBI taxonomy): Eukaryota > Fungi > Basidiomycota > Microbotryomycetes > Leucosporidiales > Leucosporidiaceae > Leucosporidium > Leucosporidium scottii. The sequence goes on from MWVB01000013.1 coordinate 53,875, forward strand.
CCGACTCGACTGAGCTACAAGATCTGCTATCGACAGCCTGATCTCACCCGTACTGCTGCAGCCGCGCCCGGTGCTCAAGCCGCCGACTGGAGGCGAGTCGAAGTGGGAACTGCTGTCGCTAGAGCCTCGCTGACGAGCTTACAATCTTACAGACACTCTCCCCGACCTCTCACACGTCCGTAGAACATGACCACCACCATCTCATCCCTGCCCACCGAAACCCTCTCACTCATCTTCGAGCTTGTTCGGGCGACAACGGTCGATTACTGGCAAGCACAGGCGACACTCTGCTCCGCCAGCCTCGTCCGCCGTGCATGGAGAGACGTAGCTCAACGTGAGCTTGCGTACGAGGTACGACTACGCTCTCGTTCGCGGCAAATCCTGCGCGAAGGTCATCCGCCGAGGCAGGTCATCGAGCATTCTGCTGGGTCCTGGTTGCAGAGCTCGGCATGTCACAGCAGAAAATGCAGGGTCATGACGCTCCCTGCCCGTCTTACCGATGCGACCGTCGATGCGGTTGTAGCACGGTGTGTGGGGCTGAGGGAGCTCTCGGTCGAGTGTTGGGTCGACTGGGGAGTGCTGAGGTGTCCCATGCTGAGTCGTAAGTTGAATCACCGCCTTTCATGACTCTTTCCGCTGCCCTCATCACCTTCACAGGCCTTCAAACCCTCCGCCTCGACGCCTCCTTGACCGATCCGAACGACTCGGACGACTTGCTTCCCTTCCACCTCACCCATCTCATCTGGGACAACGCTTCCTCCCTCACCTCTCGCTTCACTCGTACCCTCTTCTCTCACTCGGCGTCGTCCATCACAACCCTCACCCTCATATTCGCCTTCCCCGGGCTCCCCCTAGACGGCAGCGAGCATCTCCCTCTCCTCCTTCCTCACCTTCGCCATCTTGAGCTCCGCTCGTTCAAGGTTTACAAGGACGAGTTTGCCATCTTCTCGTCCTGCACCAAGCTTGAGACGCTAAGCTGCACCTCTGCACCCGGCACCGACCTTCTCACCTCCCTCCGGCCACTTTTGGACGCCCTCCCGGTCAAGCTGCGAGAGCTGTCATTGGGAGGAGAAGTCGGAGCTGCTATAGCAAGGATGAGCACCCTACATCCTCTGCTGGAGCATCCTGCGCTTTCGGAGTTGAGGGCCATCAGCTGCGAGGGCAGGCTTCGGCGCTTGATCACTCGTCCAGTCGACGAAAGCAGCAAGGGCTGAGCGGTGTGGCCGGTGCGTGCAGCTCCCTCCTAGAGCGGAATGAGTCTATGAGCTCTTCACTGACTTCTCCTTGCACGCAGGAAGTGGAGCGGGCCCCCCTTGCAGGAGCATGCAAGAGAGCTTGGGACGAGGCGGAGGGACGAAGACGCACCAATATCCAACGTGCAGTGAAGTGATTCTTATCTATAGCATCTGTCTATACTTCTATAGCTTCCTCCAGCCGCTCGTTTGAGGGCCAGAGGACTTGCTGAACGCTTCTCGTCTTCACCGAAGCCTTTCCCTCGGCAGCTCTCGTGCGAAGCTTTGAAGTCACCGATAAATATATAGCAACAAATGAGAATACCTGACATACGGCGCCACTGCTCCGCCACCTCTTCTGCCACGCAAAATCTCCGCTCATCACCCGCTCGCCATCGCCATCGCCGAAGCCGCTGCAACCAGACCTTCGACCAGCCTCGAAGGGCTCCGTCTGTGCAGTTGCGTTGAGATGAGAGAGCGATGAAGGCGGTCGGGAAGGAAGGAAGGAAGGGAAGGCAGGGAAGGCAGGGAAGGCAGGGAAGGCAGGGAAGAGGTGTGGATGGAAGCGAGTTCAGCCGAGTCGATCGGCGAGGGAGAGAAACGAGCAAAAGGGCAGAGAACCTACAGCCTGTTTCACCCCTTCATGATGAGCTCCTGCGACTCAGTGAAGCCCAGATGAGCAGCAGTAGCAGTAGGATCCACCCTCCCGCCCTCCCACTTCCGCTTGACATCGCTGTCCTTGATCTTGAAGTACACCGCCGCCGCCGTGTAAATCTGTGACAGAGGGCTGGTCCACTCGATGCCGAATGTCACGAGCTTGGTCTCATGGCCCGGTCTGATCCAACTGACGTTGACTATGCACGCCTTGGACGTGGTGATGGAGGAGGGGAGGGGAGTTTGGGACGAGCTTGGCGCCGAGACGAGTTGTAGCTTTGAGGGAGGGAATGCAGGATCGCGCAGTGGATTCGGAGGAGTGCTGGAAGCGATTCTAGCCTTGGCCGCGTCCACTACGCGCTTGGTGTACGAGGTTGAGGCATCCGGAAGACCACGAGGCTTCGGCGGAGGGGGGACCGGCTTGGCCATGGGCTGAGTGGGCGCAGAGAGCTGGTAGAGCTTCTTGGGAGGTGGAAGGTCGTCCTCAACGTCGGCTTTGCGCTTCAAAGTCGAGGTAAAGGGTACAAGAGCCGAGCTCGGAGCGACGAGCGCCGGCTGAGGAGCGTTCGGCGGAGTGAGGTTCGGCCTGCCCTCCGTCACGTAGTACATCATGCCGTCGTGCTTCAGGATAGAAGAGTTCCATGCATCCTCGGCGACTTGACACCATTTGATGGGGCCGAGTGAGGTGAGGAGGAAGATGTCGGCGTCGGCGAGGGAGGGGAAGAAGGAGCGGGCCTTTGTGAGAGCTTCGTCGTAGGTTGCTGGACGCTTCGTGAGGACTGTTCGGTCCCTATAGAGAAGTAAGATCGAGAGCTCGCTGTAGAAGAGGAGGCTTAGCGCGGTTCGACCCTCTCCTCGCTCCCTACAGAGCTCACGGTGCGGCGACACTCGAGGTGATGGCTGCAGGAAGTGGTCAGCTGTTATCTCTACTTGCGAGCAGCGAGACGAAAGCTCACTAGACATGTGATTCATGGCTGAAAGTGAGCAGCAAACAATGACCAAGCGCGTTGAAGATCTGCACGCGTTTGAGGGTGACTAACTCGACTGAGGGGATGGGCGAAATCTGGGAGCACTCACAAGACCAGGAAAGAGCCTCCGCTGCTGCAGCGAGTCGAGTCGAAGCGAAACACGAGTGAGGCGAAGGAGAAAGCTTAAGGAAGCAGGCTCGCGCGGTCGCTTTCAACGCGACCTAGAGCCGTGTGATCAAGACCTACAGAACGCTGCCGAGTGTCAGTCTGTCACGGCTCAAAACGATGAGGTGCAAACTGCGCTCTCTGCAGCTCATGATAGAACTCTCGGTCCCCCTTTAAGTCATCGCCGAGCACCGAGAAGCAGGGCGGATGAAGCCAGATACCTGCGGAATGGACGTTCAGGCATTCCGAGTACAGGACAGTAGAATATCCTCGTGATATATGACCAGCATGCCACCGCTGAGCTCTACGTCGGTACTCTACGAGCCCGTTCTCTTTCCTCCCTCGCTCCCGCGTCGACAACCGCATTCTCTGTCCCTGCTTAGTAGTGAGATCGAGTGTCGAAGAGCTTCTTGAGCTTAGGGAGAGCAGCTGTGATGGTGCGAGAGGAGGCGGTAGAGGAGGGAGGAAGTGGGAGGAGGTCAGCGACGCAGGAGCAAGCTCGGCGAAGATTCGGACGCCTTGAGCGCACCCTTGAAGTCGTCGGGAAACCAGGACTCCGCTTCAAATGGGAGTATGAGAGTCAGCTTTAGCACAGCAACAGACTAGGCTACTTGAGCAACTCACGCATCGCCAACTCCCTCGGCTCCAAAAAGTCCCCCTCATGCAGGATAGCTCCACCGAGCTGGTTCATCAGCCTTTGATCATGCTCGGAAGAGGCAGAGACGACAAGCTCGACGAGCATGAGATCGCGGCGGAGGAAATGGGTGATGGTGTTGTCTTGGACATTGCCGTATACGACCTCGCCTTTCGAGTTCTTGAGCCGACCGCCGAACTCGTTGTAGCCTTCGTCGGATCTGTGACGGGGACAGTGGAAGATTCAGTCAGTGGCAAAAACGGGTGAGGCAGAACGGGAGAGCTTACGATCCCCCGCTAGCCCGAAGAGCGCGGTCAATCTCGTCCAAATCCTCGGCTAGGCGAGCGAGTTGGTCCCTCTGCCTCCCATCCACACCAACGCGGAAGATCTGTGTCATCCACTCCATCACAATGGCCCAGATAGCATCCTTCTCCTCTTCCTGTCGAGCGGAGGACTTCGTCAGTAGCCGTCCGAGCGAGCGCCGAACAAAGGGGAGAGCTCACCTCCTCCTCGAAGTCGTCCTCCGTGTAGCCCTTCATTTTCTTCAAATGCTTGTTCAGCTTCTTCTTGAACTTCTCGCGGTCGACCTTCTTCACCTCCTTCACCTCCATCGTCCTCCTCTCCTCCGTCCGTTTCCTTTCTCCTTCGGCGTGCTCCCCCTCCTCTAAGATCCAGCTGAACTGATCTCTGACATTTTCGGGCAAGTCGTCGAGGGCAGCCAGCAATCCACTGGTTCGGAAGACATTGGTGAGAGCGCTAGAGTTGCCGGAGAAGGAGGCGATGGCCTGAGAAACGAGCGAGGAAAGGGAGGGTGCATCCTCCTCGTCCTCCCAGTCGGAGGAAGGAGTAGGCGAGGGCTCGGAGCGACGAGGACGTTTGAGCTGGCGGGAAGCTCTGCCGCGGTTCATTTGTAGCGAGCGAGGGCGAGAACGAGAGGGGGGAAAGGCTCAAGGAAAGAAGGAGAAAGGCGCATCGCTGAGCGCTGTTCGCTGTCCTCGAGTGAAGGCGATCGTTCCGCCCAGAGGTGTAGAGAAGTCGGCGCCTCGTCAGGGCTCAGATACTCTCCCGCCTAGACATGATAGCTTGCTTGACCTCAGAAGAAGAGCGAGGCAGCACCTCCTTTCGCTGCGAAAGGGCTGTTGCAGCGAGGACAGCTCGAAGTGCTTCAGCAGAGTAGGGGAGGACAGAGATTGCTCAGTATTGATGATTTGAGGCGGCTCGGAGCTGAATCAAGCTGCAGGAGAGCAACAGCAGCTTCGAGAGTCTCACGGCGTCGAGCATCGCCGGGCTTTTGCTTCTTTCGCTTCTCGGTTGACTCGAGTGCAAGGTCCTGCTCTATTCTGTACCTCAAGAGAGCAGCCGCGACCGCTCTACATCCCTCCTGGTCGCCAAAGTGGGGCACCTCCGCTCTGACGCTCGCTCGGGTTGCTTCTTGGTCTCTTTCCGTTTCGCTGGCAATTGATGCTTGACGCTCTCCGAAGCCTTACTCGTCCGCTCATCCGTACACTATCGACTTGCACCTCTCGAATGTCGCCAGCACCCCTTCGCATCTCGCTCCGAGGCCGCGCTTTGCTCGAGAATCCACTGCTCAACAAGGGATCAGCCTTCACACAGCAGGAGAGGGAAGACTTTGGTCTAACATGGCTGTTACCGTGAGTCTTCACTGAGCGGCTCCCTTGCAGCTCTGGTCGCGACCGCCTTCGCTAACTCTCGCTCACTCCCTCGCAGCTCCGCCCTCGACTCTCTACACACCCAAATTGACCGAGCATGGTCCCAGTTACAAGTTTACGACGATAAGCTCCAATCCTACACCTTCCTCTCAAACCTCCACAACCAGAACGAGACGCTCTTCTTCGCCCTTTGCCAACGTCATCTTCAAGAGCTGCTTCCCATCATCTACACGCCTACAGCGTCAGAGGCGATCAAGAACTACAGCAAAATCTTCCATAGACCAGATGGGCTGTTCTTCACCCAGGAGTCAAAGGGGAAGATGAGGTGAGTTCGGCGCTCTCGTGGTTTCGGCGCTCGTTTCGCTGACGCTGCCCCTCCTTCCCTCGCCAAAATGCGTGGCAGGGAAGCGATGTTCCAAGAAAAGAAGCCTGAGGATGTAGACCTCGTCATCGTCTCGGATGCGGAAGCAATTCTCGGGATTGGCGACCAAGGTGTGGGCGGAATTGTCATATCTGTGGCCAAGGGGTACATCTATGCGCTGGGAGCTGGTGAGTAATCCTCTCCGATTATCGCGAGGCTGCCCCGACGAGCTTGTGGTGGCTGTGAGGTCCAAGAAAGAGGAGATGAGCGCCGGAACGAGCGCCGAGAGCAACTTTCGCTGATCCTCTCCCTCCTTCGCTGCTTCCTCGGCACTATTGAACAGGCATCGATCCCTCCCGCATACTCCCTATCATTCTCGACGTGGGAACGAATAACCAATCCCTTCTGTTCGTCTACTCCCTCTCGCCCCCCTTCCCTCCTCTCTTCCCCTACTCTCGTTCCTTCCTCCCTTTCGCTTCCCGCTGACCATCTTTATGCTCAATATCCAGCGACGACCCTCTCTATCTCGGCGTTCGCCAACCACGTCTTCGCGGCGCCGCCTACGACGCCCTCCTCGACGAGCTCGCCTCCATCGTCAAAGAGGACTACTCGGCCTCGCTTCTTCATTTCGAGGACTTCGGGAAGATTAATGCTGCGAGGCTACTGGAGAAGTACCGGGGTGAACAGAAGGTGTTCAATGACGACATTCAGGTGAGCGGGTATCGCTTGGTTGGGAGAGGAAGGGGGCAGAGCTGATCGCCGAAGAGTACAGGGAACTGCGGCTGTGACGGTTGCTGGACTACGAAGCGCTTGTCAGGTCGCTAAGATGGAGCTGAGGAATCAAAAGGTGGTGGTGTATGGCTTCGTGAGCTTTCTTCCTTCTGTCTGCTTCCTCGCCCGTCAAACTGACTCTCGGCGCTCTTCTTTTTGCTCGCGCGCAGGGAAGTGCTGGTCTCGGAATCGCCGAGGGGATCCACACCGCCATGATCGAGGATGGAGCGGATAAGGAGGATGCCTCCAAGTCCTTCTGGTGCGCTTCCTCGCCCTTCACCTCCAGTCTCGGCGCTCGCTGACCCTGCCATCGCACTTCGACAGGGCAATCGACGCCGATGGTCTCCTGCTTACCGACACGGAAAACCTCCGACAAGGTCAAGAGAAGTACGTTCGCGACTCTGAGGAGGTGAAGGAGTGGAAGAAGGGAGAAAAGGGATATGAGCTGCTCGAGACGATCAAGAGGGTTAAGCCGAGCGTGTTGATCGGGGTTTCGACGCAGAAGGAGGCGTTCACAGAGGAAGTGAGTACCTCTCCTGCTGTATTCTCGCATTAGACAGGAAACTGACGCTCTTCTATGCGAGCGCAGGTCGTCCGAGAAATGGCCAAGCACACCGACCGACCTATCATCTTCCCCCTTAGCAACCCGACTAAGCTGACGGAGGTGACGCCTGGTAAATACCTTTCTTCCGCTCTCTCCCAGTCAGTCAAAACGAGCTGACGGCATCCTTCGGCCGCTACAGAGCACGTCGAGGAGTGGACCGAGGGGAAAGGCCTCGTCGCTGTTGGCTCGCCATTCCCTCCGGTACGCGTGGGCTGCCGTTTCCTCACTTCTTTCCTGTGCTCACTCCGACCTCTGACATCAGATCAAGAAGGGTGAGAAGGAATACCCTGTCGCTGAAGCCAACAACGTTCGTGTTGCCTCCCTCTCCCTCGTCTTTTCTTTGCTGAAGTTTCTCCTCAAACAGGCCCTCATCTACCCCGGACTATCCCTCGGTACCATCGTCTCCCGCGCGACCCGTCTCAGCGACAAGATGATGAGCGAGGGCATCAAGGCGTTGGCCAAGATGGCGCCGGCGCTCGAGTCAGGTGATGAGAAGGATGCGCTGTTGCCGGGGTTGGAGGTAAGTTTCGGTCCTCCTCCTTGTTCTCAAAGACTACAGCTGAGCGAATGTAACTCTACAGGACCTCAGACATGTCTCAGCGACAGTGGCTCTCGCCGTCGCTAACGCTGTTCGTCGACTTCTCTTTCCCTTCGTCTCTTCCTTCGCTGACTCTCCTTCTCGAGCCCACACAGGCAAGACGTGAGAAGTTGTCTACTCTAGAGCGGGACGAAGATTTCACCCTTGAGGACATCAAGAAGGTGCAGTGGCAAGCTGGTGAGTCGAACGCCGAGACGAGTGCTGAGGTCGAGGACAAGAATGACAGCTGACGTTGCAGCTCTCCTTGCACAGTGTACCGGGAGTATGTAGCCGTAGAGGAGGGGGAAGAGTAGAGCTTTGAAGTGAGAAGGAGGGAGATAGATTCGAATCGCCGTCGCGGCGAGTTAATCGGCGACGCTGAGGTCATTATGTCGCTAGTCTGCGTCGACCTCCCAGCTCAACCTGCTCAACCTCCTATCGTCCACAGCCGTGCAGATCTTTCCTGCTCAACAGCGCTCGGCGAAAAAGGTCCGTCTCCCGCCACGAGAACCATCAGCCAGCTTCGCGAGATCGCAGAGCAGCCGGGAGAGGGTTGATGCATCTTAAGATTCGATCATCTAGCTCTACGGTCTCCGTTCTACCAACCATCTCGCCTGTTCGCTCATCGTCGGCAGCTTGGTGAGCGCCTGCACGGGGATGGCGAGTTTGGCTTTCGCCAGCCGCACCGACAGCCGCATCATCGAGATCTGTGTGAGCGAGAGCGATGTCAACGAAGCTCGAGGCGATCAAAGTAAGAGACGGATCGAACCGAGTCTCCTCCGAGTGCAGCGAACGAGTCCTTGGCGCCAAACTCGTCGACGTCGAGGCGCAGAACCGAGGCCCATACCGCGGCGAGACGCTCTACCACCTCGGCGACCTCCTTCTCCGATATCCCCGAAACGCCATGCTCCTTGACCGTTGGTCTCCGAATCGGCTCCAGCGCCTTCCCTCCTGCCTCGAGCTTGAGCTCGCCGAGCTTGGTGCATGGCGCCGTGGTGATGTAGTCCATGACGCGAGCAATGGTTCCGAGGAGCCTCTTCACCTCCTCTTGCTCGATGATGCGGTGGTCGTAGAAGCACGAGAGTTCGAGTGCCTCGTCGTCGTCGGCCTCGGGCGTGATCTCGAGCGAGAGGGTGTAGCTTGTCGGCATGGTGATCCGCTCAGGAGGTTGCTTGATTGGCCAAGCGAGCTCCCGCTGTCCCTCGGGCTCCTCCTCTCGCTCAGCCAGGCTCTGGTAGGTGACGAGGATGTCGAAGAGGTCGGAACGGCCGGGGAGGTCGCAGATCTTGGCGAGTTGGGCGAGAGTGACATGCTGGTGAGCTCGAGCGCGACGGTCGGCGGTTGCTTCCTTGCGAGTGAGGTCGAGGAGGGAGACGGAAGGGTCGAGGAGAAGGCGGGAGGGGAGAACCGAAACGCAAGGTCCGATGACCTCGTCGGCGCTGTCGACGTCGATGTCGCGGCCGGAGCGAACAATACCGAGGGTCACGTCCTTGCAGAGACCGTGATGTCCGAGAGCGACGGCGATGGCGATGCGCGAGGCAATGGCGGGGGTGAGGCCGTTGCGTTTCGAAAGGCCGACGAGGTCGCCACTCCAGCGAAGGATCTCCGTCGTCGAGGTGGAGAGTTGCTCGCCATTGAGCGGTTCTTGCGAAGGCCAGCGAAGAGGAGTGGCGCCGGTGAGGTACAACTTCCAGAACTCGGCGGTCGACGCTGAGGGTTGAGGTTCGGCGAGCCACCAGGCGACCACCGAGGAGAAGTTGGGACGAGTAGTGACAGCTAGCTGATGGCAGAGAGCGCAAAGGTCTGCCGAGAGAAGCTCGAGAGTCCATCCGTCGCTGTCAAGAGCGACAATGTCAGCAAGCGCCGAGAGGAGATGGGCAGTCGAAGCTCACCTCATGGCGTGATGCATGCTCCAACCGAGCTTGTGCTGACCGGAAGGGGTCGTGAAGATGGCAAACGCGAGAGCCAGTCGTCCCCATTGGAAGACATGAGCTTGGCGATCCTCCTTGAGCCACGCCTGCCAATGCGAAAGAGTCAGCTCGAGCGGGGGTGAGGCGAAAAGCAGCGCGCTTACATCCATGGCGTCCTCCAGCTTCTCATCTTCGACATTGATCATCTTGACTCCCACCGCCTCCCTCACCTGCTCGCTCTCCTCCTTCAGAACGATCTGCACCGTTTCGCTCGCGCTCTCGAGCACGGCGAAGCAGGTCCTGAGCACCGGATACCTCGCGACCATCATCTTGAGGGCTTGCTCGACGACTGGGATGGGAATGGAGGAGTCGAGGGCGTAGACCGCTTGAGCGTAGTAGTGAGTCGAGTCTTGGGAGGCGGCGAGGAGGGAGTCTTGAGAAGGGGCGGTGGGGTAGACGTCGGCGATGGAGGAGGCGGGGATGGCGAGCTCCGAGTCGAGCTCGGCGAAAATGTGAGGGAGATCGTCGGCCGGAAGGAGGGAGTAGGGCTCGTACGGCGGCGGCGGCGGTGCGCTTGAGAGGTCGCTTGGTGCTGTCGAGGTCACCTTGAGCACCTGCGCGCACTCTGCCAAAGTTGCCGCGTCGACGAGCTCTTTGAATGATACTCGGTATCCCTCTGCTCTGAGCTTGCCGACAACCTTGAGGAAGCCGATCGAATCGCCGCCGAGCCTCGTGAAGGCGTCGTCGTCGGCGATCTCATCCTCCTCCATCCTCAGCACCTTAGCCCACGCGCGCCTCGCCGATGTATGCCACTCATCGTATGTCTTCTGGCGCGAGGGCTGATCCTTGGAAGCCTGCGCGCGCGATTGTGATCTCGCCTTGCGCCAACCGTGCGCCTCGGCGAGAAGGCGTAAGCTCTTGCGATCCGTCTTGCCCATGCCTTGGGTCGGGATGCGGTTGACAGGTAGCCAGTACCGAGGGACCATATAGGCTGGTAGCGAGGCGGAGAGATGGGATTTGGCCCTGTCGACGAGGGCGAGAAACTCGGGTGATGTGGAGGAGGAGAGAACGACGAGTTCGGTGGAGGAAGCGGGTGATGATGAAGGGGGGAGGAAGGCGGGAGAGATGTCGAGAAAGGCGACGAGGCTGGCGGGGATGTCGGGCGTCTCGAGCTTGTCGACCACGCCCCGAACGAGCGCCTCGTGAGCGCGCGAAGTAAGGTGCTCCTCAATCTCGCCGATCTCGATGCTGTCGGAGGGAGATCAGCCTTGCTCTTCTCGAGCATGAACGACGAGCTCACCGAAGACCGTTGACCTTGACCTGGCCATCCTTCCTGCCCAAACACTCGATGCTGCCGTCGCCGTCGCCGAGCCAGCGACCGAGATCACCGGTTCGATAGATACGACCCATCTCGCCTCCATCGACAAAGACTCCCTCGTTCAGGTTCTGCTCGATGTAACCTCGCGTGACTTGAGCACCTCCAACGCAGATCTCGCCGATGCAGCCGAGCGGTACGAGGTCGAGAGAACCGGGAGCGAGGATAAAGATGCGCGTCGAGCCCGTTGGTCGACCGATGGGGACAGAGGGAGGGGAAATGGCGGTGCTCTGGTTGGATATCACTCCGACGGTGGTCTCGCTGTAAAGCGAGATCGTCAGCAGGAGCTTCTCGGCTTTCGAGAGACAAACTCACGTCGGTCCATAGTCGATCACGACCTTGACGCCGCGCTCCATCCATGCATCTCTCACCCACTTCTCTACCTTCTCTCCACCAGTGTTGATGACCTTGATCTTGAAGCCCGCTCGTTCCCAGCCCTGACGAAGCGTCTCCCCTTCGCGAGGACGAGCGTCGAGGTGCTCGAAGAGAAGGCTTGAGATGGTGGGAGTGAGGTCGACGAGGGTGCACCCGAGACGAAGGATTGTACCAGCGAGATCGGACATGAGGGAGGAAGGGGTCGTCATGCAGAGCGTCGAGCCGTGCTGAACGTCGAAAGGTCAGTCTCGGCGTTTCGAAGGAGACGGAAAGCGAGACACACGGCGAAGCAGTCCCAGATGTTCATCACAGAGACGTCGAAAGAATAGGAAGGGAATTGAAGTACGCGCTCTCCTCGTGCGCGACCGAAGACGTCGCGGTAATTCCTGCAGCGACAAGGTCAGCTCGAGTTGAAGGGGGCGGTCGAGCCAGACTGACCTGAGGAAAGCAGCGACGTTGCGATGCTCTACACAGATGCCCTTAGGCACTCCAGTAGTACCGCTCGTGTAGATGACATATGCGGGATCCTCCTCTCGTAGCGTTGGCCAATCGACGGTCGGCACTGGCCATTGCTGCTCCATCGTCTCGGGGTCGGCTAGCAGCGAGCTGAGCTTCTCCTCGGGATCGATGACCTGGCCCAGCAGCTTCCAACTTTCCCACATTTCCTTCTCTCCGTCCTTGCGTTGCACCACAGCCACCTCGGCGAGCATCTCCTGCTGAGCGAGCTCCTGCAGGATCCCTCGCTTCCTGCCTTCGGGGAAGGAGGGCTCGAGGTTGAGGTAGGCGCCGCCAGCGAGAAGGACCGCGAGCATGCTGATGATCATCTCGGGCGACTTTTCGATGCAGATGGGGACGACCTGACCGAGCTTGATGGAGGGAAGGAGGTCGGCGGCGAGGAAGCGAGCGAGGTGAAGGAGTTGCGAGTAGGAGAGGACGAGGTCGTCGAATTGGAGTGCGGGATCGGAAGGGTAGATGGATGCAGTATGAAGGAAGAAGGATGGCAGGGTGGTGAGGGAAGAAGGGTACGCCTCGGGCGGAGGAGCCGACGTCGAGTAGGCGGAAAGGACTCGGCGCTCGTCCGGGGGAAGGAGCTGGAGGGTGGAGAGGGGAGATCCGACGGGGAGGTCGAGTAGCTGGATGAGGACGTGCTTGATGTGGGAGAGGAACCAGCGAGCTTCGAGTAGGGGAAGGAGCGCCGAGTCGACCGAGAGGGCGAGGGAAAGGGAGGACGGAGTTTCCATGGCGACGAGGAGCAGCGGCGACGTCTGCTGAGGCTCAAGATTGCTTCCGTAAACTAGCTCTAGGCGTGAGACTGCTCCATCCTTCTTCCTAGCATCCATCGACTCGATGAAGCTCCCGGCGCTCATGGATCGATCCACCTCTCCTTGCACCTCGAACCCGCCGGTTGTGAAGGCGTACACGTCCTCACCAGCATGAGTAGCGAGGGTGAGAGCGCATGCTGCTCTGACGACGAGTTCTGTCGATCTTTCGCCCTTGAACTCGACAGTTGTTGACGTCGAGGCCGCTCGGGTCTGGTCAAAGGTGTAGGACGGTGGGAGCCTTGGGTAGTCGGGGATGGCCATCTTTGTAGGTTGATCAAGCTTCAGAGCGAGCTGTCGAAGGTCAAAGAGGTGATCTGAGGCTCACCGGCGCCCGAGCCACGCCGAGCGAGCCAAATCAGCCGCTAACAGTTCTTGGAAGTGAGCGCTGAGCCGCAAAATGTCGTACAGGTCGTATCGAGTGACGTGTGTAGTGTGAGTCAACGAGCGAGAAGAAGAAGGAGCGATCGGCGAAAGAGGTGCGAAGGCAAAAGCGGCCGCTGAGTTTGGCAGCGCCGAGGTCGAGCTCGTTGCTGCCACATATGCTCTCAGGTATCAGCCTACATCTTAAGTTACGCCCCTGCTTTCTCGCCCTCTCCACTGCCCCCCTGCTTTCTCGCCCTCTCCACTGCCCCCCTGCCCCCGACTCTTGTCCCTCGGAGCAACTCTCTTGGCTCTCTCACGCTCGTTCGTCCTTTGTGCTCCTTGCATGTCGTCTCGTTCAAGCTCGCGATACTACAGAGGAAACAGACTTAAGGCGGGAGGAGGTGGCTATACGAGAGGTGCCGAGGTTGACTACAGCTCCGACAGCGACCCGGGTCGGCGATCCGTTTCGGACTCGGAGGACTCGTCTCTGTTTTCGACTGACTTGGTGCATTTTCAGAGCAGACTAATGAATGATCATTCCTGACCGCTCGACTCACCAGGAATCTGAAGCTGGCGCTGATCGGTCTCGAAATCGACTCGTCTCAGGCTCCTCGCCCCGAAATCCCTCTTCTTCAGCGCCGGGCTCGATCCAGCCTTCTTCGAGCCATCACAGTCTCGTCCTTTTCCTTGGCATAACCTTCGTTGTGTGCTTGACTGTCCTCGGGGGCTTCGCCATCAACAAGTACGTCGATGGAGGCGGCTCGGCGCTCGAAGGCATTGGCATCGGAGGCAGCGAGGAAGCAGTCGAGACGGTCACCGTGACCCACGCAGGATCTGAAGGAGTAGTTGTAACGTCTTCGAAGCCTTCGACACCTCCAGTGAAAGCCTCGGAGACGTCCTCAGCTTCCAAAAGCTCGTCGACGGGCTTGCCGGCGGCGAGCAAAACGGGAGGCGCGAAGAGCGGCTCAGGTGGGAGTGGCACCTTCCCAGGACTTTCGAGGAATGGTATTGGAATCGGTGAGCCTTCCTGATTTTCTTAGACTCTGGAAACCTGCTGACCAGGCGTCCTGGCTTCCCAGGCATGCTTCCCGAGTAAGCTCCAAGCTTCTGCCGGCCGCAAGCTAAGAAGGCTGACCCTGCACCTCGTACAGCTACCAGGACCAGACTCTCGCCGATATCAACGAAGGCTTGGGCTTCAAGTCTAGCTTCTTTGGATGGTGAGCTCGTCCTTCTCTGCCAAAGCTCGGCGGCTCGGCGTTGGCTGACCTTCGATTGCGAGAAGGTACGCTCAGCTGCCAGAGTCGGGCAAGTGGGATGGAAGTCAGCTACTCGGAAGCGTCCTAGAGGATCTCAAGGCGAGCGTGAGTAGAATTTACATCCTCTATCTCTCGCCCCCGAGCTGATCTCGATCTCGGCGTTGTGCGCAGGGCGCTATCTTCCAGCCAGGTGAGCCTCTTCCCGCGTGAAAGGAGCTTCAAGCAGTGGAACCTGACTTGTCTCTCTTCTGGAGCCGTCATGCCCAACAAGAACAAGTCTGTCCCTCCTCGCCCACCTACTTTTCGCCGAGTCCGAGCTGACCTTTTTCCAGCTGGAACGGCCTCTCAATCGACGACGACTACCAAGCACAGGCTATCGCCGAGGTTATGAAGAAGTTCACCGACGAAGGCATTGAGGTTTGGCTTCGTTTCGCTCATGAGGGTGAGTAGAGTCGGCGCCGGGGGGTTCGGCGCTCGGCGACGGTAGCGCCGCAGGCTGACGAGCTGTTCTTCCGAAGTCAACTGGTGAGGGAGCTGAGCTTTCGATTCTGATATCGAATTTCGATCTCATGTCCGCCACTATAGGTATCAATCTGACGGGACATATTCGGGTGGCGTCGACGAGTTCAAGAAGGGTTGGGCCGCTGTCGCCGCGGCGGTGGCGGACAACGACCTCGTCAAGATGTTCGCGAGTTATATCTTCTGACCACGCGTGCTTGTAACCGTTGCGCTTACTTCGACGCTCCCCAGTTTACGCCGAACATCGCTGCCTCACTTGACGACTACCTTCGCTACTTTCCAGACGACCTTTCAACCGTGCAATATATCGGGTGAGCACAAGATCTTTTGAAACAGCATTCTCGACCCGTGCTGATCAAACGCTCCTTCTCCAGCATTGGTGAGCCTCGCGCGTCGATCTGATCCTGCTCGGCGATTGTCTCATCTCGCTTCTATCGCAGACTACTACCCGAAATCTTCCTCCGAGTCCTTTGTCGAGCACATGAAGCCGTTCTACGATAAGTTCTGCATTGACGGATCCATCAAATTTGCTATGGGCGAGACAGGGTGAGTTTTTTTCGAGTCCGAGCCGAGCTCGATGGCGCTTGTTCACAACCAGCAACCGTCTATTGCTACTCCTCGAGCACACCGAGCTGACTAATTTCTATTAAGGACCATGTGGGAAGCGACTATAGAGGAGAAGCTGGCGTGGATGGACCAGATGACCAGCAAGGAGACCGCCGAAGCGATGCCGAACTACGTCGGGACGGCTTGGTTCAACGTAGGTCGTCGGGCTCGTTTGCTGAAACTCTTCAGCCGTCTGCTGATCTGGGTCCATTCTCCCTCCTTATCGCGCTTGTCCTTTCCCTTCTCGGCGTCCCCTTCCCTCCTCTTCTCTCTTTGTTCGGGCCGCCGATCTCTCGCCTGCGAGACATGCAGTACGACAAGGAGCAAGCTTTCAAGCTTTGGAAGAAGGGCAGCGATAGCGATAACGCCAAGTCGAAGGAATGGTTCGGAACCGACACTTCGGCGTCGGGAGCGACGATGGGCAACGCTGAGGGAACGGACTGAGAGGTCACCTTGTAGCGTCACTCATTCAACTTGATTCCAACGGCACATATTCCTCTCGCGGGACGGGCGAAAAACACGACTCGTCGAGGCAAGCTTTCCCTCATCTCGGCTTTGGCCTTTGCCGTCTCGCTTCTCAGCTTTTCGACGTGCACTTGATGCAAATCTACTTTGATGATGATTCAAGACAAGGCAAACTAGGTAAGAACACTACAAGGCTATCCACGATCGCTCGTCGAGCGGGTAAATCGAATAAGTATACTCCTGCTCCCTCCTCGTTCCATGATCCAAAACTCAAGCTCAACTCCTCCCACCCATCGCCTGCATGATAGCCTCCCTCACCGGCATCCCCGCTGGCAACATCTCCTGCTGGCTATGACTCATCCTCGGCGACTGCGAAGGGAACCTCCCTTGCTCGGCGGGGTGGTCGTTGAGCAGGTTGGCGAAGCTGGGCGACCTGTTGGGCGCGGGCGAGGTGGTCTGAGGACGGGGAGGGTAGGGGTGGGCGAGGCGGGGAGAAGGCATCGGCTGGAGAGGTGGAGGGTTCATGCGAGGGGAAGGCTGCTGTTGGGGTTGGAACGGCGAGGGGCCGCCGTTCGAGTTGCGCGAGTGCGAGGGTGGAAGAGGAGCGTAGTAAGGCGGCATCGGAGCATAACCCATGCTCGGCGACGGCGCGAGATGAGGCGGAGGAGGGCCGTAAGGCGAGTGACGACCAGCGGAGTGGTGGTGAGGGCTCCAATTGCTCAGAGGCGGAGGAGGCGGAGGGTAGCCTTGCTGCTGGTGCTGCTGAGGCGACTGCTGGTGGTGCTGATGAGGCGGCGGCGGCGCGAGAGAAGGATGAGGGTAGGCGGCGTAGGGGCTTCCTCCATGCGCGCCGGGAGGGGGAGGGGGGTAGTAGGGGTATCCGGGAGGCGGAGGAGGGTACGCGTAGAGGGGCATCTGACCGTGCTGAGGCGAATGGTACGCTGCTGGAGCTGGACCGCTTTGAGGAGCCTGGTGAGGCGGAGGCGGAGGGAAGTAAGGAGGGAAAGCGGCAAAGTTGACCGGCTGCTGAGGGTGAGGCTGATAGTAGCCGGGAGGAGGGGGAGCAGGGTAGGCGTAGGCTCCAGGAGGAGGCGGAGGAGGGTAAGAAGCGCGAGCTCGCTTCGACGGCTGCGTGACCGGCGAGTCGTAGACGTAAACCGACTCGGTGCGGGCGCGCTCGGCTGCTGCCTGCACCTGCTTCTTCCTCGCCTCGGCGACGTCTTCCCAAACGATGTTCTTCCACTTGGTCTCGAAGCGAGTGCTGTTGTTGGAGAAGGGTCGAGTCAGCGAGAGGACGAGACAGTGGGCGCCGAAGCAAGTCAACTCACCCGTCGTCGTAGAGAACAGCCACAGACTCATTTCCTGGCAGGTTCTCGGCGAGAGTGACCTCGAAGAGACCGCCCGAGGTGCGAACACGAAGACGAGATTGAGGCTTGAGGGCTTCGACGCGCAACTTGAGCTCCGAGGCCTTGCGAGCGGCTTCTTGCAGCTTGAAGTCCTGTGTATGGAGGGGAAAGGTGAGCGAGAGTCGTGGGAATGATGAGAGAAAGGTGAACGAACGGGGTTGTGGGTCCTGCAAAGCACCGTCAACTTGATGGCCTCGTCGTCCTCGACCGGCGCTGTCGGAGCGGCAGGAAGGACTGCGCTGGCCATGATAGGCGTCGTGCGTTGAGGAATGGAGACCTTGCCCTTCTTGGGCGACATGGGATCCATCTCGGCGCGAGCTTGATCCAACAAGGAGACGGCGTTGTGGCCTTCCTCTCCCGGAACCGTAGCGTCGAGGAAGAAGCCCGAATCGGTGTGCATGGCGCAGGTGACGTGGACAGCTTTGGTGCACTTGCCCTTGGTGCATTGGACTGTGAGGTCGAGCGAGACAGTCAGTGAGAGCGAGCGGGAGACAGCGAGAGGAGGAGAGCGCACCTTTCGTTCCATGCGCCTCGGAGCAGAGCTGACACTTGAGCTTCCAACGAGCCTTTTCGATGCCGGCGTATCCTCGAACAATCTCATCCTGCGTTGTCGGGTCTGTTTCAATCCAAGTCGCCGCTGTTACGGATCGCGAAAAGGTCAGCTCAGCTCGGTTCGGCGGAGGGGGAAAGAGATCAACGCCTCACGAGTAAACATGACACAGACCCTATGCGCCGCTAACTCCTTCTTGCTCTTCACTCCCGGCTCGGCGATCCTCACCAGGCCATCGTTCGACAAATCGGGGCACAAAGCGCAAACGAACGTCGGCTTCTGCTCGACTTGAACCGGCGGAGCAGGAGGTTTGGCGAGAACGGAGGGAAGGACGACCGGAGCGAGGCCGAGGCCTAGACTCGAGGAGGGAGCAGACGCCTTCTTCCCGCTGGACTCGCCCTCGGCGCGAGCCCTCTTCTGACCCCTCGGCGCCGTCGTCTGTTGGCCTTCGTCGACCTCCATCTCCCCCGGTCCAGAAGGACGAGCATACGAGCTCTTACTCTTCCTCTTGCCCTCGAGAATGGCGGCCTCCTTCTCCTTCTCACCAGGAAGGACGGGGACGTAATCCCAGCCCGGCCTCGGCGCAGGAGCGATCTGACGAGGTTGCTGCTGAGGGTGGTCGGGTTGGCGACGACGTTTGTTGGAGGCGGAAGGAGCGGAAACGAGAGGAGGAGAGAGGTGACGGTTGTTGTTGGGAGGAGGGGTGGGAGGGAGAGCGCGAGGAGGACGGTAGACTTCGCCGCGAGCTTCCGCTTCGGATTTGGCGGCCTCTTCGAGCCAAGCGTCGACGTCGATGTTGACACTGTAGGGAGTGGACTCGCCGTCAGCTATTCGTTCTACTCTCGAAAAAGATGCAACTCACCTATCCCCAATGCAAACGCAGCTCTTGGCCACCTTGCCCAACGGCAACCACCTCTCGGTCGCAAAGTTGATGCTCTCGGCGCAATTGAAGCCGAGGTTGAATCCCGAGTGGTATCCCTTGGGGTACGTGAGGATAAACTCGCCGGGAAGCTGGGCGACACGGTTGAGGGTGATGCCGCTGTTGGCGAGGACTCGGGGCGAGGCGAGGAAGGCCTTGTGGCGGAGGAACTGGGAGCACTTGGAGCGGTCGGTAGGGAAGAAGCCTGTTTTGTTTGCGCGAGAGAAGGTCAGCGATTGCCGAGCGCGAGAAGAGGACAGGAGAACTCACCCTCCATAACCCTCTCGAACCTCTCACTCTGCTCCTGCGGGACCGAGTACCAGAACTTGGGAGCGCCAAAGTGGATGTAGTTGATCGAGTAGAGGTCGGCGTCCTCGACGTGCCAGGCGAAGGTCGCGCGCCACATGCCAAAGTAGAGGTAAGGCGAGACGACGCCCGGGATTTGGCAGGAGGGAGGAGCGAGACGAGGGAGGAGGTCGCCGAGGTGCGCGACGTTCCATGCCTTGGTGGAATCGGAAAAGATGGAGCCTGTCGAGTTGTTCAGAAGGCGTCAGCGCTCGTTCTCGCAGCTCCCTCCTTCCTCCTCGGCTCCATCCCCCTCGAGCTAACTCACCATTCATATCCGCCCCGTACATCGGACTCTCCCCAAACGTCAACGTCCTCCAATACTTCCTCTCCACATCCCTCATCAACTCGACGGTATAATCCTCCCTCTTCATCCCATGCGGCATCTCCTCAAACTTCTCAGTAAACGCCTTCCACTCCTCCTCGGTCGGCTCGGCACGTTGTAGGTTGGTCGGACGTTTGGGACGAGGAGCGGAGGACGGGGCAGTGGAGGGTTTGGGAGAAGCGGCGGGGGTGGAGAGGGCGGATTTGGTGGGTGGCTTGGACTTGGATGAGGTAGAAGCGGCGGCGGCCTTGCCTTTGCCCTTGCCCTTCTTCGATTTGGCTTCGGCCTCGGCAGCAGCAGCGGCAGCGGCGATCTGCGCACGAGTGAGGCGAGGCGCGGGCTTCTCCTCCTCCTTCTTTTCCTCGGCGGCGTCGTCCTTATCCTCCGCCTTCTTCTTGCCCTTCCTCGGCGACCTCTCCTGACAGCCGTCGGCTGGAGCCTCGACCTCGGCGAGGACGGGCCTCATGTGCGAAGGATGAGGGAGGGGCAGCTTGTCGGGGACGGGAGCGAAAGAGGTAGAAGTCGAAGTCGAAGCGATGGGTTCGGAAGGGTTGGGAGGAGCGTCGACCATCTCTACGTCTCCCTCAGGGTCGCCCTCGCCGGAAGTCGTGTCGGGAGGAGTGGCCTGCTGGATCGGATCAAGGTGGTCGGCGGTGGCGGTAGAGGGCTCGTGCGAGTCGCCCTCTTCCTCCTCCTCCTCCTCCTCTTCATGGTCGGCGGGCTTGGCCTTGCCCTTGCCCTTGTTGAGGAAGCCGGCCCTCAGCCCTCCTCTTCCTCCCCTCGCTCCCCCTCGACCAAGCTTGACCCTCCCCCTGGGCACCTTCCTCTCCTCCTGCTCATCTTCATCATCTCCATCCTCCTCGTCTTCCTCCTTCGCTCCACCCCTCGCCCTACTCGCCCTCCCTCCAACAGGCCGCTCGCTCCTGTCCCCCTTGCTCGCCTCGCCCTTGAAGTCAGGCGCCTCCCACTTGCCCGTCTCGCTCATTTCCTTCCATTGCGCGGGGTTCCAGATGCGAGTTTTGGCGACGTTCGTCACGCGGTAGAGGCCTTGGGAGCCGAGGATGTGCTGGGAGATGGGTTCGCGGAGGCGGATGTCCTTGAGGGGCGCGGAAGTGGAAGGGAGAGCGTCGGTCCTGTTTATGAAGCAAGAGCGGAATGTTAGCGAAAGCGACGAGAGCGAGAGAGCTTGGCGAAAGGGAGATCACTCACCACTCCTTCGGCGGAATGACCTTGACCACCCCGCTCCTCATGCCATACTTCTCGATCCTTTTGACATAGCCATAGAAGCCTCCCTCCCCTTCAAACTCCTTCATCGTCGGCTCAAAGACCGGGATACCCTTCATCCCTCCCCTCCTTCCCCTCTTCTTGCTCCCACCAGTCGCCGGATCGAACTCGGCGTCGTAGTAGTAGCTTGGTGTAGGACGCTTCAAGCCCTTGGAGTCGTAGCGAGGAGGACGAGGGGGCTTGGGACGGCCGTAGAGGTCGTCGTCGGAGGAAGAGTCGGGGTCGGAGGAAAGGGGGTCTTCGCCGAGGAAGGAGGGGTGGTGGGAATGAGAGGGAGAGGTGGGAGTAGGCGTGGGAGGTGCTTGCGAGGTGGAGGCAGTGGGTTGCTCGTCGACTGTAGGGAAGCATGCAGGTTAGCGATGGAACAGAGAGAGTGATTCGAAGCTTGAGGCGGCGGCGATAAGAGAAAGCAAACACAAGGGCAAGCAAAACGAGTGATCGAAAGGTTCATCACCCTTGCATCAGCTTCATGTAGTGACCTCGCCGTCTCGCCCGCCTCGGCTTTGGCTTCGGCGAGGGCGTGGCTTCGAGCATGGCTACAGCGCAGGAATCAACAGCAGCATCGCTACCGTCGACTCTTCACCCTGCGGCGGCACCCTCGCCAGCCCTCCCTGCTCCCCTACATCTCCGTCGCAGAACCCCCTCACGTCTGCGCTAAGCCCGGGGACGCATTCCATCGAGGGGGAGCAGTTATGTCGTCTGAGCTGGGG
>MWVB01000013.1:79829-133201 GCA_003054985.1 Leucosporidium scottii
TGCCTCCCACGCCCCCGAAGCAAAATTGGAGAGGGAGGGAGGTTGGGGTTCGGCGCTTGAACGGGGCCGGCCTGGCTGTTGTGAGGCTCCAGATGATTGACCGCTTAGATGAGGCTGTAGAGAGGATGTAGGTTAGTATTGGGTTGAAAGAGGGAGGCTTCCAGAGCCTCTGGGAGACTTCAAAGGTCGAAAAAGCGGCTCGGCGGACGCCAAACTCGCTATCTCGACGCTGTGAAGTCCCCAGAAGCTCTAGTAAGCTACAAACGGCGACATACTCAGCCACATTCAGGGGCACTTTTGGGTAGAACAAGATGGTAAGCATTTGGACCGAAAACGGGCGACTTGGGGCGAAGAAACGCCGAAAACGGCGTCGCCGAACGAAGAAAAGACTCACTCTCGTCGATCTGGGTGTTGTAGAACCTCTCAATCTGTTTTTGATGATCCATCTCATCAGTCAGCTGCTTCTCGAGCCGATTCTAGCACAGAAACTCACGTCGCGGAGGGCGGGAACGTCCTCGGTCGAGACGAAGTTGATGGCGACTCCCTTGCGACCGAAACGTCCACCACGTCCGATGCGGTGAATGTAGTTCTCGCGCGAGGTGGGGAGGTCGTAGTTGATGACGAGCGAGACCTGCTGAACGTCGATTCCACGGGCGAGGAGGTCGGTGGTGATGAGGACACGCGAAGATCCCGAGCGGAACTCCTTCATGATGACCTCACGCTGGCCCTGCTCCATATCTCCGTGCATGGCTGTAGAGCGATAGAGGTCAGTAACGATCGAATGCAGCGAGTAAAGCGCCCCGAGTCGAAAGCGACCCCCGAAAGCAAAGAGAAAAGACGAACCGGAGACGGTGAACTCGCGGGACTGGAGCTTGTCGGTGAGCCAGTCGACCTTTCGGCGGGTGTTGCAGAAGATGACGGCCTGGGTGATGGTGACGGTCTCGTAGAGATCGGAGAGGGTGTCGAGCTTCCACTCCTCCTTCTCGACGGCGATGTAGAACTGCTTGATTCCCTCAAGGGTGAGCTCATCACGCTTGACGAGAATGCGGATGGGGTCGCGCATGAACTTGGTGGTGACCTCGAGGACGTCGGCGGGCATGGTGGCCGAGAGGAGCACGACTTGGGTGGTGGGGGGAAGGAGCTGGAAGACGTCGTAGATCTGGTCCTTGAATCCACGGGAGAGCATCTCATCAGCCTCGTCGAGGCAGAAGATCTTGAGGTGGTCGGTCTTGAGGGCGCGGCGCTGGATCATGTCGAAGACACGTCCGGGGGTTCCGACGACGATGTGGACACCCTCCTGGAGCTTGGCCATGGCCTCACGAACCGAGGTTCCTCCAACAGCGGAGAAGCACTCGATGTTCATGTAGTCTCCGAGGGCGACGACGACCTTCTGGATCTGCTGGGCGAGCTCGCGAGTGGGGGCGAGGACGAGAGCCTGGCACTGCTTGAGCGAGACGTCGATCGACTGAAGAATGGAGACGGAGAAAGTGGCGGTCTTTCCGGTTCCCGACTGAGCCTGAGCGATGACATCGTGTCCCTGTATAATAGGATAAGTGTGAGCGGGGGGACTTTCAAATCCCCAGAGCGCCGAGGGAAGCGTACCGAGACGACGGGCATGATGGCGCGCTGCTGAATGGCCGAGGGGCGCTCGAATCTGAAAAAGTGCGAGAGATATAAGAGGGGAGGGAGAGGAGCGGTAGAGAGGGGCGAGAGAGGAGCGGAGGAGGAGCGAGAGAGAGAAAGAACGAAAGCTGGTCAGCTGCTGGAGCTCGTGATTGGTAGCGATCCGTTGCTACTCACCCGTAGGCGTAGATTCCACGGAGGAGCTCGGGGCGGAGCGACATGTCGTCGAAGTTGCTGAGTGGAGGAGGCGAAAGTCAGCTTCTTCGCCATCCTCGCCGAAATTCAACGCCGAGGTCCGCTCGCGACGTACTCGACGACCTGGTCCCAGCTGCGAATGTGAATAGAGTCAGTAGATATCCTGGGAGTATTCAGCGCTTCCCGAACAACTCACTTGGACTCAATAACGGCCTCATCAGGGTCGGAAACTCCAGCACCGGCGGCGGAGGCAGCGGGGGCCTCGGCGGCGGGGGTCTCAGCGGCCCTAATGATAGGAAAGAAGGAGACAAGGTCGGATTAGCCTCGGTGCTTCGAAAAATGCGTTTCGGTTGGGCGCTTTGTTGACGTTGGCCCAGCGGCTTTTGTCTCCCTTCCTACCCTCGTAGCATGCGCTGTACAACGGAGAAATGGAGGCGAACTCTCTTTCCAAGTCCACTTGCCCGGATCCCTTCCCACACGACCAAGAAACGAAGGTTGGGATGGCGCGAGGAGCGCGAGGAGAAATTTGAGGCCAGCGGTTGGAGGCCCGACTTACTTGGCGGCCTCGGGGGTAGCAGCGGACATGGCGGTAGAAGAAAGTGTTGCTTTAGACTAGTTGTCTAAAGGCTGTTGGATGAGCTTGTGGTGAAGCTCAAACGGTGGCGATGGGAGGTGGAAGAGAGGCTGAAGTTGCGCTCGCTCGCTCCAAAGTCGACGAGTCCAAGGGGCTGCGGGTCACCGCCGGTCAGCTTCTCTCCGCTACATCGCAACTAGAGCGTCTTCTGCAGCAGAGGACAGTCCTGCCATTCCTTCCCCCTCTGCCATCGCCCTTTTAGCCTCCAACTCGGTCATCGCCTTTCCTTCTCGCTGAATGCGGTTTCGGCTCGCCAGCGCTCGCTAGCAGGGTTCTTGCGGGTTCTGTAGCGTACGATAGAGCAGTGGCAGCATTCAACATCAAGACCCACCCGTTCTGCTACACAAGTAGGCGAGAACAGCCAGTTCGGCGCCGTCTCCGAGCCCGGATCCAGGAGGGAGCATTGACGAACGCCTCAAGGTCAGCCTACAGCTTGGCGGAGACAGTCAGCAGCTCTTCACCGCCTATTGTGACCCGCTGCGAGCCCTTCAGAAGGCCGTGACGTGATGGGACAGCTCTCGCCGAACGAACTCCTTGCGAGCGCCATCGCCGAGCTTTCGGCAGTAGTCAGCCTTCCTATGAACCATCTGAGCTCACTGAGACTCCTAGCTACCTTTCCAACAGCTGCTCGGCCCAGACGACTGCCATCTTTTGCACTCGCCTCGACTCGCCTCGACTCGCCTCGACTCGCCTCCGCTCGAACCTCAAAGCGAGCCTCGGGCGCTCTCAGCTCTTGACTTCTCGCCAATCTCGGCTCTCTCGAAGCACAGAACCTTCAGCATGTTCCTATGCATCCCAATCGTCTACGGCTGCCCGGCCAAGTAAGCTACTACTCCCTGCAGCCGCCCTTGCGCTCCGCGCCAAGAGTCTCGTCTGATGCTTCATCTCTCGCGCTCGCAGGCTCACGCAAGAAGGCCACGACACCAGGGTCTGTCCGGTAAGTACCCTATGTCATCTCTCTGCTCTCCCGAGCCGCCACGCTCGGCTCAGTCCTCCAGAGCTAACCCCCTCCTTCCACCTGCGCCGCTCTCGCAGCGCTGCCATAAACCTCGAGTAGAGAAGTTCAAGAAGAAGAGGCGCTTCGATCTGTAGGTGATTTGAAGCTCTTTCCACCCTCCCGCTAACCTCCCCTCCCGCCTACAGCTGCTACGTCCCCCTCGTTCGTCTCTCTCGCTCGGCCATCCAACCTCACAAGCTGACTCCCAGACACCCAAACAGATCCCACTAGGCTCCAAGATGATCTACCTCTGCCCCGTCTGCCGCTGGGAGGCCAAAGTGGATGATGGACCAGAGCCGATGCGAGTCGGCGGAGGAGGAGGGGCCGGGGGCAAGATCTTGCAAAGGAATGAGGCTGGAGTTGTGCCGAGTGGACGAGGGTATGATGTGGGATATGCTGGAGCTGGAGCGAAGGCGCAGGGTGCGTGATGAGGGCTCGGCGAAGCGGCTCGGACTTGGCACAAGAGCGGAAATGGACGCTGAAATCGCTGTACAATACTTTGCAACTCGTTCTTGATGACTCGAATCACTCTCGAATCGACCGTGCGAAGCTGCAACCGCAAGAAGCGGCTGGAAGCCTCCCGTAACGCATAGCGAAACCAGCCCCGAACGACGGACGAGCTGTCTGCTCACTCAAGCGGCTCGAAGAAAGAGTTGCCCACTACTCTTCTGTGAGATAGCAGTGTCGATTTCACGAGCAGGCGCGCTAGCGTGCCGGCCATGCTACGCCATCTTGGCTAGGCGAACGCTCGCCTAGCATCCTCCAAAGCGACTACCCCGAGCCCTCGAAGAGCTGTACCAGCAGCTTGACTGTGTTGGAGCGCCAAGGAGACAAGGAGCGAGTCAGTCTGATTGTTATGTGAAGCCTTCATCGAATGACAGCAGACTCACCCTTCTCCTCCCTCGTCTCGACCACCTCTTCGCCGAGCTGCTGAATCGTCGCCTCCTTCCGCGCCAGCTCTTCATGGAGGGTCCGGATCGTCGAGTTGGACGACCGAAGCTCGCGAAGTAGGTCGTGTAGGATCAGAGATTGAGAGGAAGGAGGCGGGAGATGAGCCGTGGGAGGACTGGACTCGGAGGAAGAGGTCGAAAGGGTGGTCGAGGAGGGGCGGGGTGTCGTCGCGCGGTGCTCTGAGCAGTAGCGAATAGGTAAGATCAAGTTTAAAAGTAGATTCGACAGCCTTACGAGAGCCTCACCTTCCGTCTCGGCCTCTTCATTCGACGCCGCCCTCACCAACCCACTAGCCCTCCCTCCCCTCCCGGCCATAGGACTACCCGGCGGTGAGCTGACACCCAACAGCTCGTCAACGCCCTCTTTCTGTCTGCCCAACCTCCCCAACTCTCTCCTCAACCCATCATTCTCCACCTGCAGCTCGGCGTTTCTCTCCTCCTCCTTTGAAAGCCGAGAAGCGAGCCAGGCTTGTTCTTGAGAGTCTGTTTGGAGGAGGAGGAGCTCGTTCGAGGTATCGGTGAGCTGGGATTGAAGGGAACGGTGCGCGAGGCGGAGGGAGGAGAGCGAGGAGGTGAGGGGTTGGGTTTGCCGAGGAGAAGGGTGCGCGGGAGAGGCTCTCCAGACGCCGATGCTGGGCTGGTTGAAGAGTAGTGGGTCCGAGGTATCTATCTCGCCGAATCGGATCGGGAAGGCGGAGCGAGTTGGTGGCGCTGTTGTAGCCTTGTTCGAACGAGGAGAGAAGGAAGGCGACGAGGGATTGAGAGGGCTGGAGCGCGCAAGGGGCTGGGTAAGCTCTGGAGAAGAGGCGTGTGAGCAAGAGCTTACCTTTTTTGAGCACTTCCATTGCCTTTCACATCCTTCCTCTCGGGCGTAGCAATACCCCACCCGCCTCGACCCTCCCACAGCGCCCGCTCGACTCTTCGCTGCACCTCATCCACTCCAGAAGCTCGTCCCGAGCACTTCAACGGTTGATCCAGCTCCCTGGCTTCCTTTACGCTCGAGTCTACCATCCTGGAACGATCTGCTGCTCCTGCCCAGACGCTCCCTTCCACTTGAGCTGCTGGCGGTGCAGGTGAGACGGCGGCGGGAGGGAGTCGAGGGGGTGATGAGAGTTCTGCCGGTGAGAGACTTGGTCTGAGACGCCAGTTTGATGTCTGCATCGGGCGAGAGGAAACGACGTGATGAGGCAGGAAGGAAACAGGCGAGCTGGACTTGGCGACGATTTCGAGGAGGGCGGAGCGAAGGGAGTGATTCTTCAAGAGAGGGAGCTGAACCCACAAGGGTAGCAGAAGAAAACCTCTCGATGCTCGAAGATACAGGATGCTCCCAGTGTCCTCCCATTCGGCCTGCTTCGCTCGCGGCGGGCCTCTTCTCGGCTTCATTGACCAGCCCTCCTGCCTCTCTACACGTGATCTGCACCGACAACTCCCTTCCCTTTCTACCGCTATGATACAACAGTCAGACTAAGCACCCGCCTCCAAGGCAGCCTCCTCCAACACCCGATTCCTCTCCCTCAATCGCTCCATCTCGGCCCTCATCTTCTCGACATCGTCCATCTTGAGCGTCGTCGGCTTGATGGCAGGAGAGGCTGGCGCCGTGCCACGTTTGGCCGTGACGTGCGCTTCTTCTTTGGCGCTGTGAGAGATCAAGAGGTCAGCGAGCCGAAGAGAATGGAGGGCCGAGAGAACGAACCGCAGCTGCTCGCGAAGGGACGCGATCTCCGCCTCGCTCGCTTCCCGTAGGAGCTCGGAGCGCTTCCATTCTCCGACGAGCGCGTCCATGTCATTTCGGTGCTGGGTGTACTTGAAGAGGTCCTCGTCGCTGTGCAAGGAACAGGAGAGTGAGCGAAGGAACGGGACAGCGCCGAGCTGCGAGCTTACCAGACAGCCAGCGTCTTAGTGAGAGCCTCAATCCTGTGGTAAAATGAGCGGGTTAGCGACGTATCATATCGGAGGCTTCACGGCAACGCACCTCGCCTCGTACTGTCCAATCTTCTCGAGCTTGGCCGAGTCGAGCTGAACCTGGTTCTGCAGGTCGAAGAATCTGCGGAAGTCGGCAAGAAAGATCAGCTCGAGCCTCTCGAGCATGCCTCAGCATGCCTCAACGGCCACTCACTCGGCTCCCTGCATCTCCAGCTCCTTCTTGACCTTCTCCTCCTTCTCCTTACTATCCTCCAAGGCGGCCTTGAGCGCCTTGCCCTCCTGTTCCCACTTGAGCCTCGCCTCGCGCATCGATTTCAGCTTGTCCTTCAAGTCGTCGATATGCGCAATCCAATTGGCCTTGGTCACGCCCGACTCGGCGCGAAGTTGGTCGAGAGAGGATTTGGTCTGCTTGAGTTGGGCTCGGAGGGTTCGGATGGTGCGATACTGTAGAGGAGAGAGAGTGTCAGCTACGAAGTCCAGAAGAGACCGCATGGACGACTCACCAAACCCTGCCTTTCAGCTTCGGCGCCTGACTCGAGAACCTTCTCGCGATGGAGGGTGCCGACATGGGCGATGTGAAGTTGCTTGAGGTAGGTTTGGAAAGCGACCTCGCCCTGCAAGAGAATGATCTCGGTCTCGAGCTTGGCGATTTGGGCGTTGGTAGGGATGTTGGTCGCCTTGGAGGTGGAGCGAGAGAAAGGGTCGGGAGAGAGAAGTGAAGAGTTGGCGAGTGGTGAAAGAGGGACGTTCATGATGGAGGAGGCCCTTGAGCTGGCGCCTGAAGGCTGGGCGGAAGAGTCGGTAGAGGGGAGGTGGCCGCTCCAGGAGAGGGAGTCGTGATCGGGCGAGCGGAAGCGGGAGACGGATCGGCCTGGCGACATTGACGAGCGAGGGCTTGTCGATTGGAGAGCTTGGAAATTGGTGTAGTGGGTCGTGGCCGGCATGTGGGGTGTCCGCGACCGAGAGCGAGAGACGGAGGTCGAAGGAGCGCGAGGGACTGAGGCGTGCCGGCGACTCATCGTAGCGCCGTCGTCGTCCTCCGCATCCGTTGCGCTGCGTACCGCTCGCTCGGCAAACACATTCTCCAGCTCTTGCGCCAGAGGACCCTTTTTCGACCGAAGTCCTCGTCCTCGAGTCCTCGACCGGCCGAGGAAGCTCTCGGCGTCGTGGATGTCGTTCGAGTCCTCGCCGTCCGGCTTTCCATCGCCTCGGAAATCGTGCAGGTCGTCAGGATGCTCCTGAACGGCGTTGCGGTCGCATTCGGCCATCACGTCGGCCGTCTCGAGGCGTCGCCAGCGGTTCGTGTCGGTGAGTTCGGTCGCGAGGTCGCCGGTGAGGAGAGATGGGTGGAGGGTGTGTTGACGAATGAGGGGCTAAAGATCGAAGAGGCGGGTCAGCGTATTTCGTGGGTAGCGAGAAAGAGCTGTAGCTCGCCTTGCTCCGGTCCCGAATGATCGCCGAGTCGAGTCCTAGCACGCCGTCGCCGCTAGCTCCCTTCCAATCCTTGCTCTTGAGGTAGCCTCCAGCATCTTTAAGGAAGGCGGCAAAGTTGCACGGGTAGATGCCGTAGAGGATAGTGAAGAGAGCCATCGGGTCGGGTGGTGGAGCGTCGAACGCTTCCTCGTTGGTAGGGAGATCTGCGAAGGCGAAAGGTATCAGCATATGCTGCCTCGGCATTCAAGAGCACCGAAGACTCACCTTCGAAGCCTGCATCCTCCAGCTCGCCCGGCATCTCCCAACTGACTGCTCGCCCGAAAACGGCCATGATTCCGAAGAGGTGGTCGCCGATGATGACGGGCAGAGCGACGAGGAACATTGTCAACGACTTGATGCCAAGAGTGACAGCCGCTGGTGAGGGCGACGTGAGGCAGAAGGTGATGAGGTGGGAGAGGAGAGGCGTTTGGAGGACGTGGTAGGCCTTGCCCGAGTGTCGACAAAGGAAGTGGAGGAGGAGGGAGAGAAAGGCGACTCGGGAGGGAGCGGTAGGAGTGATGTAGGGGGCGCTCCGCTCGAAGTAGGCCTGGAATAATGAGACTTAGCTTTACTTCGGCGGGAGGTTGAAGATCTCGGCGAGTGTACCTTTGGCTGCTTGTCGGCCCAAGCCATGAAGCACTCGGCTACATTTCTGAGTCCATACCACTCGTCTCCACCTCGCAGCGTAGCGAGCGAGCGAGTCTCGTACTCGGCGCGAATGACGGAGCAGAAGGGCGAGACGTAATCCTGGTCGCGCTCCAGGTCGGCGATGGTGGGGCACATTCCCCAGACGACCGTCCTCGTTGCGGCGGCCAACGCCATCCTCGAGACCGTGAGTGGGCGAAGCTCGTTGCCCGAGAGGGATGCTGTCGCCTCCTTCCCCTTCTTGGCGGGCTTCCTGCCTCGCGACTTGTCCTTGCTGTCGTCCGCCGGCTCCTTCGGAGTGCCTAGGATGGTCCTCCGGAGCAAAGTATCCCACCAGACCTTGCCAATGTCTCCCCGTGTAACGAGCGCGGAGTCGTCGTCGTCCTTGACGTCCGCGCTGAGCTTCTCGAGCAGCACCAGGAAGGCAGAGACTCGTCCAATGACTTGCGGATCGCCTTCTGTCCCCGGTGCAGGCTCTGCAATCGTCCATATCTCGAGAAGGCCGTCCCGCCAGCGCGTTCGTTCTCGCTCCCGTTCGGAGAGGGCGGTTCCAGAGGTCGATTCGGGGAACGAGGAAGCGAAGGATGCGAGGTGAGAGTCGAGCAAAGCGTTCACGTCTGGTGGTAGAGTAAGAGAGGGGAAGGCCGGCGCGGCGGTCGAGCTGGAAGGCTTGGGCTCAGCGGCGGAGGCGAAGAGCTGGTGCAGCTGGCGCAGTGTTTCCTTGCAGGACCTGTGGGAAGATGTACCGGTTAGCTCCTGGAGTGCTCGTGCTGCTTGAAGCTTGCGCAAGGGCCATAGGAGCAGCTTGTGCAGCGCTTGCAAGGCGAGTGAGCCAGCTCGAGGTGGGGCTGGGCAGGCGGAAACCAGGCGAGAGGGTCGGCTTACATGGCGGGCGAGCAGGCTACAGAAGTCCGAGCCTAATTCGACGAGTCTGAGCCAAGCAGAGATGTGAAACAGGCCAAGCGCGAACGGTCGAAAGCGAGTCGAATGTCGTTCACGGCTCTTGCCTTCCTGCACTTCTCTCGTCTTTAGCTGCGACTCGCTTGGACGACTTGTTTCGCTGTAGCTCAATCGCGACTACTTGCCGCTGCAAGGTGAGTCTGTACAGCTCTCTCTCGCTCACTCAGACCGCTGATCGCTCTGATCGCTCAAACAGCTCGACGATGGAAGCTTCACTCGCCTCGCTCTCGCCGCTCTCGCTGCAGGAAAGCGCTACGACCTCCCTCACTTCTCTGCCGCCCGAGCTACTCCTCGACATCGCTTCCCACCTCCCCCTCCGCTCGCTCGCTCGCTTCTCCCTCGTCTCGCGCGTCGTGAGGGGTGCGGTGCAACCCCAGCTGTACCGAAAGGTCCACCTGTGGTCGACCGAGGATGTTGAGCTGAGCTCAGGGAGACCAAACGGGAGCTCGTGAGAAGCGTGCTAGCCAGTCTCGCGGCCGACCCCGAGCGCTGCAAGCTGTTGCGTGAGCTGGATGTGCGCGAGTGGGTCTGGGTGGAGGAGGGTGAGTTGGGTCAGCTCGAGCTCGTGCTCCGCCAAGCTAGTGGGATCAAGGCGCTGCAGCTTGTGAGTTAAAGCGTGAAACTCTGCCATCGCCGAGCAGATCGCTTACTGACCTTCCTCTGAGACGTGCAGTCAGTCATCGAAGGGCGACGCGAGGCCTATGCCCCCTTTTTCTACGCCGTGCTGTCTCTTCCCCAGCTCGAAGCACTGGGCTGCTGCTCCTGCCCCATCAACACCCCCTTCCAGCTCCAACGCCTGACTACGATGCGCCGCTTCGTGCTCGTCAACCTCATCATTGCTCCAGAGGAGGACGGCACGCTACCTCCCCTCACGGAGCTGACTCTTGAAGGAGTCGCCGACTTCGACTCTATCTGGTTCCCGCCCTGCTTGCTCGCTTCGCTTCGAAAGCTCGACATTCGCTCGCTCCCCGACGAGACTACGCAACTAATCACCAGCGTTTTTCAGGTGAGCCCATCTCTCCCACTCATCTCCTTCCCGTTGACTGACTGGGATTCAACACAGGCTAGGAAGGGCAACTCGACGCTCAAGAACCTCCTCGTTGACCTTCATTCGCACGAAGTCGCTGGTCGAGCGATCCCCAGCGATAGGGCAACCGTTGCTCTCCTCAAATCGGCGCTCGAGCTCGACACGCTGACCACCTTAGAGCTGCATTCGATGCCATGGTCTACTCGAAGCCCGAACGGCGCTTTCGAGGCTCTTGAGCGGGTTCTCCCTCTCGGCACAAGGCTCGAGCATCTTGTACTCGGTATGGGGGCTAGCGAGCGTAGATTCCTGCGAGAGCCCGACTTTGTAGGTTGCGGCTCGTCCCCTGCTCTGACGAGCTACGGCTGATCCATTATTTCGGCGCGCAGGCTCGTGTCGGCAACTTGATGCGCCAGCTGCCTCTTCTCTGCTCCTTCAAAAAGTGAACTCGAATCTCACTTTCTCTCTGATTGCTTCTTTGACCGCTGAGCCTTTCGATTTCATAGCGACCTCTACGCTTTACGCATCAATATCGACGTCGACACTAGCCAGAGGGAACGCTTGACCGTCGTGTACCATAGAAGAGACTTCCCGTCGCTGAGGAGGCCCAGTTGCTCTTCAGCCAACATCCCTCCTTGAACGAGCTGACGATCCCTGCGGAGGAAGGCGTTGCCACGCAAGACG
This sequence comes from Leucosporidium scottii, assembly GCA_003054985.1. Lineage (NCBI taxonomy): Eukaryota > Fungi > Basidiomycota > Microbotryomycetes > Leucosporidiales > Leucosporidiaceae > Leucosporidium > Leucosporidium scottii. The sequence goes on from MWVB01000013.1 coordinate 90,938, forward strand.
AGCCCTTCGTGATGTTCAAGAGTCGGCCCGAGACTGGTGGCCGAGTCGAACGAGTTGGACCTGCTAAGTGGTGGCAGCCGGAGTCCTTCCCGAAGGATGTGGAGTAATGAGCGGATGGAACACGCCGAGCCAGCTGCTGGAACACGATACTTTTTCGCTTGATCGTGCTCGGCGAGGTCGAGGTTGGCGAAAGAGGCTGGCGAGTTCTTGAGGCTGCTCCTTTAACGTTTAACGAGAGTGAAGCGCATGGGGCACGCCTTTGAACCTCTCTCCGGCTCTCAGAGAACCTTTTGAGCTTGCCAGCCTCGAGACTCAATGCAGCGAGACTTCGGAAAACTGCTCGGCGCTCGCGAGCAGGCAAGTCGACGCGCGCGTCCCTCTGGCCTCGGGAGCAGCCTGCAGCACGTCGCTGGATCTCTTACACCTGTAATTCCTGTAGCAGAACATCATCGGAGTCCGAAGGAGTCACCTGGCCCGGGGAGAAAGCGCCAAAGCAGCCAGTCCGCTCTTCGCACCGCGCCTCGGGAGATGGTCGGCTCACGCCCAGGCAGCTTTCGGCGAGCAGGTCTTGTCAAAAATGAACAGTCGAGCGATCCCTCTCTTGGCTTTCGACCACGACGCGCACCTCGAATGACCCACATCAGCGTCCTCACACAAGACCTCTCGGCGCTGGCACTTGCCTCGTCTTCGCTCTTCTCACCTTCCACGCCGGCTTCCTCCACCACTTCGTCACCATCTCACTCTCCAAGCAGCTCCCTCGACTCGAGTGAGTCCTCTCTCCTCCCTCACTCCCTCACAGCGCCGTCTCGCCTCCGGATCTGACTCTTCCGCTTTCGATTCGCACAGCAGCTTCACCGCCTCTGCCCTCTCCCCTGCAGCCACCGACCACAGATCTCATCGCTGAACAGATGGTCGCTAATGTACTGCGACAGCTCACCGAGGACTGTCTTTGACCATGCCGTAAGTCCGTTCGCCGTCTCTCGCCGTCTGCGAACGCCGAGCTGGTTGGATAGAGCCCGACCTTCCACCGAGAAGACTGAGCGCTCATCTCCGCCTCCTTCCGACAGTTGCAATACATGGGACGTCGGCAATCGGATGATGGGAATGCTGGGAGACATGTACATAAACGAGGATCGAGTGCGGAGCTGGACAGGGGCGCGTGAGAAAGCCGAGAGACGAAGCGGACGTTTCGAGTCTCTGGTGTACATAGACTGAGGTGGTGGACATGTCCTTTTGGCTTGCAAACAACTTCCACAACGCTACTATATTGCGAAACGAAGCGAAAGGCTCAGTCGTAGATGTTCCAGCTCTGCGTGAGAAGAAGCGGGTGAGCTAGGGAGGCGAGAGAGAAGGGCACCGCAAGCTCACCTTCCTCCACTTGTGATGCTTAAGATCTCTTGCGGGGCCTGCGAGTGAAGGAGCGACGGAAGAAGCGCAGTGCAGGAGAAAGAAGAGGCGAGGATCAGCTTCGACGCTTGACCTAGGGTACTCGATAATAGAGAGCCGACGCACCTTCGATACCCCAGGCGCACTCTCTGAACCACAAGAAAGTTCCCACCACGGCGCCAGCGACGAGACTGAAGACGATCCACTTGGTCCGAAGAGTCCACCGCCGAGACTTGAAGACGAAATGGTCGAGGAGGAAACCAACCATGATGACTGAGAACCACAGTGTTGGTAGCTGTGTATAGAGAGAGAGAGTCAGCAAGCTGCTCGGGAGCAGCGGCACGGGAGAGGCGGATTGCGAGAGCCACGCTGGGCATGCCAGAACGAGGAGCCGAGAGGACTGACGTAGTGGTGAAGGTAGGTTACGCGACCCTGTAAGCAGAGAAGGAGATCAGCAAAAGAGCGAGAGAGCCGCCGAGAGCTTCAACTGCACGAACCATGATGAGGAAGGGGACTGCGAGGGGAAAGTGAGTCAGGTCAAGTTCGGAGACGAAGAAGAGCAGTGATACTCACTGTAGTGGAACGCCCAACCACCGAAGGCGATCTTGGAAACGTAGAGGAACTGATTCCACTCTCCTGCGAGATGGGAAGAGGAGAAAGTGGTCAGCGCCATCGCCGAGGGAGCTACATCGACGTCTGTTCGACTTGGCGACGGGCAGGCGAGTCCAGAAAAGTCGGAACTCGCCAGGTGCGAAATCGTTGATCTTCCTCTGGAACCGTCCGAGATGCCACATGATGGTTCCAATCCAAACAGCGAGACTGGTGCTGGCCATCCACCACGTCACGGCGTTTCCGACGAGGTAGTATTTGATGCCATTATCCTGCCATCCGTTCATGCGCATGCCGTTCCAGAGGAAAGGCCACTCGAAGGGACCCGAGGCGATCGTGTCCTCCTTGTCGGCGTCGGGGACGAGAGCGTTGTTGGAGGTCATCATGGCGACGTTGAGGTGCCAGAAATCGCGGAAGAAGGGGGAGCGGTAGAGCTTCTGGTCGCCGGCGGGGACTGCGAGGGCGAGAGAAGAAGGTCCCAGAGCGAGGTTCAGCTCGGCTCGGCGAAGCTCAACTCGAAGAAGCTCGAGGAAACTCACGGCGATCGTTCCAGTGCGACTCGATATTCCAGTAGGTGTGCTCGTCCTTGGGGTTGTTGTTCTTGTCGCAAGAGACCTCAACCTGCTTGAATCCCCACTGAGGCAGGATCGCGTTGGAAGCGATGAGGTAGCATCCCGAGTTCTGATGCTTGAACCTCAATCTCGTCGAAAGCGAGTGGATGCGCTCGAACTTGCTCCTGCTGCCTCGCAGGAAGTCATCGACGACCTCCACAACCCAGTAGTCATTCGAATCGCCGACTGTGGCGTTGCCGTAGGCCGAGACCTCGTTGTTGAGCTTGGAGACGGGAGCGACGACGGCGTGAGAGTGGAGATTACGGCCGGTGGAAGCGTGCACGAGGCGCATCGTGTCGCCGTGCTTGAGGTGGACGATATCGCCGTTCGGGTCGATGGGGTTGGCCTCCCAAGTAGGCGTAACGATCCACTCGTTGTTCTCATCTTTGTAATGGTAGCAGGTGACTTGTTGCTGCTGAGATCCGACGGGGTAGGTCTGGACGTGCGAATGAAGGAGTCCTCCGCCGTAGCCCATGTTCTTGAGCGTGAGCTTCGATCCGAAGGCGGGTTCTGTTAAAACCGAGGTCAGCTTGGCGACACCGCGAATGAGAAAGCACGACACCGACTGACCCAGTGGGTTGCGAGCGAAATCGTTGCCCTCGAGATGAGCCTGGAAGAGCGAGCTCATCTGCGAGTCTCCTCCTCCCGAGCGGTTGAGGATGAGAAAGTGGATCTTGAAGCACAAGGCGTAGGTGCAGAAGGGGATGATGATGAGGCACAGGATTCGAGCGACCCAGTGACGAATATAGGTGCGCTGTGAGTGGGTGAGAGTCAGCTTCGGCGCTTGAGAGCGCGGGTGAGTGGTCAAAGACCTACGAGAGGCATCTTGAGGTCGCCGAACTTGTTCCAGAGGTCCTCCGCGGTGTAGATACCGACAAGAGCGGTGACGAACAGGCCGACCCACTTGACGCTGATGAGTGAGAGAACGACAGTCAGCCGAGCTCGATCGCTGCGACAAGTAGAGAGGTAGCTCACCTAGCGACGCATCCGATCGAGATTCCGGTCAAGGCGAGGAAGACCCACCATTCCTCCTCGAAAGGCCTGTGCAACAGAAGAGGATCAGCTCAATCCCCGGCGAGTCGGAGTTGAGAGTACTAACCTGCGCTGCTGGTTGTTGAAGCAGGCGAGGAAGTAGACGGTCGTGAAGGTGAAGAAGAGGAGCATGGAATCGAGGAGTACGAAGCGACTAATGACGAGCCAAGCGAGGTCTGTGGCATAGGGAAGGCAAAGATCAGCTCGGCGCACGCCAATTTCGGCTCTCGCTGCTGCGAATGTCGACTCACCGCAAAGCGTCATCAACGTAACGATGTGCTGAGACCACTTGGAGAACCTCAGCTCGACAGCCGTTCCCCAAGCGAGCGGGACCATGGCGATTCCGGGCAGAGCGAGGAGGACCCTCATCGCGCGGTAAGGGACATGCTCGGGGTAGACGGCGCCCGAGGGGTAGTCGAAGGATCCGTTGAAACCCGTGAGAGCTCCTGCGAGACCGACGAGCATCTTGCCGAGTGGTGGATGGACCTGCCGAGCAAGGGGTTCAGCGAAGGCCGGGATCCGGCGCACGATCTCACGCACATCGAAGAAGAAGGTGCGGTTGAGGTAGAAGGCTCCAAACTTGCCGAAGTGAGCCTGTGGGAATGGTGCGTTAGCGACCTGGAGCTCAGCAACTACAGAGACGAGACGCACCTCGTCCCAGACGACCGAATTGTTGGCGCCGATGCGGTAGAGGCGCGTAAAGAGGGAGAGGAAGGTGTAGATGATGAGAGGGATATGAGGTCGGATGTCCTGTGCTACTTCGCGAGCTACGGCGGTCTGTAGGACGAGCCTTGTGAGCAAAGTATCGCGAGCGACGTGTTGACGCGGCGGAGAAAGCTCGTCGACGTCTAGGAAAGAGCTGTAGCTTACCCATGAAGCAGCAGGTCTCCTCTCTGGGATCAGTTTGTCCCATTTACCTCCCTCCTTGCCCTTCCTGCTGGTCCCTACTGCCTCAAACTCCCTCTTTCCGCTCGGCTTGATGGTCTGATTGAACTGCTCCTCCATCCCGATCCCTGTAACAGGCCACGAGCTCTTCTCTCCTTTCCCACCATCGTCCTCCTCGTTGTCCGCTCGTCGCCTTGCTTCCTCATCGTCAGAAGCCGACGAGGGCTGTGCGAACGCGTCGACGACGGGTCCTCCGCCTCGCCTGCGTGCTGTAGACGAGTCGACGACCTCCATAGGTTGTTGCGGGTTGTTGCTAGTTCGAGCTTTGTACAGCGGCAGTCCGGCCTCGTTGGGTGCGTAGGGGTCGGGATTCCAGTCGCGAGTTGGCGAGGGAGAGGCGGAGCGTGAAGGGCGAGCGTTGGCTGAAGTCGTGTTGATGTGCAAGTGGGAAGGAAAGCTCATCCGTGCAAGTCTCGGGCTAGCACAAGTTGCTGGGAGAGCGAAGCGAGCGGGAAGGCAAGCGACGCTCGAGGATGGCAGAGTGAGAGAGATCGCAGCGAGGACCTGCGCAAGCTGGTCGAGCGGTCAGCGAAGGCCAGTGGCGAGTCTGCGGGTGGGCAGAGGCTTTCTCAAAGAGTCTCATCAAGCGATTCGAGAGTATGGGAGCCCCGTTACTCGCTACAGCCATCTGAACAGACACTCTCGGCACTCCAGCTCATCGCCGAGACGAGACGAGACAAGCTGCAGTACAGCCGAACTTCTGCACTTCATTACTGCACATGAGTCTCCAAATCTACCTGCCAACCCTTCCCAGCAACTCCCTCGCCGCCCCACTAACAAATTCGAGAGGATTCCCACCCTGCATCCCTCCCATCAATCCGCCGAGCCCTCTCCTCGCTCCTCCCCCCTGCGCCACGCCGAACAGTCTCACCTCCACCTCCCTCAACAGCTCCAGATTGGAGAGGTAAATGTTTCCGTAGACGAGCGAGGCGAGCCAGGTCATGCTTTGAGGGGAGGAGAGGAATTTGCGAGCGTTGGGAGGCGGGGCGGGTGGGAGGAGGCCGGAGAGGGAGGCGGAGGAAAGGAGAGAGATGGCTGAGGTGGGTGCTGAGTTGTTGGTGGAGGAGCTGAGGGGGGTGGAGGTGGATGAGGGGAGGTCGAGGACGAGAGGGCGCAGCTCGGCGAGCATGATGTGAATCGAGTCGAGTGGGAGGCTGTTCAACGAGGGGAGGTCGAGGTCAGCAGGGCGTTCGGCGCAGCTTTCGGCGCAGGGAAGAGAAGACTCGAGCTCACCCTCCTCGCCAAGAAGAGACCCATCCCTCGGTCGGCACGAACCCGTTCTTGCCGACAAACGGCAGGCCCTCCTCCGACGGACTCTGCGCGCCATTCCCACCCAAGCTCAGATCCGCCACGCTCAAGCTCCCCACACTATCCGTCCTCCTCGCTCTCATCTTCCCCCTCACCTTCTCCGACACCTCCTTCTCCTCTTCCTCGCCCTGTCCCTCCTCGCCCTCGCCCTCCTTCGGCGGAGGACTCGAGGTTGGACGTCCCTCGGTGATGGTGGAGAGCGGGTTGGATCCCGAAGCTGCAGCAGCAGCAGCGGCTTTCTTTTCTTGACGCGTACGGCGAACCTCGGCGACTCCACCGGCGAGGGTGAAGGTCGAGAGTTGGTCGAAGCGGGCGTGGGAGCGGATGAGGGCGTAGATGAGCTCGGGGTTCTGTTGGTGGTAGGGGTCAGCTTTAGTGAGAAAAATCGTGGGGCGAAGAGAAGACCGACATCGGAGAGCTGGAAGTGGATCACGTTGTTGAAAGTTTCGAGGAGGTCTGCTCGGCAGGAGTCGTGTCAGCTCTGCCCTCCCTCGTGCTCGCTCCTCCGCAACAACTCACAGTAGATCAACCTCGGGTTGCCTTCCTCCATCAACAAGAAGCCCGGCGCGGCGAAAGCCAAGAACAACTTGGTCAATCGAGTCGAAGCGACGGCGGAAAGGTGCTTGACGAGAGGTGAGATATTGTCGATCGTCAGGACGTAGGCGGGGTAGAGCGCCGACAGTCGACCAGAGGTAGTGAAGATGAGAGTGCAAAGTGAGATCTGAGAAGGGAGAGCGAGTGTCAGCCTTCAGCAGAGAGGAGAGCAAGCGAGGCGAGCGACTCACGATGATGAAGTCGGCGAGACTTCCCGGAACGCCATATTTGCTCCTCAGACTCGGTTTGAGCTCTACAGGTGCGTTAAGCCGAGCGGCAAAAGCGGGCGAGTGGACGGCGGTGAGGGATTGTAGGAGGAAAGCCGAGAGTCGAACGAGTCCAAGTTGGGCTGTTGAAAGATGAAGATGAGAGATGTCAGCGCAAGGAATAGACGACAGAAGCTCGAATTCAACTCACTCTCATCATCTTTGCCCTCGAGCCCAGCAACGACCAACCAAGCCAACACCTCTCCCACCCTCTCCTGCTCCGCCAACCAGCTCGCAAATTTCTGGTTTCCCTCCAACACCCTCCACAGCACCACCAGCGTTTCGACCGTCCCCGTCGCTACTCCCGTTGCTCCTACACCGAGTCCGAGGTTTGCCAACGGAGCGCCTACTGAGCCTCCGAGTCCTCGTTCAAGGAGAGCGAGGAAGCCGGAGAGGAGAAAGTCGAAATCGGAGGAGCGGTGGAGTTTGGCGAGATAGAAGGCGAAGGCGTTGGAGGGCGGAGTGGGAGTGGAGGAAGACGATCCCATCGTAGCGCCCTGCTCGACAAACGGGCTCGGTCCTGGTGTCGGCGCGGTAGTCGAAGAAGGCGGCTCAACGCTCGACTCGGGCGCAGGAGCATGCTCGACGAGCAGAGCGCTAAGCACCTGCAAGCAGCTCTGCACGAGCAAGCCTCGGACATCCTCCCTCCTCAACACCACCCCACTCAATTTATCCGCCGTCGAAGTAGCAAGCGAGAGGATCGAGTTCTCCCCTGCTGCTCCGCCCGCGCCTCCCTGCTTCTCCTCCTTCCCTCCACCCACACCCGTCGGCTTCCCCAACGCCGTATTGAGCAACGAGCACAACAAGCACAACACCACCTTCCTCTCCAACCTTCCTCCTGCCGCCGATCCTGCGCCAGCAACACCGGGGACGGGACCGACGAGGACTTCGCGCCATCGGTTCGGGAGGGAGGGAAAGGCGTGAGGCGGTGTGAGGAGGGAGGGGAGGGAAAGGAGGATGGAGAGGAGACGGAGGACTTCCAGACGGGCGGAAAGGAGGGAGGAGGGCGTTGGTGGGAGAGGGGAGGCGGGGGCGTGGGCGATTCCGGCTTCCCTGTTGCGAGCGAGGAGGATCAGCTTGCGTCAAGGGAGACCAGAGGCTAGAGCTCACCAAATGACATAGGCTATCGCGCTATCCTGTGTCCTACACTCCTCCGCGACCGTAAAGCCCGGCACGAACGCCAAATCGACCAATGCCGCCAGCAACCGTTCGGCGAGGGGAGGGATCTCCTCCCACTCCTCCTGCGGTTGTGATGGTGCAGCAGCAGGGGTTGGTGTAGCAGTCGCAGAATCATCTTCATCATCCTCATCATCAATGACGAATTGACCCTCCTCCTCCTCCTCCTTCGGCGCCTCGGTGCTGCTCCTCCCTGCCTCTGCACTCGTCGACTCCCTCCTCTCGACCCTGATCCTCTCTATCCTCCAAAAAATCGCTTCCTCCAACTCCCCCGGCTCGGTACTTTGCGGTCCCAGCACAAAGGGGACCACCCGACTCAGCACCCTCAAGCAATTGAGCGCCTCCCTCGCTAAATCCCTCTGCTCGGCGCCTCGCGGTGTTGGCGGCGGGTGAGGGAAGGAAGGGATGGAAAGAAGGTCAAACAGGTGGTCGCAAAGGACGGTGATGAGAGTTGCGAGGTTGACGGGGGATTGTTGGGCGGTGAGGAGGAGGGTGGAGGAGTCGAGGAGGGTGTGCACTTCGGTTGGGGAGTCGAAGAGGGTGTAGAAGGGGGTCCAGTAGGGGTCTGTATCGATCGGAAAGGGGGAGGGGGAGGGAAAAGGCCGGGGTAGAGAGGTAGAGTTAGCGAGTGAGCTGAGTACGAGGGCCGACAGAAGACGAACCGGTAGCGGGGATGGCCTGCGAGGAGTCGAAGGGGATCAGCTAAGCACACAGAAGAAACGAAAGGGAGAGGAAGAGCTCACGGGACCCGACAGCAAGCTCACCCCCTGCCCCGGTTTGCGAAACTCGAGCTTGGGATCCTGGCCGCTGTAGATTGAAAGAGGTGGGGTCAGCCATGGATCTCAAATGGTGATGAATAGCAGGTTGACGCGGCGAAACCGATCGACGTCGCATCGAGCCAGCCGAAGCTACTCGCTTCGAACGAGCAGATGTCTCAGCCTGAGAAAAGCGAACTCCCGAGGCCTCAGTGCTCGTCTTGACTCGGCTTCATCAAGCTCGTGCCAGCCCCAGTACGAGCGTCACTAGCCAAAGCCACCGATGTCATCGAGCTGCTCACCCGCATCTCCGTGCGAGCTCAGCAACTCGAGAGTCGGCGAGTCGTCCGTCCTGCTGCTCGGCGCCTGACTCCACCTGGAGGCAGCCATGCAGAAAAAGAGCAACACACGATCAACCTCGACCACTACCCCTCACCGCCCATGCCACCGCACAAGCGGGTAAGGGTAGAGCGAGGTCGAACCTCGTTGCTCTCCTCGAGCCGGGCCGAACGAGCGGGAGAGCTGCAAGGCAGGGCTTGAGGGTAGCCCAAGGGTCGACATTGTCTCGTTCGATCAATCAAGCTTGCCCTGTGCCATTGAGGCGAAGGACAAAGCTCGAAACCGGTCGAGGTACACCGAGCTGAAAGCGGACCCTTCACGAAGGGAAGACGAGACAAGATCCTGTAGCGCTGTGATGGCCGTCTGAGTCGAGCGGGACAGGTAACACTCACCGACATCACCTCCGCGTGCTTCCGCACGAGCAAGCGAACGCCAGAACCGAGTCCTCCTCGCTCCTCTCAGGCGAAGCTGCTACACGAGAGCCCCGCACGGTCGAGAGACTGGATCGCTGAGCTTCTCGGACAGTCTTCTCCGGCCTCATCAAGCCCGCCAGCCACGTGCAGCGCAGCAAACAAAGCTCGAAGGCGAAGCGAACGTGTCCGAGCAGCCCGGCTTTTACCAACTGCCACACTGCGGCTATACGCTGCGCTCCTTCAAAGGTAAGAGGGAAGCGGTGTACGGGCTTCTGCAACTCATGCTCATGCACAAGTTGAGCAAAGCCAGAAGCGCGCTCCTCGGTCCTCTCCCTCGACGGATACCTCCAAGCGTCGACCTCGAGCCCGCTGTCGGGACTCGTAAGTCAGCGCAGCATCAAAGCTAAGACTCATCTGACCCCACCTACTCGCGTCCGCCCTCCACCTGCAAGGCGAAGAGCGAACACTCAAGAGAGGGGAGCCAAAACCGCGTCCGAGCAGCGAGTGCCGAGCTTTCTGCGTGCTGCAGTTTTGCAGTCTAAACCACCCACAAGAGTGCGCTTGGAAGACGACGCAATCGACTCTTCCACTGGCCCATCCCGCTCGCGTGGAGATGCGAGCGAGACGGAGCAGAGAGCGACCCGTCGACCGTCCAAGCCGAGCCGATCTGCGAGAGGCTTCCTCCCAGCGCCGCTCAGGAGGATTCAAGCTCATACCCTTCAAGTCGAGCCCGCCCATCGCCTCCAGCAGCGAGCGAACGCACCAGAGTCAGGACGTTTCGTCGAGCTCCATCAAGTGCTGCCTCCCTTCGACGGATGGGAAGCAGCTGCTCGAGAGCCGAGGAACAAGACCTCGCTGCCTCTGTGTCAAGACCAGCTCAGTTAAGCTCTGCAATCCCCACTCTTCACTTGAATCAAGCCAGATCCCGCGCTTTTGAAACCCGGGATCACAGCCCGAGAAGGATGAGAGAGCCGCGAGATGGACCCCTCGTCTCTCGTCGACCGGGTTGGTTTAGCCTGTCCAAGGAGACGACGTGTAGAGGTACAGAGAGTAGTGCTGAACCGAGTCTCTTATGAGCTTTGCTCGGCCTTTCGACTGGAGCGAAAGCCCAAGCAACGCAACACAAGGAAGCCTCAGCAACCTCCCACCTCCTGCCCTCGCCCAGCCGAGGTCCGAGCTCTTTCGACCTCCAAAAAGGGTTGCTGTGCAGCAAGACCTGACGAGCAAAGAAGAAGGGGTACTGCCTTCAAGCGTCGACCCTACTCGGCTCCCTATACCCCTCTGTGAGGAGCGGACGAGCGCCGAAGAAGAGAAGAGAGGGAGGGAGGATGGCGAGCACTCTTGAAAGCTCTGAGACTGCGTCGTCCGCATTGCCTGTGCTGTCCAGGTGATTAATCACCTTTCTCGCCCGTGACATCGAATCTCTCCGTCCGCCTGGTCGCGAACAGCAATGAGCCCGAAACGAAAGTGACCTCGGCGCTTCGCTGCCTGAAGTTTGGCGCGCCTTCGACCCAGCCTGTATCTCGACCGGAGCCGAGGTGAGCGGGACGCAGAAGAGTAGAGGAGTTGTACATGCTCAAGAAGAAGAGAGACCCGTCCACTGGCCACAAATGGTAGCGAGCTAGTCCCATCTCCAACGCCGAACCCTCGTCGCCCTCCTTTCCCTTCCAACAGCTTTCTCGCGCAACCTCGATTGCACGCTGAATAGCAGAGGTATCGTGAACGACGCACCCATCAATCCGGCCCCTCCCAGTCCCCACAAGAGGCTGGGAACAGCTCGAAAGAAAGAAGAGCGTTCGTCGCCGAGCTACCCTGGAAGCTGCGGCTTCCTGGGTCGGGCTAGCTGGCTCGGCATCGACGAGCAACGATAAGAGAAGAGGACGGCAGTCGCAACCACAGCGAGCCTCGCCCCCTGCTCTTCGTCAGAGCGGTAGCAAGCCCTCGCTCAGTCGGTTCGAGCGTGTCCCTCCCTGCACTTCCTGAGGCTCAAACCGCACCGAGCAGGTGTGCAGGGATATGCACTAGGCAAAGACTTCTTCATGTGCGATCATACTCCTCTCATCTCCTCAAGAGAGATGAGAGCACGTCCGAAGCGAAGGAGGAGAAGAACGTCCAGCGCCGAGCTTGGACCTGCAGTGGACCTCGGTACAATCGAGCCAGCCGTTCTGGTCAAGGCCATAGCTTGACCTGAGAAAACGCCTTTCCGACGATCGACAGCAAGACCAGTCACCACTCCTATAGAGCAGCTACCGCGCCTCGCTCGTGCTCAGAGTCGTAGGTCGGCGCTCCTGCTCCTGCTCTACTCTGCTGTGGACAGCGCTTGGGTCGGGTGGGGAGCTACAGGCTACGAGCTTACCAGTAGTGGCCCCGACAGCGAAGCAGCCACCAGTCCTCTACAGACCAGTAACCACCCTCGCAGCATCGTCGTCGTCGGGCTCGCTCCGAATTGCCCGTCACAAAAGCTGTAGAGGTACAGAACCAGTCCGTCATCCAGCTTCCAGCGCCTGTAGCCCGCCCTTTATATGAGAGCAGACTAGAAGAGCTAGTGCTGGACGGTGGGGCGGCTCGAGCTCGACTCTGGCTACTTCGTCCCTGGTGATTCGGTACAGCTTCTGCTGCCGTGTAGGACAGCCCAACAGATCCATATCATGCCCTCGGACAGCCCAGCCCATCCTGTGCACCCGAACAGCCCAGACGCGCCAAGCTACTCGCAACAACACGCTCCTCGAGTGAGGGAGAGAGAAGAGGAAGAAGGAACGTACAAGAGCCTGTTGGCGAATGCTAATCGACCTAGCATCTCGTGTACGATGTTGGAAATATAAGAAGAAGAAGATGTAGTCGATTCTCAAGCCCTCGGTGGGTCAAATCGCCCGCTCGCCCCCAAGTCGAGAAATCGGGCTACTCAGGCTCTTTCTCCCCTTCTACCACCTTACAAGTCACTACACTTATTCAAGATGAGCTGGCGCGGAACACTCACGTAGGTTTACTCACTTAGTCCTACAGTCTTGTATCTGTAGCCTTGCAACCTCCGCGCGTTCTGACTGCTGCTCTGTCTCTCTCCCATCTCCTGCTCTCACTCACCGAATCCCGCTCCCTCCCGCTGTACGCCCATGTGATGGACTACATCTCACTCATCCCCTACACCTACCTCTTGTACTCTGTATCACCCTACACCACTTGATCTGGACCAAACCCGACTTGTTCCATCGCATCGCGTCTTCTCTCTCTCTCCAACGGCCCATCTGTCACCCGGTGTACCCTACTGCTACTGTACTCCATTTCCCAACTCGACTTTGAATCGCCTACATCCCTCCTCGCGCCTCTCCCCTTCCACCCTCCTCTGCCACGCCTTCTCCCCTTCCTCCCCTTCCCCTTCCCTCTCCCTCCCCTCACCCGCTCGCCCTCCTCCCTCCCTACTCACCAGCTTCAACAAGTACATCTCCATCGCCGCCCGCGCGACCCGTTCCGCCTTGAAGGAGGAACCTCGCGCCGTGGCCGACAAGAGGGGGACCGTCACTCTCAAGTGGCAGACTTGGAACAAGGGAAAGGGTACTGTTGCTGTATGTTTTTTTGCTTTTGCTTCTTCTTTCTTCCTATCTCTCCGCTCGCTAGATGTAAAGAGGCTGATGCGTGCGCCCGCGCGACTTCACATAGGAATGGGTCGTCCCCCCCGTCGAGGAGGCGCACAAGTAAACTCCCAACTCGCGCTTCAAGAACTCGACACCTCAAGTGGCTTCGCAGCAGAAGGGAGGGAGGTACTAGAAAGGGAGAGAAATGGAATGCAAAAAAGGTGGTGCAAGGTTCCGTTTCGGGCGCCGGCGCCGAGATGCGAGAAGAGGGACTTGGGCCGAGGAGAAGACATGACAGAGCCCCGTCTCGCTTCCTTCGCCTTGGGACCACTTACTGCATTCTCTGCTTCCCTCTGCTGCTCTCGTTTTCTCGTTGTGGTAGCGGGACGAAGTGGGAGGATCCAGGACGAGGGGTAGTGCACTACATAGGAGGGGAAAAAGGTGCAGAGGTGGAGGGTTCGCCGAGAGGGAGGAGGGAGCCGGCACTTCCTCTCGCTGACTTGCTACCAGTGTGGGAAGACAGTGGGAGGTACAGCTTTTCGTTCATCCCTTACCCCCTCCTTGTACCTCTCTATACCCTCACCCAAACCCAACTTCAAACTGGCTCGAACCTCCCTGCTCGCTCGGGAGGACTTTTGTTCTGGCTCCTCTCACTCTTTGGGGAGAGAGTACGAGGAGGGTGGTCTATATCCCCCTCCCTTGATTGAGTCACCTCAGTGACTGGCTGCTGTGGCTCACGTCCAGCGCCTGGCCGGGAGGCGGGAGGGGTTCGGAAGGAGAGACGACTCCGCCGAAGACCGATTTCCTCTCTGTTGCTCTCCTACGAGGGCAGGGAGGTGGTGGGTGAGCTCTTTCTCATCCCGCTGGCCCTGTACAGCTCTTCGAACAGCCATCGCACCCTCTGCAGTGCTCACTCTTTCGTTCGCCGAGTCCGGTGGCAGGTCGGCGCTAGCAGGCTCCCAAGTGGTCGGTTCTCGCAAGGCGGACGATGGGATATCTGTTATAGTGAGGTACCTCCCCTCTTATCTCTCTCCTCATCGTCGTTAGCGATCGTTTCGCACTCCTCCCTACGCGAGGGACTTGAACTGCGAGCCGCTCGAGAGAGCTTGACCTCCGACTAGTTCGCTTGCTCTCACGCCTCGCCTTTAATAGCAGTCAACTCGCACTAGCTAACTCGTAAGCCTGCTCCCTTACTCTCCTTCCCTCTGCACCTACAGCGCTCGCTAGATTGTCAGCACGCGAGCAAGGCGGCCCCGGCCCTCGCTCAGTCCAAGTCGGCTGAGGTCGAAGCCTGTGGGAGCAGGGGAAGATGTAGCGACAAGACTAGAACTGCTAGGACGATATGCTGATCTCGCTTGCATGCTCTACAAGCCCTCCAAGCCCGCCGCTACGCCACCTGATCTCGCGACACACAGCAGCAACAGCCGCTCCTCAATCAGTAGCAGAGATGGCCTCTTGGGACTTTGTACGGCCCCTGCTGCTCAGACGAACCGACCGACGAACGAGCTGAGCTGAACCCTCTCTCTCTCGCTCGCCCACTTCAGATCCAGAAGCAGATCCTCCTCGGTGAAGCGTCTACCGGGAAATCGTCCCTGCTAGTACGCCTAACGGACGATCGCTTCCTCACCAATTCGGAGCCCACCATTGGCGTCGAGTTTGGCTCGCGATTGGTGACCCTCACCGAGGGCAAGGATGAGGGTAAGAAGGTCAAGCTGCAGATTTGGGTGAGTCTCCCCCGCACGCAGCCCTTTTCTTCGTGGATGAACTCATAGCGACGTTCGACCGCTGATTTTCTCGGCCCCCCTCTCTCTCTCCCTTTTTCAACCCTCTCGCAGGACACCGCCGGCCAAGTCGGTCTTGACTCTCTCTCTCTCTCTCTGACATCCCAAACGAGCTAACCCCGCTCGCTCTGTGCTATCTATCTATCGAAAACAGGAATCCTTCCGCTCCATCACCCGTTCCTACTACCGCGGCGCAGGCGGCGCGCTCCTCATCTTTGACATTACTTCTCGGTCCTCCTTCCTCGCTTGTCGCAGTTGGCTCGCCGATTTGAGGGCGTGGGGAGAGGAGGATTTGGTGATCCTGTTGGTGGGGAATAAGGGAGATTTATGTGCTACGCGAGAGGAGGGGAAGGAGGAGAGGTTGGCGAGGGGCGAGGTGGTGGTGGAGGAGGTGGAGCAGGCAACGCCGATAGTAGGAGCAGAGGGCGTCAATGACGATGACGAAGAGGAGGAGGAGGATCAACAACAACAACAAGAAGAAGCAGCCGATACCACTCTCACCTCCCTCCCCACCACCACCTCAACTGATCCCTCCCGCGCCGTCCTCCCCTCCGAAGCTCTCTCCTGGGCCCGAGAAGAAGGGCTCGCCGGGTACGTCGAAACTTCCGCCAAATCCGGGTCGGGTGTGGAAGCTGCGTTTGATACATTGACGAGGGAGGTGCATCGACGCCATCAGGCGGGGTTGGCCGCGAGGAGAGGGGCCGGAAGTGCGGGTGGGAGTGGGGCGTTTAGTCTTGGTGGTGTGGCGGGGAGGAGTGGGAAGTGTTGTTAGTTTGGATTGAGCAGGCTCTGTTCACTTTTATGTACTGTGTTGATCCGGCCAATTGGTGGCTAGAGCTTGAGCCGAGGCAGAGAGCTGGACCGAGAATTAGGAGACCTTTGCGATTCTGAGTCCTGCCGCCAAGCGAAGGTCAAGTCACAAAGAGCTTGCTAACTTACATTTCGCAGGACTTATCCCGCTGCAGCACATTTCGATTCAACCTCGCAGACGCGACGACTCCAGCGCGAGCGCGATCTGTCTTTCGCCTCCTTCCTCATCTCTCCTCGTTTGCGCTTCTCGCCGCTTCATTCCTTCAACTCGACTGCAGAGTACATCCTACCGCAGACTGCAGCGCCCAGCACCTCTCAAGACCAGGAGCAGCTCTCAAAGCGCGAACGCGTCGCTTCCTCTTTGATGGCCGACCCTAACAAGACCATCGCCTACGCACATTCGGAAGGTGTCGCGCGCTTGGCCTTCTCTCCTGATGGACGGTAAGCTGCTCGCTCTGACCCCCCCTGCTCGTTGAGCGCTAACACGAGCGGCGAGCCAACAGCATCCTCTACACCTCTGGCGCCGAAGGCTACCTCCGTGTCTTTGATGTCGACCTCTCCAGCAAAGAACCGTTCGCCCCCAAGATCATCGACTACCATGAGGAAGCCGTAACCGGCCTCTCTGCCTCTGTACGTCGTTCCGACCCGTTCTTCAAAAGCGACGCGTTCGAAACTGACGCGACTGGCGCCCCTTCTCACACCCTACAGAACGAATTTGTAGCTTCCGCCAATGAGTCGGGAGTTGTAGCGCTCCACAAGCACGACAGCAACGAATTTGTCGAGCTTATCACGCGTTGCAGCTTCCCCATTCGCAGCGCGCGTTTCGACCCCAAGGGCAAGCGAATTGCCGTCGCTTCAGAGTGAGTTGTGGTGCCGCCGAGGCCTCACTCGTACAACAGCTGACCTTCTTTCTCTTTGACGCGCTGCAGCGAGCTCATCGTCAAAGTCATCGACGTCAAGGATCCGGTCAAGGTTCAGCTCCTTCCCGGCCACAGGAAGGCCGTGAGGGAGGCCAGCTGGTCCCCCGATGGCTCGATGCTCGTCAGTGGATGGGTCGAAGATATGCCCCGGTCCCGAGCTGACCTCTTCACCTACAGGCGACCAGCGGGTCCGACGGCCAAATTCGCATCTGGGAGCTCAAGGGCGCCGAGCCGACTTGCATCCACGTTCTCGACAACATCATCCCCGCCGCTGACCCCGAGTGAGCTTGCATGAGAGAATGCAGGATACCTTGAGTCGGCTTTTGCTGACTCGTTCATTCGCGCGCAGGCTGGAAGTCGAGCACACCGTCGAGGTCGTCTGGCATCCCTCGGGCAAATACTTTGTCGTCGCCGGCAAGAGCAATGGTATGTTATCCCAGCTGAGAGATACAGAACATCGCTAACCTCTTTCATGCAGAACTCGTCATCATCTCGACCGACAGCTGGAGCAAGACTGGCTCGTTCGCCGCAAAGGACGGCCACACCTCGGTGCGCTGACTCGCCAGCAGCTATGAGGTCTGAAGCTCACACCTCGTCGTCTTGCAGCAGATCTCTGCTCTCGCCTTCTCTGTCAACGGCGCCTACCTCGCCAGCGCCGCCAAGGACGGCTCGGTGCTCATCTGGAGTGCTCAAGATCGCCGAATCGTCGCCAGGTGCGCTCGTCTTGCTGCTGTCGAGTCCAAAGTAACGCGCTCACGTTCTTCTAATACAGAACTACTCACACTCACGGTCTCGTCACTGGCATCGCCTTCCACCCCTCCCCTCAAGCCAACCTCCTCGCCTACATCGACTTCTCCGGGCAACTCACCCGCTGGAAAGATCCCATCCCTTCGAACCTTCCCGGTCCCTCCGTCCTTCCTCGCGGTCGCAGCGTCAGTGTCGCTCCTTCCGCCCTCTCTCGCTCAGGCGCGGGAGGCGAAGAGAAGGCTGCGAGCGAGTTCGGCGGAGAGCTCGATGATGAGGGATGGTTGGAGGATGATGATGACTTGATGGGAGGAGCTGGTGCTGGTGTCGGCGGACATGATGATTTGGAGGATGATGGCATTGTCGTGCCGGCGAGGTTGGGAGGAGCGTCGTCTTTCAGCGCTGGTCGCGATCGGGGAAGCAAGAGTTACCAGGACTATGGTGCGTCGAAGCTTCCTGAAGCTGTTCAGCTGGATCGAGTTGACTTTATCGTGCTGCAGGATCTTCCTCCTACTCCTCCTCGAAGGGACAAGAGTCCTTCCAGCCCGGTTCGACCCCCTTCCGCGAGCAGAGGCGCTACCTCGGTAAGCTGCGCTTCAACCGAGTCGGCGATTCTTAGCTCACACTGCCTTACATCTGACAGCCTTCAACATGCTCGGTCTCATCCACGTCGTCGAGCGCGAGGATCAGAATATCGTCACGATCGAGTTCCACGACCGAAGCGCTCAAGTCGGCACTCACTTCAACGACACCTTCAAGTTTACCCTCGGTGCTCTCGGTGAGTAGATGTTCCCAATTCTCGCACGCACGAGCGATCACAGCTAAACCTTCTCCGCTCAACAGGCGAGCTCGGCGCTGGATTCGCTTGCCGTGGAACGGCTGAGTCGCCTTCCCTCGTCCACTACCGCTCCTTCGAGACCTGGACCGCCTCGCAAGAGTGGCAATACAGCCTCCCCTCCGGCGAGAACGCCCTCGTCATCGCTGTAGGCGGACTCGCTCCCCCTCCCGACGAGCAGGAGATGGGCATCGCCGGCACCGGCACCGTCCTCGTCGCCACCGACAAGGGGTACGTTCGCTTCCTCACCGGCAGTGGACTCCAGAAGTACCTCTGGAACCTCGGCGAGGAGGTCATCTCGATGGCGGCGGGCAAGGACTGGGCGCTCGTCGTCTACCGTGGAGTTGGAGGCGTCGTCGATGGAAGGCAGAACCTCGAGTACGCCCTCATCGACACGGATTCGTATGAGGTGGTGCAGCAGGGAAAGTTGCCCCTCATCAAGGGTGCTTTGCTCAACTGGATCGGCTTCACCGACGAGCAGGTGAGGGGTCTTTCGGTCGAGTTTGTCTCTCGCTGTCACTCAACGCTCCTCTGCGCTCCCAGATCCCCGCCATGTACGACTCCAACGGCGTCTTCTCCCTTCTCGACCGATCTCGTCGCCCTCGGCAAGCTCGTTGGGTCCCCACCCTCGACACCAACACCCTCGCTCGTCGCGAAGGCAAGCAGGAGTCGTACTGGCCCGTCGGCCTCACCGACCAGCATGCTCATGTCATCATCTTGAAGGTGAGCTTTTCCCCCATTCGAGAGACGATTCCAGCGCTCACCTCGTTGCTCTCATCTACAGGGAGAGGAGAAGTACCCTCACTTCCCCACCCCGCTCTTCCAGGAGCTCGACCTCCAGGTTCCGCTCCTCCGCCTCGATGTGCAAGGTCAGGGACAACTGGAGGAGAAGTGAGTGGATCTCTTCGACCTACCGCCTACGCCCATGCTGACCTTTTCTCCTTGCAGGTACCTTCGCGAGTCGCTCTTCATCTCTCACCGTCGCGATGGCGCCGACCCTACCGACCACGTCCTCAAGGCCGCTCTCGCCCGCCAGGAGCTCGACTCGGACAAGCAGCTGCTTATCATCGTCCAAACCGCCTGCAAGTCCGAGCGACTCGAGACTGCCCTCGACGCCGCTTTGCTCCTCACCCAGCCCGCCTCAATCGCCGCCGCCGCCAAGATTGCTCGCTTCTTCAACCTCCCTGGACTCGAGGAGCGCATCCAACTTGTCGAGGAAGCCAAGACGGGCATTCGCAAGTTCGAGGACGAGAACAAGCGTGGTGGCAAGTGGGCGCACCTCGTCGACGACAGGACCATCATCGCTCCCCCTCGTCCGGGAGAGGGCGGAAGGAGGTCCAACCTCTTCGGTGGCGCTTCAATGGACAGTCCCTCGTCGTCGGCCTTCACGCCCCGCGGCACCTCGGTCTTTGGCACTGCCAGAGGTCAGTCGACGCCCGCCTCGACGAGCAAGTCGGCTCGCAAGTCGGTCAACTCGGCTGGGAAGGCTCGAGTCGACTCGGGATTCGAGGGCAGCGATGGAGTGGAGATGGAAGAGTCGATGGATGTGGATGAGGGTGCTGATTGGCAGGGAGAGGATGATGAGGAGCGTTCGCCGAAGAGGGCTAGGTCAAAGTCAAGGTCGAGGTCAAGGTCGCGCAGTATGAGCGAGGATCTCATGCACGAGGAGCCAGAGGCGATGGCCCCTCCACCGAAGAAGGGTGAGTGCCATCTTTTCTCGCCCTTTCTGATCCGAGGAGAAGCTGATCATTCGAACCCTCGCAGCCGTCAACCCCTTCGCCAAACGCGCCGCTGCCGCGAGAGCCGATCCCGTCTCTTCGTCGCCTGCTGGACCGTTCGCCAGCAAGAAGGGAGGCAAGACGAACGACATCCAGCGCACCGGTAGCTTCTTCAGTCGCGTCGAGGGCAAGGAGGCGCCGAAGGGTAAGCTTCGTCCTCGCTCTCTCGCCAGCCGAGCTACCGCTGATCTCTCTCCAACACAGCCAAATCGAAAGCAGGCCGTCCTTCTGGCTCCTCCAAGAGCGCTCCCGTTGCAGCCGAGCCCGGCTCGCGTCAAACGACTCTCTTCGGCCTGCCCCCTCCCGCCCCCGCCGAGAAGGGCGAGAAGAAGACGAAGAAGCGCAAGTCGCTGGCCACCGAGGAGGAGGATGGCGACGATGCTACCAAGAGCAAAGGCAAAGGCAAGGAGTCCGCGGCTGGTCTCAAGTCTTTCCTCAAGCCCACCACCTCGACGGCTGGACTCGGTGGAACGCAAACGGAGCTGCCAAGGGAGGGCGAAGAGTTTGAGGAGACGCAGGGAGTCGAGTCGCAAGATACTCAGCCTCCACAGCCGAGGAGGTTGGAGAGTGGGAGCACGGAGGTCATCCCCGAAGAGGATGATGATGAGGTCGCCGAGACTCAAGAAGCGACTCAGGTCGAGACACAAGAGGCGCAGGTGAGTCTTTGCAATCCTTCACCAAGACTGAGAGACTCAATGTTGACCTCTTCTATTCCCTACAGGCTCCCGAGAAGGAGAATGTCGCCGCCAAACCCACATCGACGTCCTCAACTTCGTCCAAGCTCGAAAAGTTCCGCCGAGCCCAGCCCCAGCCCGCCGCCGAGGTCGCTCCTGCTCCCGTCGCAGTCGCCGCTCCCACCACCGAGTCGCCTGCAGAGGAACCTTCCGCTTAGCCCTTATCCCTTGTCGTAGCCTCTCCTCTCTGTAAGATCAGTCAGTTCGCATTTCGCTCGGCGTTGGCGGCGAGCCGGGAAAAAAAAGACGGCAGGCTCGGGCTGTTTGTCGATAGCGCTAGCATTTTTCCAGTTGCCCTCATCTTGTACATGGTCTCTCGTCTCGCTCCAACTTCGCGTCGCGAGAGGTCAAGGTTTTTGCCATCGCTAGCGAGATAGCCCTCCTCCCCTTCCGCTCGGCGGTCGGTCCTTCTTCAGTTCTCTGCCATCTCACTCTTCTTCGCTCATCGCGCACAACTACTCGGGGATGGGGGATCGGCCACCCGCCATTCCGCTCTTCACGCCCTACAGGGTTCCCTCAGCGTCAGCCCCAGGTTCCCCGGCTCCAACTGTCGCAGGCTCGCCAGCTTCCGAGCAGCATTATGCTACTAGCTCCCTCTACGGCAACAGCGGCGACTCGAGCGGCAACAGTAGCAACCAAATTCCCTTGGCTAGCACTTCGCGGAGCTCTACGGAACGATCTGCATCTGGTCAAGGAGGACAAGACGCTGAAGGCGAGAGCTCCCTCGTCGCCGACAAGTCGTGCAATTTGTGCCGCTCGAGGCGAGTGAGATGCGACCGAGGTCATCCCAGCTGTCAACGCTGCCACAAGGGAGCTCAGACTTGCGTGTACCCACCTTCGACGAATTGGTGAGTCGCGGGAGCTGTCGAGGCCGCGACCTCGGTTCGCGCGCCATCCGGGCATGCAGGGCTCTTGGGGGTCACAGAGCTGACAACAGCATTCGAAACTACAGGGAAGTCCGAAAGGCGGACGAACCGAGGAGCAGGGTCGCTGAGCTGGAGCAGAAACTGGGTGAGCTGCGACAATGCACCATCTCGCGCCCCTCGCTCTCCCCTCGCGCCTCGACGGCTGACCTCGCGGCCTACAGCGTCGGTGCAACGACAACTCAAAACCACCCAGCAGCAAGCGCAAGCCGTCAGCGTTCCTGCAACCTCCGCAACGAGCTTCGGCGCTCCCCCTTCTTCCGCCCGCCCTCCGTCTGCACCACAACTCGTCTACGATTCCCTGTTTCCGAGCCCTACGACGGATCAGCTCGCTGCATTGGCACGGTTCCTGGTGGCCGAGATGAGTAGGCGGGCCGACATCGGCATACAGAGCGTCGACTATCGCCTCGGGTCCCAAGGGCTGGCCAATTCGCTCGCCTGTTCGCTGATGGATGGTGAGTCATCTCTCCTGCTCTCGTTGACGACCTGCTGATTTTCTCTGTTCACCGTTCTTCCTCGCACGCAGCCAGCACGCGGATCTGCTGCTCAAAGACGCCTGCCCTCCAGCTACTCAGCAGCGAGGCGGCACGCTTAAAGAGCACACTTCACGCCTTGGAACCAGTCGATCAGGTGCGTAGGGTCAGAGAAGGGTGTGTATCCCCCGATGGCTCACTCTGGTCGCTCCTACAGCTCGCTGTCGCCGTCCTCTGCTCTCTCGGTGCTCGATCATCCCCTCACTCGGTGCGTCTCTCCTGATACGACTTTTTGCCGCAGCGGCTCACCGATTCCGCATCATCACAGGCCATCATCGGCGCACCTCCCCTCTCCCTCGACGATCCATCCTCTACGCCAATTGCCTACCTCGCCGCCGGCTCGCGCCGAGAAACAGCCTGCCTCGCGCTCGAGAAACGGGCCTGCGACCTCGCCTGGACCTGCAACGTGCTGCAGGAAATCACTTGGTCCAATCTCCGAGTCCTCGCGGCGCTGGCAGAGCTGCTGGCTCAGGAAGAGCTGAGGCCGACGCAAGCACGCTTCTTCGTTCGCAACGCTGTCGGGCTGTGGGAGGATCTGCGGATCGACGTCTTGCCTGGGGATCCGAACGAGGAAGTGGCACGGGTGTTGGGCCGGTCTCTGCTCGTGAGTCAAGTCTTGCCGTCGTTTTTTTCGCGCAGATTGCTGACCTCGGCGCGGTCGTGCAGGCTGTCGATGCTTTCCTGGCGCCGAATTGCAGCACACGACTGCTACTGAGCGACGGAGCAGTGCAAGAGCGTTTCGGGCCCTTCGGAGTGGCACTCCCTGACGTTCACGCGACTCGACTCGACTTCATCTTGGATTCTCTCCTCGGCGACGGCCAGCATCTCGCACTCGACACCCTCAACGTCGCACTGGAGACCATTTCCAACTGGATCACGAGCTGTTATCGCAGCTACTCTGCACTCATCTACAGTGAGCCTCGCTGAGCCGCGAGCTTTGGTTTCAAGCTGACCGTCACTTTGACCGATCCCGGTCGCGCAGACCAGCAGCACGACATGCTCAACCTTCACAACCTCGCTCGACAGCTCTACAACTTTATCGACGAGATCCACTCCTCCATCCAACGCCTCCAGCAGATCGTCGTCAATCTCTCTCAGCTGTCCGACAACACCGAGGAGCATCTCCTCGCCGTCGAACATCTCATTCTCATCACCGTCCGGCAAGACACCTCTCTAATCGAGCTCGTCCTTCACCTTCATGACTACCTCGAGGGCCTCGGCAATGTCTACGATCCTCAAGGCGACTTCGCGAGGATCAAGCACGAGTCGAGCTTGAGGGTCCGCATGTGCTTAAAGCTGGCCGCGTGAGTCTCTCAATGCCCCTCGATACGCCACAATCGTTCCATAGCTGACGTTTATGTGCTGCAGATTCTGCTCGAATGTCCGAGACGTTCTCCTTCCCTTCGCCGAGCTCCGCCGCTGACGCCGTTTTCCGGTCGTACAGCTCTACATGACCTGCTCGGACAAGCACATGGTCTTCCACCTTCTTCAAAGTCTCGATGTGCTCAACAACTGGACGACAATCGTGTGCCAGCGAGCTGGAACGCCTGGAGGTCCTCTCGTTCCGAATTATGAAGCGACGTTAGAAGAAGTCGGCTGGTGAGTCTTCGGAGTGGCTCTTCGTCTTGAGCGCTCAGCTGACCATATCCCGATCAGGCTTCAACAAGCGCTCGAGATTGCCCACTGGTTCACCCCGCGAGCCGCTCCACGCCTTCAAGAGCTGATCGCCGAGCAGGCTCGATGGTCTTCCGCACAGGTACCGGGTGAGGCTACTGCCTCTGTACATCTCCCGTCGACCTTGATGACTGAACATGTTTCTTCGACTCTTCAGGTGTATCCATTCCGCATCCCTTACCGCCTCTCGGCGGCTCGGTCTACAACCCTCGCCCCTCCTCTTCCTCCACCGCATTCTCTCCCTACGACCGAGATTCGCAACTTGCATTAGCGCATAGCGCTCATCCCATTCAGCAGCATCTACCCCCTCACGACTCTTACTTTTTGGATCCACGACTGATGAGCAATCAGCAGGCGGTGCAGGTGGAGAGGATGCCAGATTCGAGCGGTTCGGGCGAGACGGGGAGCTTTGATGAGGACTCGGCAAAAGAAGGATGAACATTAAGGGTTTATCCAATCGGCAATATACATGTGCTTTCAATTATCAGAAGGCATCGTCGTGGAACCCGAGCTCGGCGAAAGCGACTCTCGGACTTCGCAAGCGATGGGCTGAGCTGTTGCAGCATCCTCCGAGACCGTGAGAAGGTTGCAGCAGACAGCAGTCCTCCGCCATCACACTCGGTTTTTGTAGCTCATCAATACGCAGCGCGATCACCTCCTCTCTCGCCCGCGTGGAGCGCTCGAGTCGCTCCACAGCTTGCCCTTCGCCACAACTTCGTCGCTTGTCGTTGGACTTGAGAGCCGCCAGACACAAGCACAAAGACATACAGCACACCGGCATGGGGTCTGTACAGCCTTCGTCCCCCTCCCAAAGCGGCTCCCCTCGCCTCACTTCCAGCTCGAGCCCTTCATCCTCCACGCCGACGGATCAACAGCTCAAGAAGCTACAGCAGGCCAACGAGAGGTTCAAGCGGGAGCTAAACGAGGCCAAGCGCGACTCTCGGATCGCTCAACGCAAGGTCGACGCTGCGGCAGAGGAAAAGGACGAAGCTGTTCGCCAGGCGGTTCGCAACAAGGATGCGGCTCATCAGAAGGAGTTGGAGGCTCTGCGCCAGTCTTTCGCCAAGAACTACGTCAAGAAGGTCGTCGAGGAGGATGAGGAGAATGAGGAGGACGATGCGGCGGACGCTGCAGATATGGCCGAGGAGGCCTTCAACCTGGAGCGCGCCAGGCTTGAATCGGAGATCGCCGCGATGAGATCGCAAGCGGACAAGATGCAGCTCGCTCATCAAGAGTGTAGGGAGCAACGAGACCGAGCGCTGGAGCAGCTCTCGAAGCAGCAGGAGAAGACGAAGCGCATCGAGGAATCGCACAAGACCTCGGTCGAGGAGCATAGTCGAGAGAAGGCGGCGTCGGCGGGCAAATTGGAGCAGGCGAGGAAGGAGCTGAACACGGAGAGGGAGAAGAGGATCAAGCTGAGGGAGGACCGCGACGAGTTGAGCAAAGAGTCGAGGGAGACGCAAGCTCAGCTCACCTTGGAGCTTCGCAAGGCCAACGAGGACCTCTCCAAGTGAGTCCGTTTCCTCGGCATGGCTAAAACTGTAGCTGACCCTTCGCTTCCCAGGCTACAGGAGCTCCTCGCGGCGCCTCGAGATGGCGACAGGCCCTCTTCCACCGAGGAAGTCAACCGTCTTCGCCACGAGCTACACGCCGCCTTCGATGCTATAAGGCGCCTCAAACCGCTCGAGCTGGAACTCAAAAAGTCTTACAAGCGACTCGAGCCGTGAGTCGATCGAGTCTCATCGATGGGCTTCCGCTGATCTATGGACCTCGCACCTGCAGCGCCAACCACCAGATCCGCAAGCTCGAAGAGACCGTTCGCACGCTCGAGAAGAAGCAGGAGGATGTCGACAGAGAGCTCGCCCACAAGACGAACGAGATCTTCCTCATCCAGTCTACGGCTGAGAGAGAGGCCAAAGCCGAGTGGACCTCTGTCGTCGCTAGCCTCAAAGACGAGCTGTCGCACGTTGTCGAAGACCTCGAGCTGTGAGTTGATCTCGCTGCTATGACCGAGCGTTCGTGCTGATTCTGTCTCGCCTCAGCTCTCGAGGACAAGTCACGTTGCTCGAGCAGACGGTCGCCGAGTCGAAAGCCGAGCGCGCCATCGCCGAGGAAGCGCTCCTCGTCAAGAACAAGGAGGTCAACGAGCTCCGTACCGACAACGATATTCTTCAAGATCAGGCTCGCTCGCAGGCGACCAAACTTCAGCAAGCCATCGACGTTTCGAGTCGTCACTCGGCGCTCGCCAAGAAGCTGTTCTCCGCCGAGGAGAGAGCCAAGGATCTAGAAGAAGATCTCGCTCACGCCGAAGAGAAGACTGACAGTCAGCAGAAGGAGCTGGAGACGTGCGTGGCGTGATGTCCTGCCGAGCTCGCTCGAAGCCGATCGCTGACCGCCGTCTCCACCTCACAGCTGGCAAAACCGCGCTCTTCAACTTGAGACTCAGCTTCAGGACACCCAGTACCCTGCCGTCGGGTCTTCTTCTCCTCATCCCCTCCAATCGTTGATCGTCCAAGAGCTTCGCAACAATCTCGACGCCGTTCGCAAGGAGCTGGACGAGTGAGCTTGCTGCTTCCGCCTCTCGCCTATTTCGTTGACACCCGATCTCACACAGAGAAAAGCACCATCTCAATTCAGTCCTCGAAGCCCTCCACTCGCGTGGCCAAGAGCACGAAGCAGAGCGTCAAGCCCTCGTTGACACTTGCAGCAAGCTCGGGGCCGAGGTCAAACAGCTCGAGCTTCAACGCAAGACCTCCACCGCCCTCATCTCGACCCTCCGCACCAAGCTCAAGGAGTCGGAGGAGAACGTCGGCCGTCTTCAACAAGGATTCGCAGCTCTCAAAGAAATCATGGGACGCCAGACCGCCGAGCGCGAGCAGTAAGTTTGAACCTCTCTCCACACTCTCGCCGAAATTGTGGGCTCATGGGCCTCTTTCCTGCTACAGAGACCTTTCGACTCTGATGTCCCTTCAAGAAGCCAACGTCAAGCTCGAGGGCGAGAAGATCCTCCTCTCCGAGTCCCTCGAGACGGAGCAGCGGAAGGTCGCCTCAGCCGAGAAGGAGCTCGCCGCTGCTATATCGAGCGCCGCGTCGGTTCAAGGATTTGGCATCGGTCTCGTATCTCCCCCCGAGAGCCCTCCTCAAGCTCGCGACTGGAAGCAGGTCAACGGCGAGGTCGATTCACAAGGTGAGTTGCCGCTTGCTCCCTTCGCTTGCCTCGAGGTGAGTTGACCACGCGCGATCCACAGCCATCAACTCCTCCTTCCTCTTCGCCTCCAACTCGACTCTCCCCGTCAAGGATGACTTCTCGAACCGCACCCTCCTTCACACGCTCCGGCAGCTCAATGCCCAAGTCACCGCTCTGCAGCAGTACAACGCCGAGGCGAGGGCGAGCAATGGTGAGCTCGCTCGCTCGCACACAGTCGATCTCATCGCTGACTCCTCAATCTATCGCAGAACAACTTCTCGAGAAGCTCGTTGAGCTGGAGGGAAGACAGATTGCTCGCTCGGTGTCGGCTTGAGGGGTAAGAGAGGGTTTTGAGGACATCGTCGTGTACACCAATCGTCGGATTCCAATGCAGCAGTGATTTTTGATATCCCCTCCTCTGCGAACCTATCGCGAAGGCTCCCGATCCTTCCTGTGCTGCTTCGGCGGTGCTCGGCGCAGGCGAGCTCAGTCCTCCAAGGCCGGGACGGCAAAAGTGGAGGGTGAAGCAGAGATAGCGGGCGAGGAGGAAGGAGATGGAGAGGCGCTTGTCGGTGGGGGTGAGAAGATGGGAGATGAGATCGGAAGGAAGGGACGGCGTGGCGTGGCGACGGCGGGCGTCGAGATCTGTCAGGTGGTTTTTGGGTCAGCACATCCCTCGGTCAAGTACAATGAGAAAACGCCTCACATGTACCAAAAACCTCTCCTTCTCCTTCCCTAGACGCCTCGCTCGACGGCTCCGATCTCTTCGCCGCCGAGCCGTCCTTCGAGCGACTCGATGCCGACGTGCCAAGCGTCGCCTCAACCGCTCAACGCAGCTTCGAAGTCGTCGAGTTGACTTTGACACACTTGACGCGAATGAGGTCGTCCTTCCTCAGCACCGGCTCGAGGTAAAAGTCCAACAGCATCGTCTCGGGCTGAAGCTTGACCAATCCCACATCCGTCTCGAGGAAGAACTCGAGCTTGTTCATATCCATCTTCTTTTGATCGGCGTAGGCCTTGAAGACTCGTCGAAAGCGGGTGGAGGCGGCCAGCTTGATATGGCACGGCTCGTCGTCGCCGGCGAGGTCGACGCAGAGGGCTAGCCAGGTGTGGGGGCCGAGCAGCTCTTCGTCGGGATCTGGGCCGATGGTGAGAGGGCGACGGGTAGCAGTGTCGGTCCAGACGAAGGTACGGGAGGAGAGGGGAGAAAGGGGATCCGCGAGGAAGTCGGGGGTGCCGTCTGAGTTGGCGGTGGCGGTGGAGCTGGGGTGCAGGAGTTAGCTTCTGATCCGAGAGTGGATTTTTAGCCTTGCGACCTACGCGCTCATGCTGCAGGATCCACGGGCTCGAGCTCAGCTAAAGGACGGAAGGTGTGATTGAAAGGCTTTGCTGCAGGTCAAAAGGGTCAGCGAAGCAGCAGATGAATGATGAAGCTATGAAACTCACCTTGAGAAGCTGCACAAGCTGTCCCAGTGACGGTAACGAACACGAGCTCTCGACTGAGAGACGAGGGGAACAGTCAGCGGGCGTGAGAGAACTGCAGGGCACTCGCCTAGCAGTGAGACAGCTGCTCACCTGTAGCACAGACTCTTTCACAGACCGAAACGAAGGAGCGAGTCTAGAAGCAGTGACAAAGCGGAGCACAAGAGACGATCCAGTTTCGCGGCTCTCTCCCTCTCCCGTCTCACCTCGCTAATCACATGGCGCCCATCTCGGCTTACCCGCGCTCAACTCTTCGCTTTTTGCTGAAAGCCTGGTCGCCCGAAGGCTCCGCCACCCTCTCTCGCGATTTTGACGCGCTGGCCTACGTCGCCTACCTCACCTTCCTTCAACGCCTGGCCAAGGAGAGCCGGATAGTAGCCGAGGGGGAGGTGGGAGTGGCTAGGAGGAAGACGGGTGCTATCAAGAAGACCAAGAAGCTCGTATTGGGCAAGAAGGAGATTCGCAAAGCCAAGAAGGTGCGCCCGACGCGTTGTTTGATGAGCTGTAGTCGGGCGGGAGCTGATGTGTGCGCGCTGCGATTCACAGGCAGTGCTCAAGGGATTCAAGGCGTGATCCTTGACATCGGACAAGTACCCTATCGTCACAAGAAACTCTCGCCAGGATCGTTCAACCTCTCCGTCTCTCCCTGTTGCTTGCGGTCATCTGCATCAAGGTGAGTCTGCGAAGGCGTAGCTCATGACTAGAGAGGCTGACGCTCACCTCCTCCTCTCCAGACACGACCGCCGCCGCCTTCCTCGCCCTTTCGCCCCTTCTCGGCGACCATTCAGCATCGCCGAGCCGGTCGTTACACCCTTTCCCACGACTCGACATCCACCTCACACGGTCTCTCAAGCACATTGGCTGCCGTCACTTGTGCACCCCAGCATCAGTCTGTCTCTAACGCAGGCTGGTTGAGGAGCGAGCCCCCGAATCTGCCCCCAGCTCTACACCTCGTAGCCCTCTCGCAATGAATCAGCGATACTGCCTCAACTAACGCGACATGATGTAGTGCTCGCTCGCGCCAGACGCCCCGAACCCTCGACCTGCCCCCTCCGGAACTGGCTCAGCTTGTCTTCGCCGAGGCTAGCAAGCTAGAAAACCGAGTTCCTGTTCCAACCAAGTATCGACACCGAGTCCTATCGCTTTATTTTCATCAAAGAGCTTCGTGCTCCCTGCTAAGCCCAAAGCTCGACCTGATCGGCCGTTCCCCTCGACTCGGCCGGCAACGCAGTCGTCTGCCAATGGCTTCTCATCCCTCCCACCCGTACCATCTTCTCGCCACAAAGCTCAAACACTGCAAAGAGCTCCGCCTCGTGGTCCTCATCCTCAACAAAGCCGAAGGAGCGAGCTGGGATCGTCACTCGGCGAAGGCTGGGATGCTGGGCGCCGCTCCCAGTGAAATAGAGAGTGGCTTCCGATTGAGGGGGGAAGGAGGGTGCAAGTACTTGGCCTCTCAAACTTCTGAGGAGCGCTTCGAGTGGGGTCTCGGGAGGTTGTAGGGTCGTCATGTCCCTGCAGAGGGGAGACGGGAAGGCGGTCGATGTCAGTCATGACCCGTGGTGAGATGGTTTCGAGCATAACCTACGTTCCAAAGCTGACTAGACGCGGGAGCTTTCTCAAAGCGACGCCGATTTGGAGCTGTAGCGATGTGACAGGGCGGAGTGAGCTGGGCCGACTACAGTCGAGGGAGAAGAAGACGGCTCACCAGCTCTGTGAGCAGTGTAACGCGCGGTGCATAAGATCCCAGAATCCCAGAATTAAGACGAGATGTCGGATATCAGGAAAATTGGCCGCAACAAGCTGCAGAGCCTTCAGCGTCCTTGCAGAGTCGTGACGGTCCCCCCACTTCGGCGCCGAGCGAATCTCGAGCCGTTCGATAGACTGGAACGATCCGAAACGAGTGCAGAGCTGCTCAAAGAACTTCGTCGAGATTCTGGGCGGGTCTTCCCGTCCCTGGTAGAGGCAGAGGTCGAGGACGAGAGTCTTGAGCCGAGTGAGTGAAGACGAGGGCTCGGCGTTGAGATACTTCTGTAGACGGATATACCAGCTGTCAGTACTCGCGTCTCGGATCAAGAGAAAGGACAGAGTATTTTACCTCAAGTGCGCTCAGGACAACCTCAACCCCGTCAGCTTCCAGCGCCGCAAGGCCGAGCATCTCGAGCGATTCGAACAGCTTCGGCGAGAACCAATCTGCGGTGAAGTCGGTGACCGAGTCGAGGTAGAGGTGCGTCAAAGGGGAGAGAGTACCGTCGACTTGAGGCTCGATCCGATAGCCACAGCATTGGAAACCGCGAAGACCTTCCAAGTGCTCGAGGTGGATTCCGTCGATGCACGGGCCGAGGACACAACTGAATTTCCTCACGCTTGGTGATTGTTGAACGGCTCGCCAAAACGAGGGGAAGAAGGGTACGTAAGCTTTGGAGCTGTCGCGATGGTTGACCTGTGCAGAACCGTCCGCGACTGTGGTCAGGCGCGCGCCGAGCGATCAGCCGGGCTCGGAGGACCACTCACCAGCTGCAGCGCCTTGAGCTTCGGAGCACCCCTGACAATCATCTCAAGATTTCTCAACTCGACTTCCTCCATCCAGCCCCAGTCGCGCAAGTCGAGCCCGAGGATCAAACCACACCTCGCCGAGTCCTGAGCGAGCAGCTTCAATGTCGTCTTGATACCCTTTTTGCGGCGGGGCTTCTCTTCCGTAGCGCCGTCGCACCTCAGCTCGACTTTCCTGTATAAATTCAGCTGGACCGCATCCCTGACGAAGCGCGCGGCGAGCGAGAAGCGAGCGAGAGAGCCGAGCGGGAGGTGAAAAGCGATTTCGAGGAGTAGCTCGGGCGGGACAGAAATGAGAGAGGTCTTGGAGCTTTCCTCTAGCGAGAGCGAGGCGAGTGAAGCTTCCATCGTCGAGCTGTTGAAGCGTCTAGAGCGATCAGCGGTCTGGGGAGAGCGAGCGAGATGTACAGGCTTACCTTGCAGCGGAGAGCAGTCGCGAGTAAGCTGTACCGGGAGCTGTATCTTCCTAGCGAGTCGAAACAAGAGACGAGTGAGCTGCAGGAAGTTAAGCCTTGTTCGTCGCGCCCAACTTCGTTCTCTCCCTCCCGCCTTCGTCTTCGCTTTCCGGTCCTCTCTCCGCCGACGATGCTCTCTTCTCTCCGCCTTGCTCGCTCGTCAAGGACATTGGTCCGCCACCGTAAGTTCTGCCGCCGCTGATACCCTACAAGATCGATTCCCCGAGACTGAACGCGCCGCCTCTCGCCGCCTCGTCTCCCAACCCAACAGTGCATGCTTCTCGTCCCTCGGCGGCCACTTCGGAGCTGCTGATGCCCGCCATGTCGCCGACCATGACCGAGGGAACCGTCACCGAGTGGAAGTACAAGGTCGGCGACTCGTTCAGCGCAGGCGACGTTTTGGTGGCTATCGAGACGGACAAGGCGTCGATTGATGTAGAGGCGCAGGACGACGGAATTTTGGGCAAGATCTTGGTAAGTTGTAGCTACCTCCCTGCTCTCCCACAGCCTCCCGTGAGGAGCTGGGTTAGCGACGGAGCGCGACGTTGGGGCTGCAGCGACTAACACGCATTCTCGGCGTCCCTCGTGTAGGTCGACAATGGCACCTCGGGAGTCGCTGTAGGCAAGCTCATCGCTCTCCTCGCCGAAGAGGGCGATGACCTTTCCGCCATCGAAGTTCCTTCCGAATCCTCGGCGCCCGCACCCAAAAAGGAGGAATCGGCCCCCGCCGAGAAGCCCGCTGCTCCCTCTTCCTCCTCCTCCGCCCCTTCGCCACCAAAGCCTACTTCTTCCACTTCCTTCTCCTCCCCTCCTTCCCACTCGCACCACCCTACCCACGCCCAGCCCCTCCTTCCCTCCGTTCTCCGCCTGCTCGTCCTCAACGATGTCAAGGACACCTCGGTCATCAAGGCTACGGGCTTCAAGGGCACGCTCACCAAGGGTGACGTTCTCGCTCACTTGGGCAAGATCTCCAACCCCAGGGGAAGTGAGAAGGAGGAGCCCAAGCACGATGCTAAGCCAGCAGGAGCGAAGGAGGTGAGTTTGAGCTCTCTCGGTCTTTTGTCGTCCTTGAACGACGCTGACGCTCGCCGCTCTACTCAAAAACAGGTCAAGGAGGCGCCCAAGAAGGAGATGGATGGACCTACTTTCCGGTCACTGATTGCTGCTGGTCTTCGCACCCCTCCCTCGGCGCCCAAGCCTCTCATCAAGGACGTCCCTACTCCCTCCGTTTCTGGTACGTCTCCGCTGCTACGCCGGTTTCTCATTCCAAGGCTAACCCGCTGTGACGGTTACAGGCTTCGACTCCATCCTCGACCAGTACCTCGCCCCCTCCCTTCGCTCGACCGCTCGCGCAAAGGCCGCCGCTCCTCCCCCTTCCTCCGCCCCCAAGAAGGATTCCTTCGACTCCATTCTTGGCTTGTAAAACATTCAGCAGTAGTGTGTGCGTGGTGCAGTTCGTGGAATAGATTTCGAGGAGCGAGAGGCAATCTCGCTTCGCAAACCCAACCTCTCCCGGCTCCCTTCTCTCGAGGACGAAGGCGATCTACTCGAGAACCCTAGCGTACTGCATTGCGCTTTTTTTGGTATAACGTCTCCCGCCTACTCATCATCATCATCATCATCATCCATCGCAATCTCATCCGCATTGCCCTGCACCACCTGCTCCTTCTCCTCGACATTACCCTTCACCCCACTCGTCTTACTCGCCGCAACGAAAGCTCCACCCAACGCTCCGCCTGCACCACTGCTGGTAGCAGCATCAAGAGCAGACATGGGATCGACCTCTGCTCCCCCGTTGACGGCTTCTTGGGCGGCTGCTCCCCCGGCTTGGACTTGAGAGAGCTTGGCTGAGAGGTAGGAGGCTTCCGTGTTGAAGGCGGCTTGGACGGCGCGTTTGATGCGGAGGTACTGTGTGTGGTGGGAGAGGCGAGGGTTGAGTAGGGAGGAGAGGAGACGAAAGGGAAGGGAATGGGAGAGCTCACCTCGCGGAAAGTGTCCTCGGACCCAGTCTCGATTTCGAAGGAATTCCAAGTGGCCCAGAAGTCGGGGTTGGACTGTATACAAACACACGAGGAGATCAGCTCCAGCTTTTAGGCGTCGGCGGCGGCGGCGAACGAGCGCCGAGAAGAGGAAAGGCGGCACTCACCCTCGGGTCACAAAACTGACTAGCATGAGCAAAGATGGCCCTCGCGCGATCAATCTCACCGAGCTTGCGCTCGAGAGCGGCGAAACGAAGGCACATCTCTGCCGTCTGCTTGTCGGGCAAGGATTCGATCGCTCGCTCGTAGATGGGTCGAGTAGCGGGGAGGCCAAAGTTGGCCGTCGCTTTAGCGATGTAGTAGGTGAACATCTGCGCGTACGTGCGCCGAGTCAGCGATGTTCGAGAAGAGAGAGGGGAAAAGAGCAGCACAGAGAAAAGGAACGTACCTCCATCTTGTCCTGATTCTCGACGGCCGAGGTGGCGCGGTCGTAGACGCTCATCGCGCGCTTGGCCAATCCATGTTCCTCCTCAAGGTGTCCGTAGAGGAGGTACAGTGGCTTGGCGAACTTTGGTGGGCAGTCCTCGAGGGCTTGCTCGAAGAGGTCGCGAGCGCGCTCGAGCTTGTCGCCGCCCTGCCGTTGTGAGAGGGTTGTCAGCGATGTAAGGAAGGAGGGAGGGCGAGGGAGGGGAAAGAAGCGTACATAGCGCTTGATGAACTTGGAGAGGTAGGTGTTCCAAATCTCGAAAGCGATGGGGTAGGTGAAGAGGTCGACTCCTCGCTCGTAGACCTGTTCGGGGCGGTACGATGTCAGCTCTCCGAATCGCTCGAAAGACGCCATCAGAAACGCACCTTGAAGCTCTCCTCCCAGTACTCATTCTCCTCGAGGAAGTTGGCATAGTTGATAACGACCTGCGCCGTCGCAATCTTGAGTTCAAAGATCTTGTCGTAAACGCTCTTGGTCGTCTCGACTGTGCCGATGGATTCCTCGAGGTCGACGTAGAAGGACCAAAGCTTGATCGACTTGAAGAGGCGAGACTGGGCCGAGAGTTTCTGGAGGAGAATAAGAATGTCAGCGAGTGGAGGAGGGGGAGCGAGAGCCGAGAAAGACGAACCTCGTCGTGGAAGCTGATGCTACCGGCCTTCTTGGGAACGGTAGTAGCGCGCTGCATAACCTTGACAGCCTCGTCGTAGTTCCTGCACGAGGTGAATAAGATTGGGATCAGCTCGGCGCCCTCTCCTCCAGGCCAAGCCAAACGAATCGGAAAACTCACTCATTCCGCACCTCCATCTCGGCCCACTCGCACCAAATCTCGGCCAACTCGTCGACCTTGCGGAAGGGCACCTGCGTCGCCTTCTCAAAGATCTTCCTCGCGCTACGAAGGTCGGCTTCCGCCTCGCCCGCCACGCCGCCTTGTTCGTAGAACTTTGCAAAGTGGATCCAGAGGGTGTGGAATTGGGAGGTAGCCTTGCGGGGAGCGATCGTCTTGGTGGCGGTGGTGTACGTTTCGGCGACCTGTGCAAGCGGGAGGGTCAGCGCGCCGAGAAAGAAAAGAAACAGACGAAAACGAGCGCGAGACGGAAAAGAAGCTCCTCCTCACCTTCTCATCATCATTCCCAAACAAGGCGACCCTCTTCTCCCACTCCTGCACATCATTCGGGTTCCTCCTCAACAAGACCTCATTCACAAGGAACGGCCTCCGATCCATCAACTCCTCAAACTCCTTCATCCTCGCATCCATCTCCCTCTCATCCTCCTCCACATCCTCCTCCTCGGCATCCGCCAACCCCTCCATCAAACTCGAGATGTAACTCTCCGAGAATTCGGCGTAGGCGTCGAAAATCTGGGTAAAGTCTCGGAGGGTGACGACCGTCTTGATGCCCTCCTCGAACGTCTGGCGCGCGAGAGCAAATTCCCCACGCTTGATCCAGTAGGTAGCGAGACCGGTCCAGAGTCGTCCGGCTTGGTCTTTGTAGACTGCTAGTCCTTCGGTACGAACGATCCCTTCGACGTCGAGGAGAGTAGGGGAGAGAGGATCCTCCGAGGTGTCGTAGGGAGTGGAGGAAGTGGAGGGCTTGTTGGCGGGAGTGGGTCGAGCTCCTCCACGAGTGGTGGTGGTAGGGACGACGACGGCAGCCTCACCCTCGGTCTTCGCCTTCTCAGCCTTCTCCTTCTCATCCTTCTCCCTCTGGGCTCGAAGCTTGATCGTCTCCTCCTCATCCACTCCCGTCTCCTCGGGGAACTTTTCGCACACGTCCAACCACTCGCCGAGGAGGTGGTAGGCCGATTTACCTTCGGGGGATTTGTAGGTGCCAGCGGCGGCGCGGCGGCCAGGGTTGAGGAGCAGTTTGGCGGCTTCGAGGGGGCGGGGAGGGGAGAGGGAGAGGAGGAGGGTGACGTAGTGGTGGGTGGGAGTGGGGTCGACCTGGTACGAAGCGCGAGAAGGTTAGTTCGAAAGGTCGAGGAGAAGCCAGCCCAAGTCACGGCTAACCTTGAGGTAACGGCGCCAGACTCGAACGGCAGTTTCACCGCCAATGGTCTCGGCCCATTTGAGGTAGATGCGCCAGATCTAAACGTGGAGGGAAGGAGGGAGGGAGCGAAGCGCGCGGTCGAAAGTGCGGCGAGCGTGGGTGTGAGAGAGCGGGGCGGGGCAGGAAGGGTGAAGGAAGAGGGAGAGGTAGGAGAGCCAAAGACGGGGCATCTAATGAGGTATAGTCAGAATCAGTCAGGTGTACAACTTGAGCGCGCTGCCGGAACGAGACCTCACCGTAGGAAGCCACATGAGTGCGCGCTCATGTACAGCAGCCAACGCCCTCCATTCCTCCCAACCGACTACCCCATCCAATCCACCTTCCCAACTCCCTTCCACGTCCCTCTCCCCTTCCTCGAGCTCGTCAATCTCTCCCCGTCCAGCTTGAAGCCACTCGACCATGCTCCTGCCTTGACCATCCTCTCCGCGCTTCTTCTTGGGCGCTCCGAGCTTCAAGGGTAAAGTAGCTTGACCCAAGACGTACGAGGAGCGCATGGCGAGGTATTGCTTCCATAAGGTGAAGGACCGGGGTTGATGAGCCAGAGCGCGCTCGTAGACGTCGGTGAGCTTCTGCAGTCCCAACCTCCCCTCGGGGGAAGAGAGTTTGTTGCCAAGAGTAGCGCGCTCTTCGTCTGTAGCTTTGCCACGAGCTGTACGCTCTGTAGCTTGTACTTGTTCGACGAGGGTTGCAATGTGTTGAGTCCACCGTTGTTGTTGGTCGGGGTTGCGAGCGAGGTCGTGTTCTGTAGTGAGATGCTCTGGGTCCAATAGCGCTGGATGGGACGAGAGGGTCGGAATGGGGGAAGTGAGGGGGAACAGCTGAGCCAGGGCGGCGAGGGAAGGGAACGACGACTCGTCGCCTCCTTCAGACGCCATCTTCTAAGTCGGTAGAAAGCTGTAGGGGAGCACTACAGCTTTAGCTGCAGTTCTGTAGGACAGCAGCTTCTACACTACTCACCGAGAGAGCGACGAAACGACTCGAGAAGTGGAGGAGATGAACCGCTCTCAGATCTCAGCTGCGCCAACCTCGACTTACTTGGGCCGGCGAGTTTGGAAAGGCTTGGCTTCCTGCAGCTCACTCGTCTCTTACTTCGACTCGCTAGGAAGCTACAGCTCTCGGTACAGCTTCGTTGTGACTGCTTTCAACAGCAAGGTAAGCCTGTACATCTCGCTCGCTCTCCCCAGACCGCTGATCGCTCTAGACGCTTCAATAGCTCGAAGATGGAAGCTTCACTCGCCTCGCTCTCGCTACAGGAAAGCTCCAAGACCTCTCTCATTTCTGTCCCGCCCGAGCTACTCCTCGAAATCGCTTCCCACCTCCCGCTCGGCTCTCTCGCTCGCTTCTCGCTCGTGTCGCGCTTCGTCAGGGATGCGGTCCAGCCGAAGTTGTACAGCAAGGTCAAGCTGTGGGCCAATGAAGATACTGAGCTCAAGGAACCCAAGCGCGAGCTCATCAGGAGCGTCTTGTCAAGTCTCGCGTCCGACGCCGAGCGCTGCCAGCTGATGCGTGAGGTCGAGCTGCGCGAGTGGAGTTGGATGGGAGAAGTGGAGATGAGGGATCTCGAGCTTGTGTTGAGACATGCTAGGCGCTTGAAGACGCTGCAGCTGGTGAGTCGGAGTGGCAGCGCGCGCCGAACCGTCCGAGCGCCTACTGACCTCTTCTCCTCCCCTCTGCCCCTCCGCAGACGAACTTCAACGAATTGAACACCACCTATGCGCCATTCACACCCAGGGTGTGGGATGCCGTGCTCTCCCTCCCGGAACTCGAAGCGCTGGGCTGCTGTACATCCCCTCTTCGCACCCCCTTCCAGCTCCAACGCTTGGCGACTCTCCGCCGCTTCGTGTTCGTGAACCGCGTCCTCACTCCACAACAAGACGGAACACTTCCGCCTCTCGCCGAGCTGACTCTAGAGTGGATCGGCAACTTGCACGCGTCGTGGTTCCCGCCAAAGCTGCTCGGCTCGCTTCGTTTGCTCGTGCTCACCTCGCTCAACGAGGAGACAACGCAAGCCCTGACCCGCATCGTCAAGGTGAGCCACCTGCCTCTTCCCTCTCAGTCGTTCTCACTGACGCCAATTTGACAGGCTTGGAACGGCAAGTCCACTCTCGAGACCTTCATCGTCAACCTCCATGAGCGCGGGCTGGACCGGGTGGTCCCCAGCGAAACGACCACGTTCTCTGTCCTCTACACGGTGCTCAGACCCGGCTCCTTGACTTGCCTCGAAATCCACTCGACGCCGTGGCATGCTCGCACTGCCGACAAAGCCTTTGGCTTGCTCGAGCGCTTCTTCGAGCTCGGCGCGGGTCTGGAGCATCTCGTGTTTGCCATGTCGGAGAGCATGCCTGACCTCATCCCAGCAAAGGATTTGGTGAGCTATTATCGCATCTCTCATTGTTCCACTCTTCCACTCGAAAGAAATTCGGCTGACCGTTCCCTCGCGGCGCAGGCTCGCCTCGGCCTGCTGCTCGAGAAGCTCCCTCGTCTTACCTCGTTCAAAACGTGCGCGGGATCTCTCTAGCCCCCGCACATGTACAAGCTCATCACCCTCTCCTTCTTCTTCAGGGACCTCGCGAGCGTCTACCTCGATATGACCAACGTGCGCGCTCGCATGCGATCTCTCGGCGTCACGTCGCTCTACACCAAATTGGACAGGCTTCCCGTCGAGGAGGAAGCCAGGCTTCTGTTCGGCGGACACAATGCGCTGAGAACTGTGACAAGTTGCGCTGGACAAGGTGACTGGAGCAAGGCTAAGCCTTTCGTCGTTTATGAGCGCCGCGTTGAGGGGAGGATCGAGCGAGTCGGTTTCGCGCCGTGGTGGCAGACGGGAGAGTCTAGGAGGGTTGTAGCGTAGTAACTCTGGGATTCCTGTAGATGCTGGAACACGATACGTCGTCTCTTGATCGTGCTCGGCGAGGCTCGAGGTCGGCGAAAGAGGCGGCGAGTTCTTGATGCTGCTGCTTTTGAGTCGAAGAGTTAAGCGGGCGGAGCGAGCTTTTGAACCGCTCTCCGGCTCCCAGCGAATCCGTTGAGCTTGCAGCCTCGAATCTTGATGCAGCGAGACTTCGGGAAATTGCTCGGCGCTCGCGAGCAGGCAAGTCGACGCGCCCGTCCCTCTGGCCTCGGGAACAGCCTGAAGCATGTCGCTGGATCTCTTCCATCTGTACTTCCTGTAGCAGAACACCATCGGACTCCGAAGGAGTCGCCTGGCCCGGGGTGAAAGCGCCAAAGCAGCCAGTCCGTTCTTCGCACCGCGCTTCGGGAGATGGTCGGCTCACGCCCAGCCAGCTTTCGGCGAGCGGGTCTTGTCGAATATGAACCGTCGAGCGATCCCTCTCTTGGCTTTCGACCACGACTTGCACCTCGAATGACCCACATCAGCGTCCTCACACAAGACCTCTCGGCGCTGGCACTTGCCTCGTCTTCGCTCCTCTCACCTTCCACCCCGGCTTCCTCCACCACTTCATCACCATCACACTCTCCCAGCAGCTCCATCGACTCGAGTGAGTCCTCTCTCCCCCCTCACAGCGCCGTCTCGCCCCCGGATCTGACTCTTCCGCTTTCGATTCGCACAGCAGCTTCACCGCCTCTGCCCTCTCCCCTGCATCCATCAACAGATCTCATCGCTGAACAGATGGTCGCTACTGTACTGCAACAGCTCACCGAGGACTGTCCTTGACCATGCCGCAAGTACGTTCGCCCGTCCTTCGCCGTCTGCGAACGCCGAGCTGGTTGGATAGAGCCCGACCTTCCACCACCGAGAAGACTGAGCGCTCATCTCCGCCTTCTTCCGACAGTCGAAGTTCATGGGAGTGTCGGCGGCGCAACAATGGGACGAGCCCCGAGCGACGAGGATGTACGAAAATGAGCAGGAACTGGAGGCGGAGGCAGCAGCCAGAGGTCGCCGAGCGGGAGAAGGGGCGATGGACAGTACAAAGGGGGAACTTGAACAATTGAACAAAGCTTGTGATGTAGATATAAAATCGGTGACTCCATTTTTCACTTGTCACCAAGCAAGCGAAGCAGCCAGATGAGCAGCAGTTCGGGATGAGCGTGAGCGCCGAGGTTGCTTCTTAGCTGTCTGAAATGCTCATGAGGGGGCCAGAGACGTGACAAGCAGCAGCTACGCTCTGATCGGGTTCTTTCAACTCACAAGCCCCAGAGCTGTAGAGGCCCGCCCGGCTTCTCACCAGTCATCGCTGGCAGCACTCGAGGCTCGGCGGCCGAGCACCCGAGCTCGTGATTGGCCTTGAGCTTCTCTGTAGTGAACAAGTCGACGTTTTGAGAAAAGGAGAACACCCATGTACTTCGAGATCCACCGTTCCCCTGCCACATAAGGCCGCGTCGGTGAAGGCTGACCGGCGCGTCCGGCGTTTGGAGCAGCCTGAGCCGACCTTGGCGAGGGGCGAGGAGACGAAAGCTGAGAGAGCAGAGTCGAGGGTTGACTTCTGACCACACGCTTCGACTCGATTCACACTACACACACCATGTCGTGAGTGCCATCTCACTACAACTCTGCATCGACCTCTAGCTAAGCCTAGAACCACCTATAGCTCTGCTCTCAACCGCGTTTCCGCTCTCGCATCTCAGCTCGTTTCGCCTGCCGGTGGCAAGGAGGCTCTGCTCGCTAAGCACGACGACGATGTAGTCATTGTCTCTGCTGTTCGCACTCCCTTCACTCGTGGAAAGAAGGGAGGATTCAAGGTGAGTGCTTACAGAGCTGGGTCACGCTCAACCCGCAAGTGGCTGACGGCTGACCGGCACTTTCGCCTGCTCTGCAATAGGACACCTGCCCCGAGGATCTGCTCGTCGCTGTGTTCAAGGCTGCTGTTGAGCGTGGCAAGGTCGACATCAACCTCGTCGAAGAGGTGCAGGTC
This sequence comes from Leucosporidium scottii, assembly GCA_003054985.1. Taxonomy (NCBI): domain Eukaryota; kingdom Fungi; phylum Basidiomycota; class Microbotryomycetes; order Leucosporidiales; family Leucosporidiaceae; genus Leucosporidium; species Leucosporidium scottii. The sequence continues at coordinate 131,732 of MWVB01000013.1, forward strand.
GGCAACGTGCTGCCTCCCGGAGGAGGAGCTTCGGTCGCCAGGATGGCTCAGCTCGCTGGTGAGTTCTATAGAACATTACAGTGCGCCTCGATATACTGACACCCCCCTCTGCTGCACAGCCGGATTCCCCGTCACTTCCACTCTTCTCACCCTCAACCGTCAGTGCTCGTCCGGCCTCACCACCGTCAACAACATCGCTCTCCAGATTGCTGCCGGTCAGATCGACTGTGGAATTGGAGCTGGAGTCGAGAGCATGACCATGGGCTACGGTGCTGGTGTCATGCCCGAGAAGGTGAGTTTTGAACCCGCGTTCGAGAGTGGGGCGGTGATTCGGCGTTTCGTGGCGAGGAGAGAGCTGATTAGCTGACTGCTTGGGCTTCGTTACACAGATGTCCGAGTCCGTTCTCGAGTGCGAGGCTGCTGCCGACTGCCTCTTGCCCATGGGAATCACCAGTGAGTTCAAGTCGCCGGGCTGCCTCGGCTCGGCAAGCCCTGCGCCGAGTTGCTGCTGATCTTGCTCCTCGTCGCTCACAGGTGAGAACGTCGCCGAGAAGTACAACGTTACCCGTGCCAAGCAGGACGACTTTGCCGCCAAGTCCTTCCAAAAGGCAGCGAAGGCTCAGAAGGACGGCAAGTTCAAGGCCGAGATTGTTCCCGTCAAGACCAAGATCACCGACCCCAAGACTGGAGACGAGACGACCATCACCGTTGACCAGGACGATGGCATTCGCGACGGAGTCACTGCCGAGAGCCTCGGCAAGCTGAAGCCCGTCTTCTCCAAGACTGGATCCACCCATGCCGGTAACGCTTCGCAGGTAAGCTCTCGACCAGTTCCCGTTCCTCATCTACCCGTTGCTGACCTATTCCCCCTCTCACAGATCTCGGATGGAGCCGCCGCCGTCCTCCTCGCTCGCCGATCCTTCGCCAAGCAGCACGGTCTCCCCATTCTCGGCAAGTTCGTCGCCGCCCAGGTCGCCGGAGTTGAGCCCAAGTTGATGGTGAGTCATTTTCGAGGCTTTGTGGTCTCGCCTCGTCTCGAAATCATTGTCGGCGAGGTCTCTTCGACGTTCGGCGCTGATCTCCTTCTTCCTCCTCTTCTTCTACGCTTCAGGGTATCGGCCCAGCTTTCGCCATCCCCAAGGTTCTTACCAAGACCGGTCTGAGTAAGGAGGACGTCGACCTTTGGGAGATCAACGAGGCTTTCGCCAGTCAGGTGAGTTCGGCACTCTCGTCTCTCTTCTCTCTAGTCTGCGTGCCGTAGAGGCGCTGTAGGGTAGGGCCTACGTAGACCAGACGAAGCTGACTCTCTCGCCTCTTTTCCCTTTCAGGCCGTCATGTCCATCGAGACTCTCGGACTCGACTACGCCAAGGTCAACCCCGTCGGAGGTGCTATCGGTGAGCTTCTCTACCTTCCTCCGCTCGCCGTCGACTCCATCCCTCCCTTCCCTCCCTTCACTCCCTTCCCTCCCT
>MWVB01000013.1:133236-212299 GCA_003054985.1 Leucosporidium scottii
TTCCTCCGCCCCCTTCCCTCCCTTCCCTCCCTTCCCTCCCTTCGTACTTCGGTCACTGACTGCTCTCCCCTTCGCAGCCTTCGGCCACCCTCTCGGCGCCACTGGAGCTCGTCAAATCGCCACCGCCCTCTCCGAGGCCAAGCGTTCGGGAGCCAAGATCATTGGCACCAGCATGTGCATCGGTAGCGGTATGGGAATGGCCAGTATCATCGTCAACGAGCAGTAAAAAAGACGAAGGACGGCAGGCAGGGACTCGGTCGAATCGCTTTTTGTATTACTTTCGAGACTAGCTTCGGTAGCGATGATGGTCCCGCCGAACGCAATAAATACTTTCAGTGCAGCTCTGCTGAAAAGCGAAAGACGAGAAGTGAGCAAGGTTGGGATCTGTCCGAGCTGCTGAAACTCGGCGCTAGCGAAGCAGTGTGAGGCGGGTGGCAGCACCCTCTGCAGGTTCAGCACGATGTTCAAGTCCATATATGATTGATGATACAGGCTACAAAACCCTGAACCGAGCCCGATCTACATTGTACAATCGCCGAACGCCGTCGACGCCGACTCGTTCGACTCTCCACGCTTTCCCTCTCAGTCCATCACCGAATCAATGTCCCGAATAGTGTCCATCTCCTTGATTCTGCGTTCCCTCGACCCCAAGACTAGCCTCGAGCGCGCCGAAATCGAGATCCAAGCCGTTCGCCGTGTCCCTTCAGAGCGGCGAAGAAGAAGGAAGGTTAGCGAGCCGCTCTCCAGGAGCACAAGACAGCAGACAGGACTCACAAGCCCTCGGTCCATGAGAAGAACCCGTCTGCACCCTGAGGCACGAGGATGTTGCCCCAGAAGCCCGTGTCGGTGAGGAAGTTGCCCAAGCCGTCGAGCGGCTCCATCGCCTGACTCGTGGCATCGCCGTTCAAGCTCGGGGCGTGTGAGTGCGAGCCTTGGAAGTAGCTTCCGGCGTTTTGACGAGAAGCGGAGAAGGGCGAATGGAGGAAGGGGTAAGGTGCAGGCGTATTTGGCATCGAGGGTTGGGGGAACGCGGCGAGGGTGCCCTGCAGACCGAGTCCGAGAGTCGAATGTTGGTCCTCCATCGATCCGTCTCCCATGCCGTGCTCTCCGCCGTACAGCGAGGCTGCCCTCGAGTGACCTCCCGAGCCGCCGTGGACGAGCGCCTTCCAAGAAGCGAGAACGGCGCGAAGGAGTGTGTGGGAGGTGGCGGCGGCGTGGCGGTCGGTGAAGGTCGCCGCTTGGCTATCTTGGATGGCTTGCGACAGCAGCCGCTCGAGATGCTCCGAGTTGACGAGCTCGGCGAAACGGGTGTTGCTGACTTTGAGCTTGACCAGGAAGACGGCGGCGTAGAGCATGAGGAGGAAGTTGACATCGGGGCAGTGAGCGAGGACCCCGAGCTTAGCGTACTCGTGTCCGAGGTCGAGAAGGCTTGTCGCGGCGTCCAAGCAGGTGGAGACACACTCGGGGTCGTCCGAGACGTCGCCGCTCCGGAGCATGGTGTGAAGAGGGATGGTGTTGAGGAAGAGCTTGGCCGAGTCTGTGAGGGGCGATACACGGTCAGCCAGTCTGCTCTCGAGAGCTGCCCTCGCTCGGCCTGCTTCCTCGGCGAACTCACGGAAGTAGAAGAGAAGGATGTTGGCGATGGGCTCTCCGGGGACGGGGCACCATCTCTGCTTCCACTCATCCATGCGAGAGTTGAAGATCTGGAGAAAAGCGAGGTCAACTTCAGCGGAGTAGGCAGGCGAGTGAAGGAGCAAGGGCCCACCTTCATGACGACGGGCGACGGCATTTCGTCGCTGTTGGAAGCAAGACCGTAGATACGCTCGCGGAAGGTGTCCATGACTTGTCCGTTGATCAGCTGCAGCTCGGCATGGGCGATGAGACCTGTGATAAGAGGCGTCAGCTCGGCGCAGCGAGAATTGGGGGCGAGAAGCTCACCGAGGTCGAACGGCAGGCTGAGGGGATGCAGAGGCAAGAGCAGAGGCTTCGTCTCGTGCACTTGATACGGTCGACCCATTACGGCGGAGATGCTGAACGAGGACAAGGGAGACATCAGCTCGGCATTGACCGTGATGGCTGCGAAGGGAGACCCACTGTCGGTCGATGACAAAAACGAGAAGCCAAGTGCGCTCCCTGTTAAGAGCGTCACGCTGCTCGGCCTCGGAGACGCCCTTGATGTTGGCCCAGGGTGCAGCTTTCCCAGCGTTGCCCGCCGAGAGATGCTGATCGACCCACGCCGGGGCGCGGAAGAGACCGAGCTCAAGTGCCATCCGGACAGCCTGTGAAGTGCAGAGCAGTGTCAGCTCAGCTCAGATGAGTCGATAAGAAGGAGGGCGCTCACCATTCCGAAGTACAGCGAGGCTCGCTGAGGTCGATCCTCGGCCGCCTTCGGGGCACTGAAAGAGCGCTCAAGGTCAGCGGCTGACGACTTTCACATGGATGTGAGGCTCTCACCTTCCCCAAGCTGTAAGAATGAGTGCTCCTTGGCAGTTCTCGATGCTCCTGTGGCCCGAGCGAACCATTTGGAGGAAGGCCTCGTGCGCTTCGTCGTAGCAGGCGATGTGCAGGTTGCGGTCGTCCGTGTGGAATCGAGATGCGACGGCTATCGATTGAGATGAGTGAGCGAGTGAGGTGTGCGACGCAGGTTGGCAGAACTTACCGCAGATGACGGTGAAGAGGAAAGACGACCGAGCGCAGACGGAAGTTGCCGTGTCGATCTCGGGGTCGAGGAATGGTACATGGATGTAGCACCATTCGAAGTAGCTATAGTTAGAGAGAGTCAGTGAGAATGAGGCCCTAGACCCTTGTCGTTGTCCTTCAACTCACAACTTGAAGAGCTGAACGGCGAGCTCGGGCGAGACAATCCCTTTCGAGAGCAAGGGAGGTGTACCCATCTCTGCGCCAGCACCCCCTCGGTTCTCCTCAAGAGCTTCTGTAACGCGCGAGAGGTTGAAGGAAGGGTCCAATCCCTGCATCGTCGTCCTTCCGTCAATCTGCGCCGCCAGAGAAGCCTCGGCGAGCATCCCTAAGCCTCCGTTTGAGGTGCCAGCGGACGGAAGCGGAACGGTGTTGTAGATGTGTGGTGTAGTATCGAGAGAGAGTTGGGGAAGGCGCCCGGTAGGAGGTGCAGTCGAAGGCGAAAGGTTGCTGCCGAAGAAGGGCGAGGTCGGCGAAGGACCCTGAGGGTCGCTGCTCTCGCGACGGAGGCGCTTGTTGGTAGACTGTTGGTCGCTACCACTGTCGGGACTCCTTAAGTCACGGCTTGGGGCTGCCTTGGTGTCGGAGGCGGCGAGGCTTTGAGTGCCTTCGGCGAGGGATTGCTGGAGCTGGGCGAGAGCCGAAGGGTCGGGAGGGGCACCAGTGCTCATCGACTGCAGGAGAACAGAGAGAGTTTTCTCGACGTTACGGAACTTCTCTGCGAGCGTGGCGTCGGTGGCTTTCCTGCTCGGCGGAGGGGGTCAGCTTCGGTGCTGGCTATTCTGCGGCCAGACACTGCTCACCTAGCTGGTCGCTTGCCACGCTTGGATTCGACAAAGATGCACTCGTGTCCTCCGAGACGGCAGCGTTTGCATGGAACGCTGTCAGCCTCCTCACACTTGGTCTGCGAGCGTAGGCAACGGGTCAGCGCAATTTGCGAGGGCGGAAGGACAGGAAGTGATATCACGTAGAGTAAGACGCTCACCTTGAGCTTCCTGCAGGCCAAGCAAGCCCTGCCCGTCCTAGCGGCATCTGCGCCCGAAGCGTCCTCCTCCTTGGTCTTTGTGCTGCCTCCCTTCTTCTTAGCAGCACCTGCTCCAGCCGGTTCATCCTCATCATTGGCTTCTGCGACTGAGATGTCGGCGTCGTCCTTGCGCGAGCGTTTGAGGGCGTTGGAGTCGTCCGCATTCGGGGCCCTGCCCGCTGCGCTGCTTCCTCCTCCTCCTCCGTTCTTTGTGCTGGTCGCGGCGGCCATGGAGGAAGGTCCTGGTAGTCAGATCTTGCTGCTGCTCTTGCTGATGATCGCTGGATACGGCGCAGAGGCGCTGGTCGCTGGTTTTTGGCGGAGGAAGGACCTCTGACGTCCTTGGAAAAGGCGGAGAGATTCGATGCCGCAGTGGGAGCTCCGCTCTGCCAAGGTCAAGAGTCGACGAAATTGGTTGTGTCGCTCGAGGTGTGAGCTGGTAGAGAATTGCAAGCGAGCAGCGAGCGCGCAGGTCGAAAAGCACGCTAACAAGTGGTTCAAGCGAAAGAAGGAGGGGCGCCGGCGAACTGAGGTGCTCCAGCCGATGAGGTGGGGCAGATCAGAGTGGTTGCGCATGCAAGGCTCAGGGATGCAGGAAAGGGAGAAGGGAGCTAAGAAAGATCGACCGACACCCGCGAGAGCCACGATCAACCTTGCTCGCGGTCCAGGAGGGCTGAAGACGAGCTCGGCGCCATCTCATCGCCGGACATTCTCTGCTGTCAGGCGCTCTCGGCGGGAGAAGAGGTAGCTTGCTGAGCTGTTTTTCCCTATGCAGAACCCTACTATGCTGACCGAGTGACCAGCGAAGCCGGAATGAATCAGCATTCACGTCCGCCGACGAGCCTCACTTCCACCGAGTTGCAAGCAGATGGACCCACAGTGCGACGTCGCCCGAAGCTGCCTCAACACTTTAGCCACCATACGTGCAGCCAGCAACTCTTCCTCGGCCCCCTCGGCTCCCAGCGGTGGAGTGAGAGCTGCGATGAGAAGGAGGGCCGAAGGTCAGCGGCGCGAGAGGAGAGAATGCCGTTCTGCGGCGAGTTGAGAGTGAGCCTACAGAATGATTGACCGAGGCTCGTTGCTGAAGCAGAAGACACTGGGGAGGCGAGTGCAGGTGTAGAAGGAGGAAGAGAGGAAGTGAGCGCGAGCTTGGACAAATGCTCGGCGAGAAGGCTAGCGCTTGACATGGGCTTTCAGAGGTGTCGTTGGAAGCAGAGGTGCTCTGTGAGAAGCTATCACTCTACATGCGGAGCCGCGGTGTTCTGTCGGCTGGACGCGGGAGACCGCCTGCCCCCTTTCTCTTTCGGCGGAGTCGGCGCTTACTTTTCCTTGCGGACGCCGAGCGGGACGTTGAGTGCTACAGGAGAGGATGGAGTAGTGACTCGTTTCGATTGATTCCAGCTTGCTCTCTGCACTGCATTAGCTGGCCGAGGACGTTGGAGTGCCAGATTCCGCTCAAGGTCGACACTCTCGCTCGGCTTTGAACTGTTCGCGACCACATCCAAGAGCTGAAAGGTCAAAAGAGGGACGCCTAGAAGCGTCTCTGAATATCATTACTCCTCATCTGTCCTCCTGCAGTCGCTACACAGCAGCCGTCTCACTGCTCAAGCTCCCCCCGCCAACGAACGCACGATACATACAACCTGACCTCTCTCAATCCTCCTCCATCGCAACCGCTGCATCTTCTCCCGCACTCGGTCTCCTACTCCTCCTCCCCTCGCCCCCATCCTCCCCCTCGCTCCCCTTCGCCGCATGCTGCTGTCTCCCCCACTCCTCGTCGGAACTATCCCCATCATCCCTCCTCGGCGTACTCGGCGTCCCAGGCGTGATTGTACTCGTCACACTCGTTCCCGAGCTGGAGGGCTGCGATCGGATGGACCGAGGGCGGGATGAGGCGCGAGGAGTCGAGATGCCGAAGGAGGCGGTCGAAGTTGAAGTGTGGACCGAGGGTGGGAAGAAGGAGGTTTGTGAGGAGTGGGCCGCGATGGAGGAGGAGGTGAGAGGTGCTGAGGTGGTAGCGGAGGGAGTGGGGTGGATGGCGGCCCGGGACGAAGTCGAGGCGCTGGGAGCCGTCTGCGAAAGCGCCGAGGCTGCTGTCGTCGCTGCTGGTGCTGGAGTTGGGACCGCCGCGGGAGTTGCAGTCGATGCGGGATGCGGATGAGTCGAGAGGCCCGTCTGAGGGTTGCGGCCGACCCAGAAGAGAATGAGCTGATCGGCGTAGTTTTGCAGCTCGGCGACCGGGATGACGAGTCGGAAGTCGTTGAGGAGGAGGAACTGAAGCTCGAGTTGATTCAGCTCGTGTAGAGGTAGTCCGCCGACCTGTTGTAAGAAGGGGTCAGCCAACGGTCGGGAAGCGAGAGCGCTGCAAGAGCTAACCTTGGCATATCGCGAGTTGGTGTAAAAGACGTCGCTAAAGAACTTGCTAGCGACCGTGACTCCCGCAATGACCAGTCGATGGATGTTAAAGCTATCGATGGCGAACAACTTGCTCGTGCCGTCCTCGTCCTTCTTGCCCGCCGCCTCTTTCCCCTTGCCGAGTCCAATCTTTTGCGCTTCGAGGCCGACCCTCGCCATGCGATCAAAGTAGACGAGGAGCGAGAGGAAGACCTCGTTGGTTGTGGGACAGTACTTGAGGATGCGGAGGAGGTATGCTTCGATCGAGATGGCGGGGACGTTGCGAGCGTGGAAGCAGAGCGTCGCCGAGGGGGAAGCGAGGGCGTTGGAGGAGGCGGTGAGGAGGGATGAGAGGGGTGGCTCGGAAGAAGCGGGAGGGGTAGAAGTGCTGGTGGAAGCTACGGGAGCGGGAGTGCTGGAACCGGAGTTGGATCCTGAGCCTGGAGCTGAGCCTGAGCGAGAGGCAGCGGATGCTACCTGGCCGAGGCTGGGAGCGACGGTCGTGGTCGCCGAACTTCTCCTGCTGATGACGGGTGTCGATCCATCCTCCCTTCTTGAATGCACAAAGCTGCTCCCTCTTCGTCGCGCGAGCGGCATGGGCGTATGCGACCCTCCGAGACTCGGCATGAAGCCCTCAACTCCACCTCCGGCTCCCACCTCCCTCAAGAGGTCGACGCCAGGTGTGACGGGCATCTCCTCCATCGGGTCGTCCTCCTCGCCCTCCTGCCGGTATTGAGGGCTCGCGGGCGAGTTCAACGGCGCGGCGTCGAACCTTCCGCTCTGGAAGGCTGCCGCAGTCTCCTCGCTCGTGAAGCCTGCCGTGCCCGGGACTCCTCCAGTCGGTGAGTTGGTGCCGGAACCTGCGCGAGAAGCGCTGGCGGTGCGCTGGCGCTGGCGAAGGGTATCGTTGGTGTGAGCGATCTGCTCGAGGAGAGAGGCGAGGAGGCGAAGGAGGTCGGCGGAGGGGTAGTTGACGAGGTCGACGTGAGCTCGCTGGTTCTGTGGTGTAGGTGGAGAGAGAGGTGGAGTTGGGTCGGGTCGACGCGAAGAGGAGGAGGGAAAGTTCGAGGAACTGGGATTGGTCGAGGTGTTGCGCGATATCGGCGGGCGCGAGTTGATCGCTTCAGGATTGGCGGGAGCGGTCGTCGTCGAATGAGAGGAAGGGTTGGAATCTCGGCTTTGAGAGCGATCCTGGTCTTCCGGCTCGTGATCGTCTCGCTCCCCATCGGCCGTCGGGCCATCGTCTTCCATGGCCATGCCGTCGCCCTGCTCCTCCTCCCGACGATAGCTACCCATCCTGGCGGCCTTCTTCCTGCCTCCCTTCCCCACCGCTTCGGTCATGCCTGCCGCCCAGCTCCCCTCCTCGCCGAAGCGGTGAGCCGAGGACGAGCTCGAGCTGAGCGTCGAAGCTCGGCGAGTCTTGCCCGCTACCCCACCACCGCCGAGAGCCGTCGAGTTTGAACCGGTATCTGCCTCCTCTCCCGCGCTCCCCTTCTCCTGCACCGAGAGCTCCGCGAGCTCCTTCGATCCGCTCCCACTGCGACGCCTTCCCTGACTTCGACCACGCTCCTGCTCCTCCTCGCTACGCATACCATCCGCGGGTGGATCTTCCTCCATGGATGCGCGACTTCCTGCACCGCTGTCGCTGGTTTTGAAGCTGCCTGGCGAGGCGGTGGTGGCTGCACTGACCGGTTGGCTCGACGACTGACTGAAGCCGCCTCCGTTGGAGAAGATGGACGAGTTGGTCAGTGCGGAAGATGCTGGCGAGCGTGATTCGATGGACGAGGACGAGGATGAGGCCGACCGAGGTGAGGAGGCGGTCGGAGAGGCGAAGCTTGGAGCTGACGTTGTTGACGCTGATGCGGCTGCCGGGCGCGCTGGAGCTTTGGTAGAGGGGAGATGCGAGGTGTGGTGGTTCGTGAGATGTGTAGGAAGGTGTGTATTGGGTCCTGGAGCGAACGTCGGAGTCGACATTGGCGGTGCGGACGAGCGAGCGTAGAACGGGGCGGCGAAGCGAGTCGAGAGTGGTCGGCCTGGCTAGTCGGCGGCGCGGAAGGACGTAGGATGCGAAGGAGTTGAGTCCTGTACAGAGAGGTAGTGAGAAAGCGAGAGAAGAGGAAACGCGTCAGCTTAACGAGTCGGAAGCCTCGAGTTGGCCGAAGCATCGCCTGAACCGAGAGCGGTCGAGAAGCTGCCTTGCCCACGGGCACTTGCTGCAGGCTCGACGAGGCCGGCAAAGTGCTACTGGGCAGTAGCGCTGTACTCTAACGCACACCTGCACCGGACCACCATCGCCTTCCGTGCCCTCGACCGGCTGACCTGGCGAGCACCCGCGAGTGCATCGCAGGCCTCGCTGGAGCGACTAGCGAGCAGAAGCTCTGCATACGGGCAGTGCTGCAATGGCCATCGTACTGTACAGAAGCTGCACAGATAGCCTGACCCTCCACAGCTGCCCCCTGCGAAGCCTCTTCTACTTGCCCCTTCTCCTCGTCCAAGGAGAGCCCGGAGAGTCGATCCGACCGGCTTGCACGGTGTAGAGCGGTACAGCAGCAGGGTATGACCGCTACACCACTTCTGTAACGCGTCGGGACTCACCTGGAGCACGAAACCACCAAAGCACGGACAAGCGACGCTTTCTGGAGAGTGCTGGCCTCGTCGAACCGCTAAGCTGAGCTTTTGGAGGTTTGGCTGGGTGTTTGTGGTGCTTTTGATGCGCCTGTTGCTGTTGTAGTGCGCTAGGTTGTTGCCGGACCCGAGTCGCTGCCTGGCCGTCGAATGGTTGGAGGACAAGCTCGCAGGCGGGCGCTGGGCACGTTTCGTTGCTTGAGACACCTGAATTGAAGTCGAGGATTTGACGAGAGATATCGTGTCGTCCAGCAAGTACAAATTCGCTCCCACAGAGCTACATCAGAATCCGCTGCTGCCTATTCGCCTACATCTCTCGCGCCGATCATCTCTCGGTTCCAGCTCTGGCTCTCGGCTCCGGGCTTCAGCAACATCACATTGCAGATTCAATGCTGATGCTGTCGCTGGACTGTAGGTCTGTATTGAAGCACAGCCTGTGGAGCGTGCACTTCGACGCTGCAAAGCCGGCTCGGAAGGTTGGCTACGAGCGGCGCCGATCCCTCGGTCCTGCGACGAGTGAGATCACTGCCCCGGGAGATGACAGCGTACAGAGAGTACCGGGATGCAACGAGCAGGGACATAGCTGCTGCCCCGATCCGTCCCCAAGCGCTCGTTCCCACTCGAATCTCACATCGCCGAACTCCTCGCTGTTCGTGATTCGGAAGCAAGTGGGATGTACAACAGAGAAGCCAAAGTCCTCATATAGATGAAGAAGATAGTGATTGAGGCTCTCAAGACCCTCGGCGCCGCCCAGAAAGCGCCAAAAACGAGCAGAAGGCGGGCGCCGAGGCAGCGCCGAGCGAGCAGTTGAGGAGAACGAGGGCCGTGTCGGTGCTCGGAGAGCGGCAGGGACGAAAGAACAACATGCTTTAGCTTGCTCTGTTTCTCTCGGACCTTCGAGCACCAGAACAGGCTGCCCTCAGGATGCTCGGGCGAGGGGGGAGGGGTGGACGGAAGACGTAGAGCTGCAGATTGCTCGGAGAAGGAGACGGTGGAGATACTTTTGCTTCGAAACTCTGTAGTCGATGCTGGCTGGACATCTGAGGGTCAGAGTACTTAGTGAGTACTTCGGCGCTTGTCCTTCGCGGGCGAAGGAATTTGAACCTTTCGCTCTTCTCCACAACAAGCTCGTGAGTCCGGTTCCAACCTGTACCAAACTCGGCAGCAGCTCACGTTTATGTTCGTAGAATTCTACTAGCATGGCCAACCCCCGTCAACGTCGCAAGTCGCGCTCCGGAACAGCAAAGGTCTCGACGAGCAAGCAGTCGCGCAAGAACAAGCACAAGGTCGTCGTCAAGGGTCCCGAGGTGCTCGTCGAGAACTGGGACAGGTCGTACGTACTCTTGACCCTCCTCCTTACGCTCCCAGCTGACCCGAATCTTCTCTGTTCAACAGCAAGACCGTTCGCCAAAAGTGAGGACTCGCTCCCTTCGAAAACCCGCAAATCGGCGTAACGACCTGCATGGGACAAAGAGCTGACCGCCTGGCCGTATTACAGCTATGCCAAGCTTGGACTTCTGCCCAACTTGAACCCTCGTCAAGCAGGAGGAATCGAGCCCGTCGAGGCGCTCCCTTACGCCGTTCGCTCTGCCACCGCTGCTACCATGGCCGATCTCGAGGCTCTCAGCGATGCTGATTCAGAGGAGGAGGAAGAGGAGGATGACGAAGAGGAGGAGGAGGACACCCCCATGGCATCGACCTCCACGGCTGAGCCAGCACCCGCCGCCCTGGCCAAGGGACTCGGACGAATCATTCGCGATGAGAATGGCAAGGTCATCAAGATTGTGTTGGGTGGAGATGATGGACAAGAGGTGGAGGAGGAGGTCAAGGAGCGAGTGGAGAGGGATAGTGATGAGGAGGACGACGACGATGAGAGCGATGAGGAGGAGGAGGAGCCCAAGCCGTGGGGAGAGCCGATGAAGGATTGGAGTAACGATAATGTCGAGTTTGAGGAGGAGGAGGTACTCGGCCCGAGGACGACAGGGCAGGGCATCCCTATCTTTGGTGGAGTTCGGAGATCAGTTGAGGCGAAGACGGATGTCGTTCGTGGTGAGTCTTCCTCTCTCCCCTTCGCTGTGAGGACGAGCTGACTCTCTACTACTTTTCACCAGAGCTGGAGCACCTCGCCGCCTCCCAGCGCAAGGTCATCCGCCACACCTCCGAGTTCGAGGGCGACTGGCTCGTTTCGCTCGTCGCCAAATACGGCGAGGACCTCGACAAGATGGCTCGCGACCGCAAGGCCAACGTTTGGCAGAAGACTTCTGGCGAGATCAAGCGCATGTACGCTCTCTTCCTCGTCTCTTTCCAGCCGAATCGAGAAGCTGACCTAGCTCGGCGCTCCCTCGCAGGATCATCAAGGCCGGTGGATTCGCCAAGCTCAAGGCCAAGGCGGCGCAGATGGAGGTTTCGGCGTAGAACGGTTCTGTGCACATCCGTGTTTGTAACGATAGCGGTTTGCTCCTCGAAGAAGGCTCTTCGCGCTCGCCTTCTCGACTCTCAGCTTCCTCCTGCCCTGTTTCGTGGGTACAGATGGATTCACACGAAAGGCACTGCTGGGTATCTCAAGCGCAAGCACAAGCTATCTCCCTCCCGCTCAGCGATCTCTCAGTCGCTCTTCGAAGCTCCTCCCTTTTTGCCGCCGCCGCCGCCGCCGCCGAGCACCGACCCCTTCATCGTGATGCGCATGCGAGCAGCAGGTTGAGCGGAGGCTCCCCAGCCGTAGCCGTAGCGTCCCATGCGAGTATGCGTGCTCGTCGCGGCGTGCGTCATCTGCAACAGACGAAGAAAGTCAGCGAGAGGCGGAAGAGAGCAAGAGCAAACGGCTCACCACTGCGTCCCAAGTGAGATCCTGGGCCGGCGTGTTACTTCCCGAGCTAGTGCAAGTTGCGCGACTACACCCGAAGACGGCTCCCAGGCTCTTGAGCTTCTCATGCGTCGTCGAGAGACTCATGCCGACCCGGCTGAGGAAGTCGGTCGCCGTATCGCTCCATTCGACGGTATCCTGAGTCGGGTGCGAAGGGTACTGGTTCTGCCTGCTGTTGTGAACAAAATCCTTGTAGGGACGAGGAGTATCGCCGTGGTAGCTGGCGACGACGCTGGTGGCGAGGCCGAGGGCGCGATCCATCTCGGCGGCAGGGGGAGCGGAGGAGAGGTCGGCGTTGCCCCAGTAGGGGACTGTATCCTTCAAGACGGCCGCGCGGTAGCACATGTACTTGGTAATTTCGATTGAGGTGGCCATCTCGTCGAGGAGGGAGGGTACAGCGGCGTTGAAGCTCGCTGAATCGAGCACAGCGTCGTCCGACTCCCAGAACTGCTTCATCGAGGGCGTGTCGACGATGCTGACGAAGGCGGGGACGACCTTGAAGTCGAACCGAGTCTGAGTCGTCGTGAGGCGGTCGTAGAAAGGGCGAAGGACTTCTTTGCGCCGGCGCTGGCGATTCATGAGCTCGCGCTGCAAGCGATGGGCCTTGGTGAGCTCGACCGTCTTGCGCAAAGAGGGCCAGAGCTTGGTCGTCCACTCTGTGTGAAGGCAAGAGCGGTGAGTGAGCGTCTCCGTCGAAGGAGGCGAGCGTCTCGGCGTACCCCAGTCGGTCAAAGGCTTTGGCTGCGAGAGGGTCCAGTTGACGGCGGGAGGGAAGTAGGAGTCCTCGAAGCTGCGACGAGGGGAGACGTGAGTGGTGGAAAGAGCCGAGCAGAGTAGTCTCTCGCTCACTCTTGAGCGGAAAAGCCCAGGGCGATGACCTTTGATTTGATGCTGGAAAGCCGAACAGATACCGTTAGCTGATGGACCCAGTGTAGCTGTAGCGAAGCGAAAGCTCACGCTCGACGACGCTTGTCTCCGATCTCCTTCTCAGCAGCGATGTTCTCATCGAGCGACCTCGACTGCCATTCGAAGATGGTGTCGGCATCCTGCGCCGAGCACAAGGGGGCAAAGGAAAGAGGCCGAGGTCGGTGAGTTTGTTTCACTCTCGAGAAAGCAAAAATCTCACCGAGATGAACTTGGCGGCATGCTTCTTCTTGTCGGCGATGAAGCCGCGCAGCGAAACGACCGTCTCGTTCGGGCCGAGCATCTCGTCGTCCTCGGCAAGAGCATCAATCTGCTTCTTCTGAGCTTTCTGGAGGTTTTTGAGAGCTTTACTCATGGGAACGACAGCGGGGAGGTAGTAGTAGGCTGTGAAAGGACTAAGCGTCAGCAGTGCCGAGAGACTGGAGCTCGGCAAAGAGGAGACCCGGCGCTCACGAAGGAGGTCACGGCGCTCGTCTCCGGAAGAGGAGTCTGTGAGAGTACGGGTAGTTAAGACCTCGCTTAATCTACTCAGCCTCGCTAGATATGCACTCACAGGGAGTCGAGGGGAGGCAGGCGAACGTGGACTGGTGCAACGACTCTTCTCCCTCGAGCTTGGCTTCGGCTTGCTTGGCGAGGACGAGGCTGTTGTTCGTGAAAGCCGAAGATCAGCAGGAAGAGCGGAGGTGGAGAGATCATCGCACTCACTTCTTCTTGAGACAGGGCGTGCACAAGCGAACCTGAAGGTTGTGCTCCAGCTGCGAAGCCTTCGTACTATCGCAGAGCTGTTCTCTTTTCTCAATTAGCTTCGGCTCTCCCTCCCTCTCTTCACTCTCTTTCTTCACTCACCTGACATCCCTTCCCAAAGACGAGGAAAGCATAGAAGAACTCGGGAATCTCGGTCTGAAGCTCGGGGAGGCCGACAGCGCGACGAGCGACGACCCAGACGGGCTTGGAGGCTTTGGAGGTGAGGTAGGTGTTGAAAATCTTGCAGGTGCGGGCGATAGAGAGGAGGGTGGAGGGGTCGAGGTACTTGCAGGTCTGGTTGAAGAGAGAAGCGAGCGGGCGAGAAGGAAGAGGAGGGGAGGGTCAGCTCGCCGCTTTCTGCACCCTCACTGCCCCTTCTCCCCGCTCTGCCTCAGTAGCTAGAAAGATACTCACTTCGTAGAGCAAATCTGTAGGGAACGAGAGCAGAGGGCAAGGGCCGTTGACCTTGGCCTTCTTCTTGCTCTTCGCCTTGCGAGCCTTCTTGGGAGCAGGGCGAGGTTCTGCAAGGATTCAGAAATGCTCAGTATACTGCTCCCAGATCACCCCGTCTGGCCGACTGCACTCACCCTCGTCCGCGGTTCCTTCGTCCCACTCGCCCTCGCCACTCTTGCTCGAGCTCGCCGCTCGCTTGCTGTAGCTCGTCTCGTTCGTCTGAGTACTGCGTTGTGCTCGAGTAGACCTCACAGGTCGTCCAGAGTCCCCTGTGCTGGGGGAAGAAGTGTTGTCGGTCATGAGGCGAGATGTGGGAGGAAAAAGAAAGACGAGAGAGAGCTGCGAAGGCAAGTCGAGCTCGAGCGCGCTCGAGCCCGCCGTCTCGTCTCGTCTCGTCTCACTTGGGCAGGAAGGCCGGAATTGGACTCGCTACAGACTCTCTGATCAAATCAAAGGGGTACGTGAATGCAGCTACAGCCTTCAACCCAATCCCATCCTCCAACCCACCCATCTCGGCGCTCAACCTCGGCGCCGAACATCGCCTTCTTCCTCCTCCTCTCCACCGTCCATAAAGCTACAACTCAACCCATCCTCCTCCCCGTCAGCGCCTTAAACGCCTGCCTCTCCACCTCCCCCATAACCTCCCTCGATCCCAACAACTGCCATCCCTCCCGCCTCCTCCCCATTCCACCTCCCGCAGCTCCTTCAATCGCCCTCCAAAGCTCTCCCTTGCCCGCACCACTCAAATCCATCGCACACCCACCCGTCGGCGACACAAACAGCGCATCAGGGAAAGAAGGCGCCCCGTCCGAAGCGATGATGATAGTCGGTGGACGACGAGCATAGAGTTGGGGTGAGGAGAAGGAGGTGATGCGCGTGGTGGTGAGGGGGGCGTGGAGAGGGTACGGGAGGTTTTGAGGGGTTTGGGCGCGAGAGGTGGAGGGGAGCGGAGCGGAAGGGGGATGAGGGGAGGGATGCGAGAGAGCGGGCGAGTGGGTTGCTGCTGGTGGTGGAGCGTCCTCTTCGCAGGCGTAGAGGAACACCCAACGAGCTCCAACGAGGGAAAGGGCCTCGAGAACTTCTGCTCGATCCTTTGCGCCGAGGCCGACGAGGAGGGCCGAGGTATGCACTCCCACCGCGTTGATGGGGCTGAGGTTCTGCGTGATGATCTCGGCGAGGGCGAGAACTCGTACATTCGTATGCTTGTACGCGTTGCCAACTGGCGTCGGAGGAACGTCGTAAGAGTCCGGCTCGGTGCATCGGGGAACGACGAGGTCGATCCAACCCGAGCTACGAGCGGGAGGGAGGATGTCGTCCGTGTTGTTGGTGATGGAGGAGGTAGGAAGAGCGTTGGATCGACCGAGGAAGGCGCCACCGAAGTTGGGTTCAATGTCGCGCATCGGGAGGCGGTCCTCGACGATGAAGGTGTAGGGGAGGCCGAGCGAGTGGGCTTCTCGGGAGAAGGTGTCGGCGACGGAGGAGCAGGGGACGAAGAAGGTTTTCTCGAGGATGAGGCCCGAGAGGAAGAGGGCTTGTTGGGTTTGGGCGTAGGTGAGTTGTCCGGGAGCGGCGACGCCGGGAAGGAGAGGGTGGGTGACGGGCGTGAAGACGGGGTTGAGGTAGCGGGAAATTTGTCCTCCTTTGCCGATATTGATGGCGAGGAGAGGGATCGTTCTTGGTACAGTGCCATTGCGCGAGAGTTCGGTGACTCGTTCTCGGAACTTGAGAAGCTCGAGGTTGGAGGAGAATTGAGCTGGCCGACTGACGAACTTGATGATGTCGAATCCGAGGTTGGCGGCCCGAAGGTACTTGTCCATCACCTCCTGCGAATTCCACCTCCAAACCCCCTCGATGACATCGTGCGCCGCGCCGAGGCATTGAGTCGCCGCTCCTCGAAGCTGAAGTAGCCGGTTGATCTCCTCGTCCGGTAAGCCCAACTCGAGGTCGATGTACTCGGAGCCGAGTTTGAAGCCCAACTCGACGAGAGCGAGGTACTCCTCCATCAGCTCGGGATGCTCGGTGTAGGGGTCGGGGAAGACGCCTCCTTGCGTGGTCGTCCGTACGGTGTAGAGGATGGGAAGTGGCGAGCATCGCCGAAGGTGTCCGAAGCACAGCGCCACGAAGTAAGGGCTGGGTATGCTCCTGGTGATGGCCTTGCCCACGCCGTCGGGCGATCCTCTCCTCGAATCCGGCGGCGTCTCCGCCATCGACTGCACGAAGGTATCCACCCTCAACTCGATAACGTCGACTCCACCCGCCACTTTCCTGATCGTCTCGCCGCTAATGATGCGCAAGTCGGGAAAGTTGAACGCGACAAAGAGGGTCCTCGGTCCTTTTGCTCCCCTCCCCAATTCACTCTCGCTCGCGCCGTAGCCTCCATACTCGCCGGAACTCGGTCCAGCAACGGGTGGTGGTCGAGGTCCAGGGATGAGGGGGACGTGGGAGGAGGCGAGGCCGAAGATGGAGCGGAGCAGTCGAACGAAGGCCGTTTCGACAGTTTTCATGAGGAATTGGGGAGAGGAAGGGGGTGGGTAGGCCGTGAGGGAGACGATGGTGTGGGTGCAGAGGGATTCGAAGAAGGGGGTGCGACGAGCCCAGACATGGCGGATCTCCTCGCCCCAGGCAGGCCTGCGAAAGGGAGCGAGGAGGTGAGCGCGCGCCGAGAGAGAGAGAAGAGGAGAAGAGCTCACCTCGCTGCCTCGTCGACCAAGTAGCGAATCGTCTCCTCCTTATCTCGAACGACGTGTACGATAGGATGACCATCGTCCCGGAACTGCTTGAGCAGCTCGCGGTTCTCCTCACGCTCGACGACGCCCCCTCCGCAAGCGATGACTACGCCCTTGGGATGCTCGGCAAAGAGCTTGCGCAGAATGATGGTCTCTGCATCTCGAAATGCTGCCCATCCCTTGTCTGCAGGCGGTTCAAAGTTTAGCGAGCGAAGCGGGAATCGCGAACCGAGACGACGCACTGTTGACGAAGGCCGAGATGGGACCATGTAGCGTTTGAAAGGCCGAGTCGGCGTCGATGAAGGAGCGTCGTAGAGAAGTTGCAGCGATGAGACCGAGCGTAGTCTTGCCCACGCCGCCTGCGAGGAGAAGGAAGAGAGGACGAAGGTTAGCCCGCCGTTGCGAGAGCTGATCCAATTGCTCCTCGTCACTCCGGCTCATCCATGTAGATCAGACCTGCCCCGTAGGTTCTTCGACCTTACTACAGCTTCCCTGCAGATTTCCTCCAGCGGAAGCGCCGCGCTCCGGAGCTGGGAGAGCGATCTCTCGTCGCTTTCTCGAGCGCATGCGAAGGGTTTGTAGGCCGCTAGGACACCTCGGCCAGCTTGTTGTAGATAACTGGAATGTACTCACGCATACCAATGAGCGCAATAGTCGCATCCGGATCGTAGAGCGGCGAGTGAGCCATGTTGGACCTAGCCCTGTGGGCGCTTCGAGCTGCTGTTGGACGAGTGTAGGCGAGTAGGTCGGTTGAGCGAGTCGTAGCTGCCGTTTAGTACTTGACTGTGGCGCTCGGCTGTACTAAAGGCGAGACCGATGTCTGGTGAAAGCTGCGAGGGAAGGGGGCCCCGAGGAGAGGTCTAGACGGGTTGGGCGGAGAGCTGCCTGGCTGCGAGTCCAACAAGCTACAGAAGCCGAGCCGAGTGAGCAAGCTCGTGTAGGCGATCAGGTCAAAAGACGAGGTGAGATTTGGTAGAAAGCAGAGCCTGGTCGAGAGGACTTGGCCGCCCAGAGTCGAGCCCCGCTCTCTCTCCTTCCTTCTCCTCGTTCCCTTCGCCTTTCTCGCCTCCGACCAGCTCGCCTCATGGACGGCGATTCGCCTGCAGGGGACGGTGGTCCGCCTTCAAAGCGACAGCGTGTCACTAAAGCTGTAGGTCGATACACCTGTCCTCGAACCATCCGCATGCTCACAGCCGCTTCTTTGCCCAACAGTGCGATCAGTGAGCCTTCTCACCGGCCTCAAGCCCATTTCGCCTCGGTGCTGCAGCTCATCAGCTCTCTTTACAGATGTCGCAAGCGACGCGTCAAATGCCAGACGTACGACGATGCCGAGATGGGCGCTCCTTGTCGCATCTGTACCGAAATGGGCCAAGCCGCGGGCTGCACCTTTACTCGGCCCAGCAAGAAGCGTGGACCGCAAGCTGGCTACGCCAAGAACCTCGCCGAAAAAATCTCTGCTTTCGAACGGCTCCTCGTGAGTATTGGCGCTCGAGCCTGGAGGGGAGGGGAGGCAGCGCCAGCGAGTTGAAGAGCGCGCGTTGTGGGGAGGGTCCCCGCGTCTGGAGTAGCGGGCAAGGGAGGCGCATCATGGGCTACAGGATGGCATAGATGCTGCTGTACAGCAAACGCCGTCGAAGCGTCGCTCCGCTGGCTCCTTCAGACGGTCGCAAAGGGGAGCGCCGACCGGTCAAGGTCGGAGGGAACCACGACAAAAGCTTGAGGAGGATGCTCAGCAGCTGCAGTACTTGTCTGGATGCTCTCTATGTACCACTGGCTGACCCCTTCTACTCCCTCACGGCTACAGGGTCACCTCATTCTCGTCCATCCTCCCACCCTCTCTGTCTGCGAGACCTTCTTCGCCTCCTCCTGCACCACTACACCCTCAGAACAAACCACCGCATTCAACTCGTCCTCCCTTCCCATCCAACTCGAATCCCACCCTCTAAAAGGAGGCTCACCTACCTCCCCCGCCGACTCGCTCGAGAAACCATCCATCCCTGCGCCTCCCCCTCCGGCTCCTCCAAATCACTCGACACCTCATGCAAGCGGTAGCGCCATGTCCGTCGAAGACCGCATGAGCGTCAAAGACCCTTGGAGCCCACCTGAACTCGGACCCAACGGTGGCTTGAGCCCCTCCGCTCTCTCCGTCACGGGCTCCAGCTCGGGAACGACGCCCGGCCTCCTTGCTATGGGACAACGACCCATCCTCGGTACAGCATCGGGGAGCTCGATGCACTCGCAGTCACTGCCACCACCAGGAGGAGGGAGCATGCCCTACTTCGGCGGCGGCGGAGGAGGAGCGGATCATGGCGCTCTGCAGACGCTCGCTAGCGCTGCTGTGCAAGATCCCGCAGATTATTACCCATCTTCGTCGTATGGTGGGAGTAGTGGGATGAACGGCGCCGGGGCATTCTCGGGTGGAGGAAGGGCGATGGAGATTGAGGGAGTGACGGGCAATGGGCTGCGATTGGCGAGCGGGTCGAATCAGATGGAGGGGGTGCTATCGGATGAGATTAGGGGAAGAGCGATCACGAGGTGCGTTGCTGACTTTCTCCAGCTTACGAGGGGTTGGGACCGACCTTCCGTTCTCTCGCAGCTCGAGCAATCCTCCAAACGCGGCGCCGACGATCCCAAGCCTACCACCAGAGGCCATCCGCAATCAACTCCTCGACCTCTACTTCAACCAGATCGTTCACCCATCATACCCCATGCTCGTGAGCTCGTGGTCCCTCGTCTCTCAACTTTTGGCGAAGCACTAATATCTCCTCCTCACGCCCACGTAGGACAAATCTCGATTCTTCCGCTGGTCGGCACACCTCCCCACCCAAAACGCTCACGTCTCTCTCGCCGCCTCCACCCTTCCCCCCGAGCTCTTCCTCGCCGTCTACGCCTCGGTCGTTCCTTACCTTCCTTCCTCCTCGGCCAAACTCACTCATTCGGCTGCTGTTTTCGCGGCGGCGGGGAGGGAGCACTTGTATCATTCGATGCATGATGCAAGGTTGGAGACTGTGCAGGCTTGTGTGCTGTTGGCGTTGGGGGATTGGGGCGAGGGGGAGCTGAATAGGGCTTGGGCTTTGAGCTGTGAGCTGCGCGCCGTCTCTCCAGCTAGCAGAGCGACTCAAGACTCACTCTTCGTCTCTTCTTCCAACAGGCCTCTCCATCGCGCTCTCCATCAACCTCAACCTGCACGTCTCCCTCCCCACCGCCCTCCCCGACCCCGACTCCATCCGCCTCAAAACGTTCCACTCGACCCTCATCCTCCATACGCTCCTCTCCCTCCGCCTCTCTCGAGCACCCATTATCGTCCTCGAGGATTATGACATCCCCCTCCCTCCCATCGACGGACCCGAGAACTTTGAGCTCTGGAGGAGCGACAAGAGCGCCGCTGTGTTGAGGTCGCAGCATGGTTTACCCGAGTCGCCGGGCCGAGCAGGAGGAGGAGGGGGAGGCCAGAGCCATGCAGTCCGATCGTGCGCTCTCTCGACGTTCAGCAAGATGTCCTCCCTCTGCGCCATCGGCCTTTCGGTCCTTCGGTGGGGAGTTTGTCCTCGTCGTGGGAACGGGCAGGGGTTGGCGATTGGGGAGCAGGAGAGGCAGGAGCTGGTGGGGAGCTTGCAGGCGTGGGAGCAGGATCTGCCGACCGATTTGAGGTTGAGTGAGCAGGTGAGGGGGGTCGAGAAGGTTGAGGAGAGGTCGAGGCATACGATTGAGATGCATTTGGTGTTGTTTATGCTGTACCTTCGATTGGCTCCGCATGGGTGGGTGCTCCGTTCTCTTTGGATGGTTTCGCCCTGGCAAGGCTGACCCTCGACCTTTCGCAGCTCCTTCGCTTCCACCTCCTTCGACCCCGGACCGCAAGCTCTAGCCCTCCTCGCACACCTCATCACCCAGTATCGCGACCTCTTCACCTTCCTCCGTTCCCTCCCCACCGTCGAGGGTGTCCTACACGGCCTCTCGCGCTCCCTCTTCCTCTCCGCCGACTACACGCCTCAGCAGCACGATGCGCCGCTCAAAGCCTACGAGGAGCTCTCGATGATCTTCCCTGTGGGCCAGTCGAGCTTCGAGGTGCTGAGAGGCAAGGTGGATGCTCATCGGAGGGAACTCGGACTTGTTCGAGGTACGCTTTCGGCTCGCTCTCTGCCTCTTCCCTTACTCCCGTGCTGACCACCTTCCCTCGATTGATAGGCATCCATCCCACTCCAACCACCTCCACCTCCCTCCTCCCTCCCTCGCCCACCCCAGCAGGTGCAAGCGAGCCCTTCCAAGCCTTCCTCAACTACTCCTCCGACCTCGGCCCTTCCGCCAACCCCTCCACCATCCTCGACTTCGGCTCCTGGGATCAATCCGACTTGCTCGTCTCACTGGGACTGGTCTCGGGCGGAGGAGACCTTGCAGGCGGGTGGGGTGTGCCGCCCCTCGCTCCTGCTGCTGTTCACGGGGCAGCGCAGAGTAATACCCCCCTGCCGCTACCGATTGAGGGGGAGGGCGGGTTCGTCTATGGAATGCCAGCGGGGTCGGGCTCGAATGGTCCATCTTCGACCATGGGAGGAGGTGCAGGAGGAGCGACAGGTCAGATGGGAGGAGGAGGAGGGGCCGACTCGCCCTCGACCAATGCCGAGCCGGCGATGGCGATGAATTGGCCACCACCACCTCCCGAGGCGTTCATTCCTCAGACGACAGCTCCTCAGCAGCAGCCGACGGATCTGCTCAGTCGGTGGATCGGGAGGGGAGAGTTGGGGTTCGGCGCAGGGGAGGGGCGACCGGGAGGATCCTAGTGTGGTAGTGTGGCAGGAAAGGAGGGAAGAAGGAGAGTGTGCGCTGCTTTGTCATGTTGTTGGATTTGTAACTTGCGCACATTCGAGTGGACTTGCATGAGGAGACGAGAGCTCGGCGAAAGGGGTAAGGTGAGCTGGCTCAATGTCGAACAGCGGGCAAAGGAGTCAAGCAACCCTTCCGCTGCAGATTTGGCCGGCCTCATCTCGGTAGCTCGCCCCTGCCACCGAAATCCAGCTCACCTTCGAAACGCGCTCCTTCGCTTCCTGCCTCTCGCTCATCCCCTCTCGATGACTTCGCTTCCAACTCCTTCCTTCACGCCAACAGCTCGTTTCGAGCGGCTGCTCTCCCTCTTTGCTGCAGCTCACGCCCTCGACCCGGAAGGCCAATCCTCCACTTATCATTCGCAGCTCGACTCGTGGGTGCGACAGCTCTCCGCCAGCTCCGCCAACCCCGTACTGAGCCAAGGGCCGAGTGAGGCGCTTCTGATTGCTGCTAACTCACAGCATATCCGACGGTGAGCGCTTCTCTGCTGTGTATCGTCAACGCTTGCTGACCTTCCCTTATCCTCAACAGATGGGAGAAGTAAGCTGGAACGCAGGCGGTCGACCTACAGAGCTGACCGAGCCGCCCTACCAGACCTCGTAGCGAGTACCCAATGGGATTGGTCGGCTACAAGACGTGGAGACACAAGCTCAACATCTACCACTCGGACGTCGCCTTCGAAGCCATGACCGAAGCTGGCTATTCACAAACTGAAGATGCGGAGCTCTTCTCTCGTGTGAGGGACCTGCTACTCAAGAAGACCCTCGCCCGACCCCCTCTCCCCGATACTCTCAAAGGTGAGCTCCCTCGCGCTCTTTCCCGTCCATTCGCTGAGCCGTTCCTTCACAGATCCCGAGATGCACCTCTTCGAAGATGCCATTTGCATCGTCTTCCTCGCACTGCAATTTGTTGACTTCTCGGAGAAGATTGCCAACGCCGACAAGATGGTCAACATCGTGCGGAAGACGTGGGTTAAGATGAGCGCCGAAGGACAGGGGGTCGTCGCGAGGAATCTGGTCGGTGGCCTGCCAGAAGACCTGAAGGAGGTCGTGGGAAGGGCGCTGGCGGCTTGAGTTGTAGCGGAGGAGTTAGAGAGGAACCTTGTTGTACTTCACCTTGCTCGGGACGAGAGGCAGCATCGCCGAGAGGAAGGCGCGGCGAAGCCTTGCAGGCTGAAGAGCCGCTACCTGTGGCTGGCGTGGAACGTCGGCGAAGGGTGCTCTCGTGCATGCATGCTCTCATCAGTATTCCCTTCGTCGGTACGCTGGGGCAGTCTCTTCTTTCACCGAGCCGAGCCGAGGTGATTCCCTCTAAATCCAGTCTTCCTCCTTCCCGAGACCAAGTACATTCCCCTCGAGGAGATGGACCGCCTCTGGAACGAGCCCAACGTCTGGCGCGCCAACTCCAAGGTCATCGCCGAGCTCCAGCGCGAGCACGAGGCCGTCCCCGGCGCCCCTCGCATCCTCCACCAGGACAAGACTGTCGGCGACGAGGAGCGCTTTGAGCGATCGTCCTCCGAGAAGGTTTAGGTGGTGTTTAAAAAAGGAGCTTTCTCGGGTGTATTGATGGAAGAGGATGACAGGGCTCGACGAAGGCCGACTAGCTGCTTAGTGACTGAACCTAGCATTGTAACTCATATCTCGCATTCGCACAACATCAATAATCCTGTCATACGAAGCCTATCGCATGAGCAGCCTTGTGAAAGCTCGCGGACGCTTCAAGCAGGATGACTTCGGCGACGAGATCCTTCATCCGGTTTCGTTCTCGACTCGGTGCTCCCTGTTCGCAAGTGCTGGCCTGCAGAAAACGAAATACGGAAACGAAATGCGATTGAATGGGTATCTTGAACGATTCTACTGCTCTTCTACAACCTCGACGGTCCCCCTCACATCTGGCCCTCGCTCCAAAGTACCGGCAGCAGCACGACACACGCCGTCCAGAATACTTGCACGCTCTTCACTGACAACGCGGGGTACTCCCACACCTGTGGCTTGCGGCCTTTCGGGTGCTCGGCGGTGCGGATGGGCTCGGTGAAGAGGATCCAAATCGAGTAGAAGGCGACGCGGAAGAAGTGGTAGAAGAGGTAGAAGGGGGAGGGTCGGAGACTAGTAGATAGGTGAAAACGTCAGCGTTTTTGCTGGACAAGAACAGCAAGCAAGCTCAGCTCACGCGGAGAGAAGAGAGACGGGGCCAGCGATGCATTCGCCGCCGAGCTCAAAATACTTGAAACAGCCCGTCTTGAGCACCTCGAGGTTCTCATCTGTCGAGGCGAAAAGATCAGCAAAGATCCGAGCAAACGAGAAAGGCTGGGACTGACCATCTGCGCCGAAGAGGGAGTAGAGAGCCATGGCGAGTACGTTGATGCAGCTGGCAACGGCCTTGCGCTCCCAGTGCCACTCCTCGAGCCTCTCGCTAACATCCAGCCAGCTCTGCAGATCGACTGGTCCGCGCGAGTCGGTCTTGATATCGCCGACTTGCTTGTCTCCGCCGAGCATGCCGGTGAGGAGGACGGCATCATTGAAGGCGACGGTCATACCCCCACCAGTGAGAGGATGGCGCATGTTGAGCGAGTCACCGGCGAGGAAGGCGCCCTGTACGTCGCGGCCTTGCGGGTAGGGAGGGAGGAACGAGTTGGGCATGCTTCGGAGGCGGTAGCTCTTGTCGCTCGAGGTCGACTTCTCGAGAGCTTGATGGAAGGAGGGGACGATGGAGGGAGGAAGGACCTTGGTGACATTCTCGCGAAGATATGGAGCGAGCTGCGCGGTGGAGGGCGCCTTGGCCCCGCGAACGTCGATGAGCATGCGAGTCTCGTGAGTCGCCAGCTGATAGACGAGCACGGGGCCGATAGTGTTGGGCGTTGGTGGTGTCGGAGCGGAAGGGTCGGCCTTTCCGAGAATGACGTGGCCGTGGCGAGGAGCGGGGAGGTCGGCATCCTCGAGAACGAGCCCGACGAAGTGAGAGCGAACGAGCGGAGAGACGTGGGTGGGAAGAAGTTGGCGGCGGAACTTGGACATGCAGCCATCGACGATAATGGTGAGGTGTGCGCGGTAAGTGAGAGGAGATGGGTCCGAGTTGGTGGGCGAAGATTTGGGAGTGGCGGTGAGTCCGAGCACGGCGCCCGAGAGGTCGTCGCGGATCAAATCGTTGACCGTTGCCTCGACGAGGGTAACGCCTGCGGCACTTGCTGCCTTTTTGCGCAGGTTCTGGATGAAGCGACCGTGATGAAAGCTCCTCCCTTCCTGCTTGCGATCGTCGGCGCCGACTCCTCCCTCACTCCAGCCCATCCCGATGTCCTCCTGGGGGTACGGGATGGCAACCTCTTGCTCGCCCCAGAATACCTTGTATCCCTCACACGGTACCGCGTCGATACCCTGCAGCGTGTCGTCGATACCCAGCTTCTTGAGCGCGATGCAGCCTCCCGGCTGGAGGAGCTCGCCGACGATACGATCCGGCTCCGACAGGTCTCGCTCGACCAGGAGGACAGTGCGACCAGACTCTGCGAGCGAGTAGGCCAGTACAGAGCCGAGAATTCCTGCGCCGATGATGGCAATCTCGTACGAAGCCGATGAAGCGACCTGCTCGTCGAAACATGCGCAACCTCGTGTCAGCTGGGCTCTGGAGTGCCGGCGAGCAGGTAACTACGTACCTTGCCGTCTGCTGGGGGGATTCTGTCCGTCGAAGTCGTGTGAGGAGCCATGTTGAGAAGTGAGACGAGCGGCGACTGGGGCGAGGATGGGGATCGAGAGAGGTGCAGAAGTAAGAGATTGCGAGCTTGTAGCGCGTGGTAGCTGAGCCGCTCGAGGCTTCCTAGTGAACGTTTGTAGGCGGGCAGACGAAGAGCGAAGAAGAGGCGGGAGGTGAAGAAGGGACGCGAACCGCGCGCGCGGAAACTGCCTCGAACTTTGTAAACGGAGAGTAAGCAGTTGGGCTTACTCAAGATTATCCCTTGGTTCTCTGCAGCAAGAGCTTCGACGGAGGTAGCCAGGGGCTGGTGAGTCGTCAGGAAGGTCTTGAGTACATTACTACAACTCCTGCAGGTGCAACTGAGGGAATGCGCGGGTTCAGCATCTTCGCCGAACTGCCGCCTGATTGCGGGCCGGCCTGGCCTCTGCTCGTAGCAAGTTCATCGAGTACACGAAGCTCGCTGGGGATCTCAAGAACAGTGAGATTTTGATCCCACTGCTCAGTGTCCTCGCTGAGCTTGCAGGGCAACGGCGAAGGGCAGCGACTCGGAGTTCGGCGATGGTTTCGCTGAGATCTCTGATGCTCCGAGTGAAGCTCTCGCCGACTTTCATCTCTCGAGGAGGAGTATGGGTGTTGTGCGAATGCGAGATATGAGTTACAATGCTAGGTTCAGTCACTAAGCAGCTAGTCGGCCTTCGTCGAGCCCTGTCATCCTCTTCCATCAATACACCCGAGAAAGCTCCTTTTTTAAACACCACCTAAACCTTCTCGGAGGACGATCGCTCAAAGCGCTCCTCGTCGCCGACAGTCTTGTCCTGGTGGAGGATGCGAGGGGCGCCGGGGACGGCCTCGTGCTCGCGCTGGAGCTCGGCGATGACCTTGGAGTTGGCGCGCCAGACGTTGGGCTCGTTCCAGAGGCGGTCCATCTCCTCGAGGGGGCTAATAAAAAATGAAGGTCAGCAAGGGAAGAGCGCCAAGGGTGGGACAACGCACATGTTCTTCGTCTCAGGCAAAAGGAAGATCACGAAGGGCACCGAAATGAGCATCATGCATGCGAAGAAGAGGTACACTCCGTAACCCATCGAGGAGAACATGTAAGGAGTGGCGCGGGAGATAACGAAGTTCTAGTGCAGAGAAATTGAGAAGAGAGCGAGCGCCGAGCACCGAAGGTCAGCGGGGTAGTTTGAGCGGCACAGGAGACAGCTGAGACTCACCCAAAGCCAGTTGGAGGCGGCAGCAAGCATCTGAGTAACAGTGCGGACTCCTCCGGGGAAGACCTCAGAGCAGACGACCCAGGGAGTTCTGAATAGCAAGGCTGAGAGTCAGCGCCGAAGAAGGGGCTGAAGTGGGACAGAAATCACTCACCCGTTCCAAGAAACGGCGTAGAAGATGGTCCAGACGTAGAAGAAAGCCATGGCCATGATACCTCCAGGGGGAAGGGTGGCAGTGGGGTTGCTGGCGGGGTCGGCGATCTTGATGTAGCCTGCAGAACGTGAGGGCGGGTCAGTTTTGCCTCCAGAAGCCAGCGTGAGTTCTGTGCGACTCACCAGCAATGACGAACATGCCGACAGCGCCACCGATGGAGCCGACCAGAAGGATGCCGCGACGTCCGAAGTGGTCGATGATGAGGAAGCACCAGAGAATACCGCCAATCGTCTTGATGACACCAAAGATACCGGTAGTGAAGAGCGAGGTGTTGGTTCCAGTGACTCCAATGGACCTGAAGATGGTAGGCGAGTAGTCTGCGCGGCGAGAAGGGAGAATGTCAGCGCCGAGCATCGCCGAGCGTCCGAAAAAGCCAGCCGAGCAGCCGGAACCGCTCGAGGGCAATTGAAAAGTGACGTACAGTTGATGGCGTTGATACCAGTGCCGTTCTGGAACATGAAGAGGGAGGTGCAGATCAAGAGACGCTTGAAGAGGTGCCATTGGGTGAAGACCTGCTTGAAAGGCGCCCAGAATCCATCTCCGACGGCGGTGCGGTCGTGCTCCAACTGAATGTCGATGGCGTTGATCTCCTCGATGATGTAGGCGTCGTCGGGCGAGAGTCCACGGATGGTGCAGAGGTTCTTGATGGCATCCTCGCGGCGACCGCGGCTCATGAGCCAGCGTGGTGACTCCTTGATGGCGAGCGGGATTCCAATGGCGAACAGGCCTCCAGGGATGAGCTGAACGGCGAAGGGAATGAGCCACTGGACCGTGCCCTTGGCGACGTTCCTCGAGACACCTGGAGAAAGAGGTCAGCTCGGCGCTCAGTCCAAAGCGGTTCTGTAGGTCACTCACCGTAGTTGATCCAGAAGCCGACGAGTCCTCCAATCTGCCATCCGATTTCGTACATGCCGACGAGCTGACCACGAATAGCGGGAGGCCTGGGGAAGGAAGTCGGTCAGCGCCGAGCACGGCGGCGACGAAAAGGGCAAAACTCACGAGATCTCGGAGATGTAGAGGGGAGTGAGGTTGGAGGCAGCACCGATACCGAGTCCAGCGAGGATACGTCCACCGTAGATGGGTCCAAGTCCGCGCTGTCCGTTGGCAGCGAGCATGATTCCAGCGCCGAGGCAGAAGATGAGGGCCGAGCTGAGAAGTCCGTTCTTGCGTCCAAGAAGCTGGCCGACAGGGTAACCGAGGAGAGCGCCGAAGAAGCATCCAGCTTGGTAGGTCGAGACGATGTTGGTCGAGATGAAGGAGAATTGAGCGTTGGTGATGGTGGCGTTGGTGAGCCCGAACTCCTCCTTGAAGGAGGGGAGGGAGATGGAAGTTCCGATGAAGGCGGAATCATATCCAATCATCTACAGGATGGGCGAGAAAAATGGCGAGGGAAGGTCAGCCCACCGAAAGGCAAGTTCATAATCGACAAGGCACTGGGGCCGCCGAAGGGGTGGGGGTCGGCAGGGAGAGAAAACTCACGATGGCGGCGGTGGAGCAACAATGGCGCATGAGTCTGTAGAGCAGCAGAGAAAGTACGTTTGAGAAGACTGTTGCTGGGTGGTCGAGGAGGCGAGGAGCAAAGCGCCGAGCGGGGCCCTCGGTGGCGCCTTGCCCCCTCGTTTTTTGACTCTTGCGATGTTCGATGGGGCTCAACAACTTACAGACACGCCAGTTGTAGACCGCTGCAGGAGTGGGGCGGTCTGTAGAGAAAGAGCAAGTCAGACAAGTGTGCTTGAGAGGGAGCGACGAAGCAGGGAGCGAGATGCCAAACTCACCCTCGACGCGCTTGAGTCCAACCATGATGGGCTGAGGTTTCTTGAGGTTGAAGAGAGTAGTCGAGTGGGAAAGGTGAGGCGAGTGAGGTGAAGAGCGAGTGAGGTGGTGGAGTAGTGAACGAAGAGAAGGAGAGAGAGAGGGGAACGGGGGCTTTTCAGTCGTCGCGAGCCAAGGGCGAGGGGAAGAACTTGTGGAGCAGAGGCCTGGCCAGTTATACGTTTAGGGCCCCATGTGATGGCTCAGGTGCCCCAGCCCCGGCAACGGAGAAAAAGTTGAGGGGCCGCTGGAAGAACCTTCAGAGGCAGTCTCGGCCTTGAATTTTCAAAGCCTGCGAAGCTGCAGAACTGCTGGAAGCTGTGCCCCGCCGTAAGATCGATTTACGACATTGCATGGCCAATGAAACGGCGCTGAAAGAGCATCAGAAGCCCATTCGGAAGCCGTCCCGAGAGCAGCTGCACCATCGCCGAAACGAGCGCAGAGAGTTCAAGCGCAGAGAGTGGCTCCTGTACTGAGTCCACCAACACAGGGGGTAGGTCAATCATTCATGTGATTATACAGCAGACCATGCCAAGGTGCAGCTCCAGGCTGGGCCCCTTCTCGGCGAAACGAGTCCTCGGGCAGGCGAACCAGCAAGGCCTGCGCCGCTCTCATCCTTTTTCCCGTTCGAGCCAGGCAGGCGCCTCTTGGGCAGCAGGCTGAAGGGTCGGCGTTTGGCTTTGACCCATACCGGAGACTGGCCTAGCACACGAGCCGACCAGTCGCTGCATCTCTTCACACCGCCCACAACTCCCTCCTTCTCCGCCCCCCTTCGCCCGTCATGCCCTCCCTTGGGATTGCGTCCCTCTCCCTCGGTTCGTTCGAGCACCACTCGCTGCCGGCCAAGCTCGAAGCTGCCTCCAAGGCTGGTTTCCAAAACATTGAACTCTTCGACCTGGACTGGTGGGCCTTCCGCGACTCCTACGCCGAGGTGCATGGGCTTCCTCCCTCCCAGCAAGATGGCGACTCGACCTCACGGTTTGCCGCTGCGGCGTTGGCGACTCTCGTTCAGTCGTTTGGCATGGAGATCAGCTGCTGGCAACCTCTACGGAACTTCGAGGGATTCGTCGACGAGGAGGACACTCGCAAGTCCCGAGCCTTCGCAAAGGGAATCCTCGACATCCTCCCCATCCTCGGCACCACCCTCATCCTCTGCTGCACCACCTCTACGCCTGCACCAAAGACCTCGGGCGACCTCGACCGATGCGCACGAGACCTCGGATGGCTCGCCGACGAAGCAGCGACCTACGACCCTCCCATTCGGGTCATGTACGAAGGCCTCTCGTTCGCCGCTCACCGCCAGCGCTGGCAGGACGCCTGGGAGGTAGTCGAGAAGGCCAACCGACCCAACCTCGGCATCTGCCTCGACTCGTTCAACACGCTAGCCCTCGAATGGGCCGACCCCTACTCTCCCTCCGGCACCCTCTCGGCCGACGTCGACGACAAGCTCGAGGCCAACATGAAGGAGCTGGTCGAGCGCGTACCGGGCAACAAGATCTTCTTCTACCAAGTCGCCGACGGTCGCTTCATGTCGCCTCCCATGACCCCTCCCGAGGATCCGACCATTCCCCGAATTCGCCCCTGGTCTCGCGGCAACCGCCTCTTCCCCCTCGAGAAGGAGCTCGGCGCCTACCTCCCCGTCGACAAGTTCTCGGATGCCGTCGTGCGCACCGGCTACGCTGGACCCTGGTCGCTCGAGGTCTTCAACGACAGCCTCTCGGACAAGGACGAGAAGGTGCCCGAGCAGCACGCTTCGAGGGCGATGAAGGGACTCAAAGTCGCGATGGCAGACGCCTTCGCTCGCGTAGCAACAGAAAGTGAGTCGGCAATCGAGTTCTCGACCCTCTCTTGACCTACGCTGACCGTTCTCTTCCCTCCCCTTCCTCAGCCGTCGCCCAGCACAAGCTGTAGCTCAGTCAAGGGAGCATGTAGACACTCGCACTTGTAGATCACTCGCAGTACGCATTTTTGTAACCCAGCATCAGCGGTACACAGTTCGATTAGCGACCGTCTTGCAAACGGGAGTCAAATCGGCGAAGTAACGCCGAGCAGCTCAAGACTCGTCAAGTGGTCAAAACGTGGAGCATTTCGATATATGCGATGTAACTCTCAAGCAATCTGCTGCTTCTCATTCCTCTACTGCCCATCCCTCTCCGCTCCACAGCCTACAGCGCCATAGCGCGACCAGCAACGGCACGACATCCTCGGCGGCCTTGGGCTCAAGAGACGTCGCAGAGCTGTAGATGGCGTAGATCGTTGGCGAGGCAGTGGGGAGGAGAGCTTCTCCGCTTGGCGTCGACGCGAGCGACCCTCGAGCTGCTCGTTTGGCAAAGAGGGTGATGAGGTCGTCGAGTGGCTTGCGAAGGGAGGAGATGAGATCGGATGATGGCGAAGAAGGTTCGTCGGCGATCAGAGGAGTGAGGGCAGGGGGAAGGAGGGCGGTGTTGAAGAACCGGGCGAGATGGTAGACGGGGATGGCAGGCGCCGAGGAGGAGGATGGGAGGAGAGTCGAGCAGGGCCCCCCCTCTGCGTCGCCGGTCGGCTCGGTGAGGTCCACAACAGCAACCAGATTCATCCCCACTATGCCTCTCTGCTCTGCACCGACGTCTGAGAAATCGGCGAGGCTACTCAGTCGCCTGACTGGGCACTCCCTCCGCTCGCCTCCTTCCAGCAGTGCTGGTCGACTTCGTACACGCTCGCCGAACATGCTGGCCTCTTGTACAACCCTGCGAGCGAGCTGTGACTCGATCTTGCGAGCCGTAATGGGTGGGAGGGAGGCGCTGGAGGAGATGCGCTTGTACGAGCCTGTGGAGAGCAAGGTGAGCTTCGTTTGGGTGTTGAAGCGCAGCAAGACTCGCCTTTCCGTGCCAATGCATCGAGCGCATCCTTCGAGCACATAATGTACGCTCCCTTGCCCGCCAGATTAGCAGCGAAGCGAGGGTGAAGGAGGGAGGAGGGCGTGAGGATGAGGCGAGGTGGCTCGGACGGTTCGGTGGGGAGACGTGCGAGCTTGAGCTGCATCATTAGATCTGCTCGGGAGCGGCGAAGGTCAGCTTCTGCAAACCGGAGAGCGGAGAAGCGCACACACCTTTGGGCAAGACTTTCTGGGTGAGCAGACAGCGCCTGAGCGGTGATGAGAGCATTTTGACTGGAGGGGTAGGTAAATTAGCTTGTGATCGACTCCTGTAGCTTATCACAACTCACGGTACGCATCGCTGGCTGCTGGATCTGGCTCAGCGGGACGCTCTCGAGCAGCAGCGGGTTTAGCAGCGGGAAGGTCGAAGATGAAGGAGCGTGTAGGTGCGGCATGCAGAGTTAGAGTAGGGCGAAGTAGCTGGCGGCTCATGCCATCCTCGAGCCGTGTCGAAACAGAAGACGAGTGAAGCGCAGGAGAGCAAGCCATGAGCTGGCTCTCCGATCTCAAGAGCTCGAGTGTACTCATTTTCGCGCTTAGAGCAATTGGGCGAAGGTAAATGTCAAGATTACTTGGAACCGGCCTTAATGTCGTCCATGCCCCTCACCCTCGCCCTCGCAGCCTCCTCAATTTCAACGCCGAGCTCAGCTCGCTTTCCACCCCAAGGCGAGGCAGCTGACCTCAGGAGCCATGCTCGTGACTGAGCGAATCCCTGCTCCAACATTGCCTCGACACCTGTACAGATGAGACGGAAAGAGGTCAGCTCCAATGGCTAACAAGAGGCGGTTCGGGGAGGAGCTCACCTCCGATTGGGACCCAGCCGAGTGAGTCGGCGATGTTGTATAACAGCGTCTTGCGAGGCTGTAGGTTGATTATCGAGTAGCAATGCCACGCGAGCGATGAATAGGATGTAGCGGGCGAGGGACGAGGGACGAGAGGAGGGGGATGAGCGAGTTGAAGGTCAGCTCTCTCGCTCGAAAGAGTCATCGAGCTCGGACAAACGCACCTTGTAGCACATCTCCAAGAACAGCCGTTTCTCTCCACTCTCGTTCCGACTTCCAAATACCTTCCGCGCCAGCGCATAGACGTTGCGCTCGGCGTCGGTCGCCGGCTCGAAGCTCGGAATGGCTCCTACACCGCACGCCACCTTCTCCTCGCATTCGGAAGTCCATTGATCAAGAGTGTTGAGTGCTTGGAGATCATATCTGGTTGCTAAGGAGGGTCAGCGAGAGAGAACAGGCTGTCCAATCCAACGCCGAGCGCCAGACCGCTCTCCAGCGGCGGTGCAGAGCAAAGAGAGCTACAGCGTTGAGGTCAGAGCGCGTGACTCACTGTGGGAACTGCTTGATGATCTCCTCCGTCTCCGTCGGGTCCCGATTGATCAACCAAATCCTCTCAATCCCGAGCCTCCCCACCGCATAGACGGCCGCTCTCGTCGTCCCTCCTCCCCCAATGATGAAAGCCCACCTCCCCTTCAGTGGTAGTTCCTCCTTCTGCTTCTCCTCCGGCAGTGCGAGGAGCAGAGGATTGCGAATGCCCTCCCAGTCGGTATTTCGGCCGAGAAGGACTGGCTTGCCCGTGGTGGGAGAGAGGGATTCTTGAACGATGATGGTGTTGATGGAACCGATTTCCTGAGCGTCCGGTGAGAGAATGTCGACGTGAGGCATCGCGGCCACCTTGAGAGGCCTGCGAAGCGAGGATGGTCAGTCGAGAGCAGTCAAGCGTTGTAGCAGCGACGTACATGGTCACAGCGGCACCTCCAAATGTAGGCGAGCGAATGAGCTCCAGCATCTGCGAGTCGGGGTCGTCGATGGTCTTGGTATCGTGCAGCTCGTAGCGGTGGGGCAGTTCGAGGTCCGCGAAGATGCCGTTGTGCATCGCAGGTGATGCGCTGTGGAGCAGTGGGTTGGTCGCTGTGTCTAACTGTCTGCTCCTGCTGCTGTTCGCACTCACGAGTGCGAGATGGGGTAGCCAAACAAGTAGAAGTTCCGTCTCGTGAGATCGAGCGTCATGTTGGGCGGGGAGCAAGGGTGCAGGTGGTGTTGGTGAGGTTGGTGGCTGGAAGCTGTACAGAGATGTTTGCTGGTGTTGCTGAGCTACGACGAAGCGATGAGGCCGAAGGCAAGCGCGGCCGTGGGCTCAGAGCCTCAGCCATGGCAAGCCGCTTCGCAGCCGAACTGTATCTAAACTGTTCTTCCCGCCGCATCGACAGAGAATCATCAACGATAGCGCAGTGGAGGGGAAACACATTCTCCCGCCCACATAGCAGCCAGCAGCGAACGCCGAGCACCAAGGACGAGCTTTGTGACGCCCTACAGAACTGTGGCCTTTTCTGAGGAGTTCCACTGGGCTCGAGTGTACCTGGGGGTTGCACTCTACGTTCCGCTGCGGTCCAGCTCGTCTCATGTCACTTCTTCGCCGCTCACAGTTGGAAGAGAGCCATCGCCGAGCCTCGCGAATGACCCTCTGCACCTCTGAATTTG
This sequence comes from Leucosporidium scottii, assembly GCA_003054985.1. Lineage (NCBI taxonomy): Eukaryota > Fungi > Basidiomycota > Microbotryomycetes > Leucosporidiales > Leucosporidiaceae > Leucosporidium > Leucosporidium scottii. The sequence goes on from MWVB01000013.1 coordinate 166,823, forward strand.
CCAAAGCGCAGGAGACTGAGGTTGCGATATGATACAATGCAGTTCAACCTAATGAGACGGCCAGACACCCTCAATCTACTGCTCTGGTGGCTCGTTGCCGGTCTTGGCATCGTCCTCGAGCTGCTTGCGCACCGACTCGAAGATCTCGGGCAACGGCAAGTCCTTCTCCTCGATGTTGAGCCACAGCTTCTGCTGCTCGATTCCTTGCCCTGTGCGCGAGGAAGAGAGGGTCAGTGTGGTGTCTGAAAGAGGAGACGAGAAGGCGGCGGGCGCAGAGCGAGATGTGAGATGCGAGATGCCACGTCAGACGTACAGATCATAGCCTGCTCTCCAGTGACGACGTTCCATCCACCATCTTGAGCAATCTGAGCGAGCTCTGTCCAGGGATGGGGGAAGTAGCACACTGTGAAGGAAGGCCGAGTTAGCGAAAGAGCGCGCGACTCTCGAAGCAACGCCGAGGCTCACTCTCAAGGATGACACCCTTCTCGGGCTTGTTGAAGATAGCCTCAATGATAGCACGAGCATTTTTCTCACCAGCGGAGACGGGAGGGAAGGCGGGAACGGCGCTGACGATGTAAGCTGAAAAAGGGGAGGGAGGAGGCGCCGAGTCAGCTCATCGTCGAGTCGAAGCAGCGAGTAGAGTACACACCAGGTGCCTCGAGCTCGGCAACTTGTTCGGGAGTCTTGATGTGGATCATGGTAGGGTTAAAGTCGGGCGAAGCGTTCTTCTTGTAGTCGGCGATGAGAGCCTCCACTTCTCCGTCGTCGCGATTGGCGACGTAGATGGGGTTGCAGTTCATCCAGCGGTTCATGGCGTAAACAGCAGCCCTAGGATGAGCGCAAAAGCATCAGCAGTCGCTCTACAGGCCCAAGGTCGGTGTTCGAGCTGGCCTCCTTGTTTCGAAACTCACCTGCTCGCTCCTCCGGCTCCAAAGATCATACCGGGTCGAGTCTTGCCCGACTTGATGTGCGAGTCATCAGCCTTGCGAAGCGACTCGAGCACTCCAACCGAGTCGGTGTTGTGTCCAACGAGGATCCTCTCGCCATTAGGTCCCTTCTTGATGATGACGGTGTTGCAGGCGCCGATGAGTCCTCCATCCTCGGTAAGCTCGTCAACGTGCTTGCAGATCTCGACCTTGTTGGGCACTGCGAGTAGCATGAGATCAGCGAGAGCCTTCAAGAAGAGCTGGAGAAGCCAACGCACTCGTGACGGCCGAGCCTCCGCACTCTGGGTCGTTGACGAGCTTCAGGAAAGCCTCAATATCATTCGACTCAAACTTGCTGTAGTTGCGAGGGACGCCCGCGAGCCTGGTGATGGTGTTGTGGAGGAAGGGAGCGTAGGTGCGCTTGAGAGGAGCTGTGGGGGCGGTTTCTGTGAGCTGTAGTTCGGCAGGATGCTGTAGGAGCTACTCACTGCCGAAGAGGTAGGTCTTGGCGGGCTTGTCAAAGTACTCTTGAGCGATAGGCATGGCTGCACAAGCGACGACGAGGTCAGCCGCGGCCAGGAGAAACCGAGAGTTGGTCGTCGCTCGGGAGGAGGAACCCAGAGGTGTAGGGGAGGGCACTCACTGGTAGTGGCAGCTGTACTAGTTTACTGAGAAGTGACTGCTCTGTGGAGACAAGCGGAGCGAATGGGGAAGAGCAGAGAGAGGGTGAGGGAGCCCCCTTCGAGACCGCTCTAAAGGTCCTTCCGGGCTAATTGTTATCTCGGCTTTGACTTCTCGCTTGACCGGAGTAAGCAGCTTTTTCTAATGCCTCAATTCCCTGCCAGCGCGTGGGGGTCACAGCGACCGAGGGGAGGAGCAGCGCCTGTCTACCTGTCGCTCCTGCTTCGTCTCTCTTTGCTGCTCTCTGCTCTTTCTATTCGACTACAGCTTGTGTCTCTTTTCATCTCACTTCGACCACTCTGCTCGCGATGGCTCCTCTCACTCTTATGCCTCAGTGAGCTGCACGTCGACCTCTTTCTCCAGCTCTTCCGGCGCTGACCTCACCCTCCTGCACCACAGCGAGGACATCAAGGGCAAGTTTATGATTATTGCCAAGGTTACTGCTGTCGCTGGGCGAGAAGAGGAGCTGTCAAACCTGCTCAAAGCCGTGGTCAAGGAGTCTAACGATGAGCCGAGCTGTCTAACGTGAGTGAGGCATTGTCGCCGCAATTGAGGTTTCCGAGGCTGACCTTATCGTTGGCAGCTACCGCGCTGCTCGAGGTGCAGGCGAACATAGCAACGTGTTCACCGTGATTGAAGAGTTCGGCGCCTTGCTCGACCATCTCTCCCTCTCGCCGCGGCATCGCTCACTTTCTCTGCCCTTCACAGATACATCTCAAGAGATGGGCTAACCATTCACCGGGCTGGCGAGGTGCGTGTCGCCCTCCAGCTTCAGCATGCCCCCCGGCGAAAGCGCGCCGAAAGCTCGTCACTGACAGCCTCCGCTCTGCAGGCATATCTCGCCCTTCGCAGCTCGGGCACAGTCGAGAAGACGGAAGTGAACTTTTTCGAAGAGCTGTAATGAGGAGGCAAGATCAACCTGTTCGGAGTTGATGTCGGATTGGACTTCGGCGACTACGAGGTTCTTCGCTTTTGCTCCTTCACAACGAGCCTCTCTACTGTGTCTTTCAGGTTTGATGCCGGGTGAACTTTTCGAGCTCTGCTCGTTGACCCTGTTGAGGTAGATAAGTAAATGCAAGCGAGCGCGAGGAAAGGTGACTTCAAGTTGCGAGCGCCGACAGGATAGAAAACTTGTAAAGGCATAGGGCGGTCTGTAGTCGAGCAGGACATAGCATTCCTACCACAACTAGCATACCTTCAAGCCCCAACGAAGCAGATCTCGGGTCTGGAAGAGAAGGGAGGTAGGAAGGAAGTGCTCGGTGCTCGGCCGCCGAGCCTCGAGTGCTGCCAGCGATGACTTGTGAGAAGCCAAGCTTCTGCTGCTTCGGCTCGTGAGTTGAGAGAAGTCGATCAGAACGAAGGTGCTGCTTGTCACGTCTCTGGCCCCCTCATGAGCATCTCAGACAGCTAAGAAGCAACCTCGGCGCTCTCGCTCATCCCGAACTGCTGCTCATTTGGCTGCTTCGCTTGCTTGGTGACAAGTGAGAAATGGAGTCACCGATTCTATATCTACATCACAAGCTTTGTTCAATGGTTCAAGTCCCCCCTTTGTAATGTCCGTCGCCCCTTCTCCAGCTCGGCGACCTATGGCTGCTGAGCCTGCTCCCTCCGCATCCAGCTTCTGCTCAATGCTCTACATCCGTCGCTGGGGGCTCGTCCCATCATTTGGTCGCGTACACTCCCATGAACTTGGACTGTCGGAAGAAGGCGACAACGAGCGCTCAGTCTTCTCGGTGGTGGAAGGTCGGGCTCTATCCAACCAGCTCGGCGTTCGCAGACGGCGAGGGACGGGCGAACGTACAGTACTTACGGCATGGTCAAGGACAGTCCTCGGTCAACTGTCGCAGTACAGCAGCGACCATCTGTTCAGCGATGAGATCTGTTGGTGGTGGGTGCAGGGGAGAGGGCAGAGGCGGTGAAGCTGCTGTGCGAACCGAAAGCGGAAGAGTCAGATCCGGAGGCGAGACGGCGTCGAGAGGGAGGAGAGAGGACTCACTCGAGTCGATGGAGCTGCTGGGAGAGTGTGATGGTGATGACGTTGTAGAGGAAGCCGGCGTGGAAGGTGAGAGGAGCGAAGACGGGGCAAGTGCCAACGCCGAGAGGTCTTGAGTGAGGAGGCTGATGTTGGTCATTCGAGGTGAAAGTCGTGGTCGAAGGCCAAGAGCAGGATCGCTTTACTGTCCGGTTCCGACAAGACCCGCTCGCCGAAAGCCCCCTGGGGGAGAGCCGACCATCTCCCGAAGCGCGGTGCGAAGAACGGACTGGCTGCTTTGGCGCTTTCTCCCCGAGCCAGGCGACTCCTTCGAAGTCCGATGGTGTTCTGCTACAGACGATACAGGTGCAAAAACTCCCGAGCCATGCTGCAGGCTGTTCCCGAGGCCAGAGGGACGCGTCGACTTGCCTGCTCGCGAGCGCCGAGTAATTGCCCGAAGTCTCGCTGCACCAAGTCTCAAGGCTGCAAGGTCAACAGGCTCTCTGAGAGCCGGAGAGCGGTTCAAATGCTTGCTGCACGCGCTCAACTCTTCGACTTGCAAGCAGCAGCACCGAGAACTCGCCCGCCTCTTTCGCCGACCTCGAGCCTCGCCGAGCACGATCAAGGGACGACGTATCGTGTTCCAGCATCTACAAAGAGCAGGAAGTCCCAGATCTGCTACGCTACAACCCTCATGTACTCTCCCGTCTGCCACCACGGCGCGAAACCGACTCGCTCGATCCTCCCCTCAACGCGGCGCTCAGAAACGACGAAAGGCTTAGCCTTGCTCCAGTCACTTTGTCCAGCGCTAATTGTCACAGTTTTCAGCGCATTGTGTCCGCCAAAGAGAAGCCTGGCTTCCTCCTCGACGGGAAGCCTGTCCGATTTTGGTGTAGAGCGACGTGACGCCGAGAGATCGCATGCGAGCGCGCACGTTGGTCACATCGAGGTAGACGCTCGCGAGGTCCCTGAAGAAGAAGGAGAAGGTGATGAGCTTGTACATGTACCGGGGCTAGAGAGATTCCACGCACGTCTTGAACGAGGTAAGACGAGGGAGCTTCTCGAGCAGGAGGCCGAGGCGAGCCTGCGCCGCGAGGGAACGGTCAGCCGAATTTCTTTCGAGTGGAAGAGTGGAACAATGAGAGATGCGATCATAGCTCACTAAATCCTTTGCTGCAATGAGGTCAGGCATGCTCTCCGACATGGCAAACACGAGATGCTCCAGACCCGCGCCGAGCTCGAACAAGCGCTCGAGCAAGCCAAAGGCTTTGTCGGGAGTGCGAGCATGCCACGGCGTCGAGTGGATTTCGAGGCGAGTCAAGGAGCCGAGTCTGAGCACCGTGTAGAGGAGAGAGAACGTGGTCGTTTCGCTGGGGACCAGCCGGTCCAGCCCGCGCTCATGGAGGTTGACGATCAAGGTCTCGAGAGTGGACTTGCCGTTCCAAGCCTGTCAAATTGGCGTCAGTGAGAACGACTGAGAGGAGAGAGGTTGGTGGCTCACCTTGACGATGCGGGTCAGGGCTTGCGTTGTCTCCTCGTTGAGCGAGGTGAGCACGAGCAAACGAAGCGAGCCGAGCAGCTTTGGCGGGAACCACGACGCGTGCAAGTTGCCGATCCACTCTAGAGTCAGCTCGGCGAGAGGCGGAAGTGTTCCGTCTTGGTTTGGAGTGAGGACGCGGTTCACGAACACGAAGCGGCGGAGAGTCGCCAAGCGTTGGAGCTGGAAGGGGGTCCGAAGAGGGGATGTACAGCAGCCCAGCGCTTCGAGTTCCGGGAGGGAGAGCACGGCATCCCACACCCTGGGTGTGAATGGCGCATAGGTGGTGTTCAATTCGTTGAAGTTCGTCTGCGGAGGGGCAGAGGGGAGGAGAAGAGGTCAGTAGGCGCTCGGACGGTTCGGCGCGCGCTGCCACTCCGACTCACCAGCTGCAGCGTCTTCAAGCGCCTAGCATGTCTCAACACAAGCTCGAGATCCCTCATCTCCACTTCTCCCATCCAACTCCACTCGCGCAGCTCGACCTCACGCATCAGCTGGCAGCGCTCGGCGTCGGACGCGAGACTTGACAAGACGCTCCTGATGAGCTCGCGCTTGGGTTCCTTGAGCTCAGTATCTTCATTGGCCCACAGCTTGAACTTGCTGTACAACTTCGGCTGGACCGCATCCCTGACGAAGCGCGACACGAGCGAGAAGCGAGCGAGGGAGCCGAGCGGTAGGTGGGAAGCGATGTCGAGGAGTAGCTCGGGTGGGAGAGAGGTAAGAGAGGTCTTGGAATTTTCCTGTAGCGAGAGCGAGGCGAGTGAAGCTTCCATCGTCGAGCTGTTGAAGCGTCCGAAGTGATCAGCGGTCTGAGCACGGAGGCGAAAGCTGTACAGACTCACCTAGTAGCAGCGACCAGTTGCGATTGAGCTGTAGCGAAGCAAGTCGTCCAGGCGAGTCGAAGCTAAAGACGAGTGATGTGCAGGAAGGCAAGACTTCCAGCGTTCGTTCGGGCTTGGCCTCCTCGCTATCTGGTCTTATCTGGTCAACATGGCTCTCGTAGCAGCACCAGCTTTTTTGACTCATTCAGAGTACTCCACGGCGCTACAGCATCATCTCGGCCCTCCCCTGCCCTTCAATCGCCCGAGCAGCGCCAGCGCCCCACCTGTCGATGCGGGAGAGGACGATGGCGAGGAGGATCTGGGCGATGAGGATACGGACGACGGGGAAGAGGAAGAGGGTGAAGGACCAGAAGAGGACGGCGGGGAAGGAGATGAAGGTGAGTCGCTGCTCTTCGGGCTGAAAGAGGCGAGCGAAGCGGGAGGCGATGACAAAAGGCGGTCGAAGGCGAACAGTAGGGAAGCAAGGAGGTCTGTCGAGATCTCGGGGGTTTCAGGTAGAGTCTCCGCTGCTCTCGGTGGCATCGCCGGCGCTCAGCAGCCCCTGCACGCCGATCACGCTCTCTAATCTCTCGCCTGCCCTTCTCGCAGAAGACGACGAGGATGCCACACCAAGTCGTGGAGGAGGAGGGAAAGGCGGCGGGAAAGGTGGGAAAGGTAGAGGCGGCGGAGGAAGTGACTCGGAGGATGAGCTCGACGAGGACGACGAAGATCCGAACGCCGAAGGTGAGCACAGAACGATCTTTCCCGCTTTGAGAGGGCCACTGACTTTGCCTCTACATCAGAGCAAATCGACGGCCCTTCAGATGGCGAGGACGACGACGATGAGGACGACGACGAGGTGCGCCGAGGCGTCACCTGTTCTGCGCCGACCTCGCTGACCCTCGTCTTTTGCAGGATCAACCGGCACGGAAGCGTACTCGGGTCGATCCCCCAGCTGCTGGGGTTGTTGCGGAAGGGGAGGAAGAGGAGGAAGAGGAGGCAGAATCCGACTTTGAGGAGCGCTCGCCGCCAACATTCTACGGTCAGCTCTCCCTCTCTTCGCGCAATCACTTGAGGGGTTATGCGCTGATTGGCTTCGGTCTATCCTCTTGCAGCTCCCCCTCAGCAAGGCTACGGCGACTCGGACGACTCGGACGACCTTGATTCGGACGATTCGGACTGAGCTCGGCGCTCGAGCACGAGCCCTTGGGGGACGCAAGGAGGCCGCGTAGCTGCACATAGCCCAACTGAATGCATCACATATTGTTATCGTATGAATGTCTGCTGGCTGGGCAGAGAGAGACGAGCTCGTTTGTACGAGCAGCGCTGAGTCATCTTGTCGCTCTCGCTCGACAAAGGATCAGCTTGATCCCATTCGGCTCTGTCGCTCGCGGGCTACGCCGTCCGGATCGAACACCTAGAGAGATATATGCATTGTCAAGCGTCGTAGATAAGGAGAGAAGGGGAGGGGAAAAGATGGTGGACAGCGAGAGAGGGGAAGGGCTAAAAGTCCAAGTAGTGTAGTGTCTATTGTTCGTGGGTCGGGGTCGTGATGGTGCGAAATCAATGATGGTGGTTCACTGCCTGCGGGCTGTAGGCCGGGGCTGAGCGGTGATGGTAGCGTAGACGCTGGAAGGAGTGGTGGCAGAAGGGGAAGGCGAGCGCTTCATCTTCATGCGAGCGTCGGCTGAGCCGGTGCAGACGGAGGTGGGGACTGTAGGAGAGCAGAGATCAGCTGTCGGCGTCTAGTAGAAGAGAGGAGGAGAACTGACCAGCTGCTCCAGCTCCACTCCAGGCGTCGGGGTAGGTGCAGCCCGCTACGGGGGTCATTTGTCCCGCCGTATCGCTAGGGTTGAACCATCCATCCCCAACGTTAGCGCTCGACGAGTATCCACTAGGGTAGCTCGTCACAGTCGGCGTAGGCATGGTGATGGCGTCCCCCGTGGGAGTGTACGTAGGCAAGAACTCGGTGGTGGTCCCTTGAAGGGCGGTAGGAGGCCAAGCGGAGAAGGATGTGACCATCGCCTCGTCGAGCATGGTTCCTGCGCCGGCGCCTCCCGTCATCCAGGCCGAGAGAGTGGGAGCGGGGTTCTCGGTCATGTTGACGGTGAAGCCGTTCTCCGAGATGAGCGAAGTGCAGACACCGACGATGGTGCGAGGGTTCTCGGGAATCCAGCCTTGCTCGAGTCCGAGTCTGTGCGCGAGCAAGAGAAGCGTCAGCGAAGAAGGGAAAAGGTGAGAGAGGAAGCGAGCCTACTGGTAGTTCCATACGGGGTTGGCAATCATGCCAAGCTGCTCCGAGTAACCAGTCTTCCAGGTCCAGAAGAACCACGACTATAGACAAGAGCGGGGGGATCAGTACACGTTCTCAACCTCCGCTCTCGCTCGAGTCAAGAAACGCACGCGGAAAGCATCCATGTGGCCACTAGCGACGAGCTTAAGGCCATCGATCGTCGACTGGTTGTAGGCGGGGTAGTTCTGTTGTCGGGCGAAGAGGTCAGCGTCCATACTCTTCGAAAGCGAGGGCCGAAGTTCGACTCACGGTCCAAGGCTCGCAATCGCCGAGCCTCGCGAAAGCGGGAGCGGTGGTGTTGCCAGGGATGTAGTAAGTTCCCTCGTAGCGCTGACCATTTCCGACGTTGTTGAGCCAGCGACCGCAATCGTTGACTATGAGTTCGAGGAGGGAAGCGCAGGTCAGCTTCGGCGAGCAGGAAGAGTGGGCGTAAGGCAACTCACAAGCAAGCGACCACTCTCCAGCCATGTAGTATCCGAATTGCTGCGCCGTCGTGTTCATGCTCTCCGCCCAGTACGAGCAGGGCTATCCGGGTCATCGTCCGATAATGGTCAGCTCTCGCTCATCTCGACGGCTCGCTCGCTCAACACCCGTCGAAAACTCACCTTAGCAGCCTGGTACGTAATCCCATCATTGTTGGGCTTCGAGAAGCAGAGGTAAGGATGCGTATCGAGGGCGACGCGATCCATCCCAGGCATCCAGCCGAGCCATCCTCCAGTGAAACCGTCGTGGAAGGTGATGAACGGTCCGTTGCCCTCGCCGATACCTGTGATGTCGCGGATCATGTTGTAGGTTTCGTAGTAGCTGTTTTTTCGAGGACGAATGAGAGAGGGTCGGTGAGCGCCGAGAAGACGGACAAAGAAATGGAGAAACGTACAAGTGCCTCAGCGTGTCAACCTCGATTGTAGCGGCGTAGGGTTCATTGAGGATGGAGAACATGGGAATGACATTCTTGTACTCGTCCTGGGAAATGAACTCGGCGAGGGTGCGAATGTAAGACAGGGTGCGCTGGGCGTTGGCGATGCCCATGACGCCGTTGAGGAAGTTGATGGACCCGAGCTTGCCGCTGTGGTTGTAGCCGTTCTGCGAGCCGGGGATAGCGTGCAGGTCGAGGTTAATGCGGAGGCCGTACTTGCGCGCCCAGGTGATGGCTTTGAGGAAGTCTGTGGCGTTGTGAGGGTGTGTTAGCGAGGGTCAGAGAGATGTAGGAAAGGGAAGAAGGGAAGGAAGAGAGAAACAAAGACGTACAGGTCCATCCAACATTGGCGAGGAAAGGCTCTCCCTCCCAAGTCTCGATGAGCCACCAGCCGATGGGAATGCGAACCCAGTTGAGTCCCGCAGCAGCAATCTCGGCGAAGTCTTTCTCGGTCTGTAGGTCGCGAGCGAGTCGAGCGTGAGCGAGTCAATTCCCCGTGGCCTCGAGCGTCCTTTCCTCTCATCGCCTCGCCTCTTCCTCACCCGCCAGGACGAACGAGAGTCAAACTCACGATGAAAGTCTTGTAATGCTCCGTCATGACATTCGTCATGTTATCGCCCAGCGCCTCGCAGAGAGTCCACTCGTCGACTACGGTGGCGTTGAAGTTGACCTCGCCTCCGTCGGGGTTGAAAGGCTCATAGAGGCCCGGGACGATGAAGGGTTCGGTGACGAGCCATCTGCGAGCGAGCGAGGGAATTGAGAGGAGGGAAGGACGGAGGAGGAAAGGAGCAGAGCAGGAGGTCAGCACCTGCTCGAACGACGACGAGAGGAAGGATCAGAATCTCACCCTCCGAGGTTGACACCGGAGATGAGGTTCTTGCTGTAGTCCCATGCCTCGCTGAGAGCGGGCATGTCGCCTTGGCACTTGGCCGAGTCGTTGAAGGGGATGGCGTTCCAGAAACCGCCTGGTCGTCCGAAGTCGGAGGGAAGGAGTTGAGGGCGGGCGAGGAAGGCGGGAGGCAGAAAGGGAGTGAAGAAGAGACGCGACCGAAAGGAATGAGAGGAAGAGGGTAAGGAGGCGAATTGATCAGCTCGGCGCCCAACAGGGAAAGGCGAGAGAAGCGAGAACGCACCGAATGAGTTGTTGTAGATAAAGGACGTGCCATCCTCCATGTACACCGTACTTCCATCTCCACCCACCGCCGCCGTCCTCCAGTCCGTGTTGGTTCCGCCCGTTGGCACTCCGCTCGGCGCCGACTCGACGACGCTCCTGGTGCTCGACCCTGAACTTCCATTCGAGTCCGCCGCATTGTTCTTGCTGTTGTTCTTGGTGACGATGGCGGCGGGAACGGCCACCGCGATGGCGATGATGAGGAGGGCGAGAATGGCGCCGAAGATTACGAACTTCTTGGCTCGACTAGAGAGTCGGGACCAGAATCCACCACCTCCAGCAGCTGCACCTCCTCTCCTCAACCTCGTACTAGGAGGCGGACTAAGATCACCATCTCCATCCTTATCCTCATACCCTCCCAATCCACTAGCCGACCTCCCCACCCTCGGATGCAACCCCATCTGACTCTGCCCATCCATCTCACTCAGATTGGCCAAACTGCCCATTCCACTTGCCCCTCCCTCCTCTCCATACCGAGCATACGGATCGTTGTCCAGCCCGAAGGAGCCCATGGATCGTGAAGGGGCGACGCGTTCGGGGTAGGAATTGTCAGGGCTGGGAGAGTAGTCGTCGTATTGCGAATCGTGGACGGGGAGAGAGGAGTACATGTCGGCTGAGGAGCGGGATTGGCCCCCGCCGTGGCCTGAGGGAGAGATGGGGCGTCCGTCTCGTGAAGTGGGTGGATAGGACATGATGGGTTGGTGAGAAGGAAAAAGGGGAGAGTCGTCTGTAGGAGAGTCGGAACCTGTTACGCCGCCGAAAGAGTCAGTCTCTGCTCGTTCTTGCCCAGAGCGCTGGACGCTCGTCTCGCGGACGCTCCGAGCGCGGCGCGAGGGTCGCTCGTTCGTTCGAGTCGCCTGAAAGAGTGAAGCAGGAAAGCTTACCTGGTGTTGACTTGATACTGTGATCCCTATTACTGGGCTTCTTGGGGCTCCCGCGAAGATCAAGACCGAACGAAGAGCTGCGAGCGAAAACAAGAGAGTTGGTGGGGGAGTCAGCTCGAGCTCGTCCAAGGGGTGATGAGGTACAGCGCGGTCGGGTGGAGCTGTAGCTCGATAGCCATGCTGCCGGCTCAACTAGCCTCCCGCTGCTCTGCTGAGCCATGAGCTGGAATGTGACCCTGCCAGTGCCGGACTCTCCGCCCTCGCTCGACGCGCTCCAGGTGCTTCGTCTGTACCAGGACAAATTGGACTCACTCGTTACTACGCTAGTCTTGTACGGTTGCGTCAATCGCCCTTCCAAAGTCGTGAGAAAGTCGTGTCGAAGCCGAGGTGAAGAGCCGAGTTGTGGGCGAGAGAGAGGGTGCACTTGCGCTCGATGAGAAGATCGGGGGCGGTGACGGAGAAGGGGTGCAAGAAAGGTCGGCTTGGAATGAAGTCTTAGTGTCAGGTAGGGCTGATGAGCTGCACCGTAGCAGGAAACACGACGAGCCAGGCAGGGAGAAGAGCGGGAGGCAGAAAGCAAACCCACACCGGCTCCCGAACTCTTTAGCTCGGCGCGCGGAGGGCGATCCTTTCCAACCTTGCGTGAAAGGGTGAGATGCGGATGGTACAGCTCGATTTGAAGCACAGAGCTGGAGTCAAGCTGATTCGAGCATTCCTGATGTACTCTTTAGCCTTTTCCTCCGTCGGCACCGCGCCGACTCCCATTCGTTCTCATATCGGCTTAACCTTCAATCGACGAGCACACTAATTGCACACTGTTACTACAAAGTCACATCGGAAACTCCATCTCGTCCCTCCTCCATCCTCATCCTCACATCCGTACGATCTCCGGCTCACAGGCTCAGCGCTCAAGCCTGCCCTCGCTTCTCAGCCAAGACGGGGTCTTGGAAGGTCTTGTGGCACCTGGTTTGTCGTCGGGCAAGGTCGTATCAGTATGATGCTGGTAAGAGAGTAGAGTCGAAGGACTCGAAAGAAACGAGACGAACGAAGTGCAGACGAAGAAGAGGACCATTTTCGTGTCGATACGTTTGGCTTGGCCTTGAAAGAAGACAGCTCTGTGGTGTGGTGGGTGCGAGGTCAGCTATTGACTTTTGGCGACGAGACAAAGCGAGAGAGCTCACTCCTTGTGTTGGCTAACGAGCGAGAATGAGAAGGAGGTCAGCTCGGCGATGGTTCTCTCGTCGCGCTCGATACGCGCTGAAGCTCCGTCTTCGGCGAACGGCGAGTAGCGAGGTCAGCTTGCACCTACCATCGTGGACATTCAATATTTGACCGTGGCTGTTGGCGAGCGAATGACGAAGGAGAGAGGAGCGGCGTTCAGCAAGCTTGCGACGAGAGAGCGAAGAGCTCGAACGGGCGAGCAGCGTCAGGAATGAGAGCAAGCATACCAGTGTTGGATCCGTCTCGAGGTCTTGAGTCACTCCTGCTGTCTCTCTGTAGTGGGGAAGGAGCGGGCGAGGGTCAGCAGCGTCGAGCGGCGGGGATGGCTGTACGGGAAGAATATGATACAGTAGCGGCGGCTGGTCCAGACAAAGCGTCGTCCAACACTGCTCTCCTACAGCTTCTAGCTGCTTGAGAGCCAGCGCAGCCTCTCCTCGACCAGCAGCAGCAGCAGCAGCGCGAGCCATCCTCCAGCGCGTCTCCCTCGACGTCCGTCCACCATGTCCGCCTCGCAGGACTGGATCAGCTGCACCAGCTGTACGCGGGTTCAGCACTTCTCTCCAGTAGCTCACCGCTGCTAGGAAGTCAGCGCATGCCTCCGCCAGCAGGAGCTTCCAATTCGTCCCCTGCGCCGTCCCCTGCTCCTCTCTCTGTACCCTGCCAGCTCCCTCAGCTCCCTCAGCTCCCTCATCTCCCTCTGATCCTCCCCAGCTCTCCCTAGCAGCGCCTTGGAGACCCACTTTGAAACGACGAGCAAGTCATGCTTGAAGACACAAGGGTTGGTCGTCTCCTCGATAAAGTTGCAATTCCGGCAAGCGTATAGCAAGACGTGGTTCGCCTTGTCCTCCTGTAGCGTGTCAGTCCGCACTCGGTCAGCTGCTGTACAGAGAGCGAGAGGAGAGAGCGCGAGTAAGCACCTTGGGGTAGAGGAGGTTGTTGCTGGGGTGCAGAGAGAGTGAGCGAGCTGTAGCGCGGTAGGACTGAATATGCAAGCTCACCACTCGCCGCAGAAGCGGATTGACGCCATCCTTAGTCGAGATGAGCTGGGTCGAAGTGTGAACAGGCGGAGACCAAGGTGCTCGCGCTGGTTGTTCTCTTGCCTCTCCCTGCTTGATTCGGCTGCATCTCACTGCAGAGCATGATTGACGAGCTTTCAGCTCAGTGCCTCTGCTCGGCTGCAGCACACCAAACTCCCTCGTCGTCCTTGTCTTTCAGCTCTGTCATCATCCAACTCGCTGATCTGGCGCCGAGCTCCGACGTCCCGCCTGCTACCTTGCCTCCTTCCCATCAAAGAACCTCTCTCTGAGCTCCTCTGTTCTGCGCTCCTCTCCTTCAACTCCTGGCCCCGACCCACCGCTTCACCACCCTTCCAATCCTTTCGGTTCGTTCGTTCGTCGAATCACAGCTCTTTGCGAGGAGCTCTCGGGGCACACCGCGAAGGGCAGACCGAGAGGAGCTACTCAGAGGACTGTTGCGACGAAAGTTGACGAGCAGGCGAGGGATTGCAGACCGTCGGCGAGCGAAGCCTCTCCCTTCTTCTCCTTCTCTTTCTCCCCCTCCTCACTCGTTTCTAGCCTCGTTCCCCCACAGCGCTAAAGATATTAAGATGGGCTTCTTCAGTGGGGCCAAAGTGCATAGCAGTACCACCTCGCGTGTTGTCCATGCTCGCCCGACTTCCAACCGGAACACCTCGGCTGAGGGAGGAGGGCTGTTGACCCCATCTCTCACGCCGAGTAGCTCCACTACAGCCTCTCCTACTAGCTCCACTTTCGCCGCAGGACCGAATCCTAGACTGGTGAGTCGACTTGCGCTGCTAGCAATCTCGGTCGAGGACAGGGAAGGGGGAAGCTGACTGACTTTGTCCGTCTCGGCCGCCTCGTCCTCGTCGTCGCGCTACAGATCAAACTCCCCGCCGACCCTCTCACACCTCCTCCCGACCGCTCTCACTTCCATCACTCCACCACAACCGACGACTCGTACTTCTCCTCCGACTCTACCACTTTCGCCTTCTCCCACCTCCGCACGTCCGACTCCCTCAGAGCCATCGTAGTCGGGACCGGATTTGGTTTGTCCTCCTTGCCTCCCTTTCATCGCCCTCCTCCCGCTAACTCCCTGCCACTCCGCATCAGCCGGTCTAGCAGCCTCCATCGCCCTCGCTCGTCAATCCTACTCGGTAACCCTCCTCGAACGCTCCACCGGTCTATCCCCTCATGGAGACTCTATCATGTTTGGCGCCAATGCAGCGAGGATCTTGAATCGGTGGGGCGTGGGGCAGGAGATGCTGAGCAGAACTTCGGAGAGCAAGAGTTGGGAGTTTTTGGACCAGGGAGGGAAGAGAGTCTGGAGGGAGGATATCGGGGAGTTGTGCGTGGTTCTCTTTCTCTTCTCGTCTATTGCTGCTCCTCGAGCGTGGAGCGGAAGAGCTGAACCCTCGCTCGGTCGACAGTGCAGCGATCTTCGGCGCTCCCCCCCTCCAAGGCTCAAGACCTCAATTTCTTGGCTCCCTCGGTGTAGAAGCTAGGATGTTGGGGGTTCAGATCAGGTATGAGAGTGAGGTGGTGGGGTATTGGGATTCGGACGAGCCGGTGGTGGTTTTGAGAGGTGGGGAGGTCATTCGAGGGGACGTGAGTTTCGGCGCTCGTTCCTTTCCGTCGAGCCTTCTCTGCTGATCTTCTGTGTTTCCCCTCTGTCTCGTCTTATCCTTCGCCTCTCCCTCCCTTTTCTCAACAGGTCGTCATCGTCGCTGATGGCGTACACTCCTCTGCCCGAGAACTGCTCGCCCCTCACCGCAGTCCACCAACTCCAACGCAGAAGAGCGGCTACTCCATCTACCGAGGAGTAATGAAAAGCGACAATGTCAAAGCCGATCCAATGTGTGCTCGTGAGTCCCTCGCTTTCGTTCTTCCACTTCGCCGTCGCCGACTGCGCCAAGCTATAGGAGGGAGGGCTGACTCGCTCTTTCCGGGAGGCAGATCTGCTGGATGGGAATATCAGGACTTGGTTAGGCGACGACGTGCATGCTGCTGTCTACCCATTGGATCGGGGGAGACAGATCGCTTTCGTGAGTCGCTCGGCCTCGCTTCAACGGCTCCGTCTCCTCGCTCCCACCTGCTCACCAACTTCTCACTCCTTGTCTACACCGTCACTGATGCTGTTCTACCTTCCCATCTCGGCGTTCTCGACCCTCGCCTTCCCTTTCGCCACCCCTCAACCCTTCCTCGCCTCCGTCCTTCACCGACGACCTCTCCTCCTCCCCCTCCCGCTCTCCTGTGGCTCGCAGACCATCACCCACCGTGACCCCCACTGCTCCTCATCTCTAAATTGGCGCGACCGCAAGCCCATCCGCGACGTCCTCCGCGTCATTGAAGGCTGGGATCCTGCGCTCGTCCAGGCGGTGGGAAAGTTCGGTTCGGCGCTGCATTGGGATATCATGAATGAGTGAGTTTGGCTTTTGAGTGCCAGGTGTGTTGGGGCTGATGAGATGTTGGTGAACAGGACGCCGGCAGCAGAGTGGATTAGCGAGGGCGGAAAGGTGAGTCGGCGCTTTCGGCTGCCCGGCGCTCACGCGCTGACCCTCTCTTCGAGCAGATCGTTTGCGTAGGCGACGCCGTCCACGCTCTCCAGGTGTGTTCCTTTTCTCTTTCGTCTTTTTCCTTCACCTCTTTTTTGCCTCGAGCCGACCTCCTCACCTACAGCCCACCTCCTTCCAAGGCGGCTCACAAGCCATCGAAGACGGCGCCACTCTCGCCATCTGCCTCGCTCTCGCTGGAGGCGTTCCTTCGTCCGTAGGGATAGCTTTGGAAGTGTACGAGCTGATCCGCCGCCCCAGGGTGATTGTAGCGCAGGACCTGGGGCACAAGGTGAGTGTCGGCTCTCGTCTACTTCTCTCGCTTCTCTCTTTCTGGTCGCTTGCTAACCCTCTCCCCTCTCCACTCGTACAGCAACAACTCATCTGGCACTTCTACACGACCTCCTCTCTGCCCTCCTCCTCCCTTCGACCCCTCACTTTCTCCCTCTACGGGCACGATTCCGAAGCTCATGTGATTCTTCATTTTGAGCGCATGGCGAAGGAGGTGGATCCTACTTTTCGGATGGCGAGGGGGGTGATGGCTGAGGTTATGAGAAATGTGGGGGTGGAGAGGGAGGAAGTGGTCAGGTTGGGGCGGGAGAGGACGAAAGGGGAGATGGGAAAGGCGAGGTAGAGGTGGAGATAGAGAGAGGGGAAGCAAGAAGCTTACAAGTAGCTCGGCGCGTAGATATAATCAACACATCCCTTTGCTTCGTCAATGTGAGCTGAGTGCAGGGTTCATCAAGGAGCAGCAATCAGCGTCGGCGAAGGGGGACAGAGGCTCGAAGCCAGCAGAGGCGGCGTGTACCAGTCTACCATCAAGCACAAGGGCGTATCACTCTCTCCAGAACAGCTTCATTTACTACCTCAATGCATAGCCCAAATTGCGGGCAGTTTGGCGCCGTCTCGAGCGCTCGGCGCCGAAGTCCTCGCGCAAGCCGAAA
The DNA here is from genome assembly GCA_003054985.1 of Leucosporidium scottii. NCBI lineage: Eukaryota > Fungi > Basidiomycota > Microbotryomycetes > Leucosporidiales > Leucosporidiaceae > Leucosporidium > Leucosporidium scottii. Next base: position 183,757 of record MWVB01000013.1, read on the forward strand.
GACGTTACACGTTACGGAGGTCGTACATGGCAAAAGTGAGAAGAGTGGGGTTCGAACCCACGCCCATTTCTGGACCACGAGGCAACGCCTGAACGTGGCGCCTGGGACCCTCGGCCATCTTCCCGTAATGCGCTTCCTCTCGTTGAGGCTCGGCGATCGCCATGAAGCCCTCAGCCTGTGGCCTCTCTGACTTGCAGGGGACCCAGCTTTGAAAACAGACTGTTTCAGCAATGGGGGCTGGCAAGACAGCGGTCTTGGGAGCGGGGAGAGGGCGCTTTGAGCCGAGAGATCAACGCCGAGGGCGAGCCCCATCGAGCGGCCGGGACCGCCAGAGGGCGGTCAGAGAGTCGTGTACAGTTGATGGCGTTGATACCGGTGCCGTTCTGGAGCATGAAGAGGGAGTACAGATCAAGAGACACTTGAAGAGGTGCCATTGGGTGAAGACCTGGTTGAAAGGCGCCCAGAATCCATCTTCCGACGGCGGTGCGGTCGTGCTCCAACTGAATGTCGCGTTGATCTCCTAGATGATGTAGGCGTCGTCGGGCGAGAGTCCACGGATGGTGCAGAGGTTCTTGATGGCATCCTCGCGGCGACCGCGGCTCATGAGCCAGCGTGGTGACTCCTTGATGGCGAGCGGGATTCCAATGGCAAACAGGCCTCCAGGGATCAGCTGAACGGCGAAAGGAATGAGCCACTGGACCGTGCCCTTGGCGACGTTCCTTGAGACACCTGGAGAAAGAGGTCAGCTCGGCGCTCAGTCCAAAGCGGTTCTGTAGGTCACTCACCGTAGTTGATCCAGAAGCCGACGAGTCCTCCAATCTGCCATCCGATCTCGTACATGCCGACGAGCTGACCACGAATAGCGGGAGGCCTGGGGAAGGAAGTCGGTCAGGGCCGAGCTCGGCGACGGTGTCGTTCGGAGAGCGAGAGCTGGTTCCCTGCTTGTTCAGCAGAGTTGAAAGCAAGACGAAGGCAGCTCGAGCATGCAGATCTGGGGAGCTGTGGTGGAAGTGGAGAAACGAATCAAGAGCAACTGGAAGAAGGAGTCAAGTGCAGAGCGCCCTCGGCTGGCACCTCTTGAAGCGCCGGGCTCGAGAGTCAAGAGAACGGGCTGCATATCCAAAGCAGGCCAGGCAGGAGAGGGAGGGACTTGAACCACACACGTGTATCTCCCGGTAGTCTCCTGGCGTTTCTTACCCTCCCTCTGTCGCCCAACAAGCCGACACAGCTATCGCCGAACCTCTGGCGGGCGTCTGGGGAGTCCCGCCCGGCTTCAGGCAGAAGGGCGCCGGGCTTGCTACATCATAGGAAAGCACTTGTGGTCGCACACGGCAGTCAGACCCAGCCACAATTTACTTTCACGGCCTCGACTTCTCCACCGAGGCAGACGCCGAAGGCGCCTATCTCCCCAATAAGGTACAGGGGCATATGCCGAGGTCTCAGACAACGGTCCAAAGCCTCAAAGAAGCGGTTGGCTATGCGCAAATTTCAATAAAAGCTTGTTCTGCTGCAAGTTCTTCTGCTCGGCGAAGACCCACGAGAGATACTCGAGTCTCGGCAAGCGAGTGCCGGGGTAGAGACGAGTGGACTCTCTTAAACGATTTGATTGGAGCAACTTCAAATTCGCAAGAAGCTGAGGGGGTCACAAAAGTGGACTACAGACCAAGCAACGGCATGGCCGAGCTCCCGAGCCTTTGCTGAACCATGGCGGAGGCTGTGAAGGGTGGCCATTGAGCCGTGAGCACCTTACGTTACACCAACATCAAGATCGAACCATTGTGATTCACATGAAGTCAGGGAGAAGGCTGCAGGGGACCGCCTCGAGGCTACGAGGAAAGGGGTTTATAACGGTTGCCGAGCTTCAATCAGAAAAGCGCATTACGGGAAGATGGCCGAGTGGTCCAAGGCGCCACGTTCAGGCGTTGCCTCGTGGTCCAGAAATGGGCGTGGGTTCGAACCCCACTCTTCTCACTTTTGCCATGTACGACCTCCGTAACGTGTAACGTCTTTCGGCTTGCGCGAGGACTTCGGCGCCGAGCGCTCGAGACCCTGACTCACTTTTTGCTACCCGTTTGCAGTCAGTAATCTTAGAGCGACCCCTCTACACCCTCTGTAGCCATGTACTAGACTGAGCATGGCCCCAGGTAGTCGCTGGGGCTTGACTCAGACCGCGGCCGCCGGCGGCAGACCTCGGTCGAGCTTGTTCTCCCCCTGATTCACTACAAGGGGGCTCGAGAAACGACAGGCATTGTTTGAAAGATGGCAATTGACTCGACACACTCGAGTGCAATACCACGAAAGCGACCTGCAAGGCTGTAGAACCGGCTGAATCCCGTTTCGGCGATGAGAGTGAGCGCCCAGAGTCTGTTCAGAGAGTTGTATCGAGGTAGCGGGACTCCAATACACCTGAATCGCTTGATGACAGCCAAGGAGAGCCTCTGCTCACCTACAGACTTCCAACTTGCCTTCGCTGACCGCTCGACCTTGTCCAATCTTCGACTTCGCCTCTCTTGCTCCCCACTCTTCCTCGTCTCCTGCTCTCGACTCTTCGCCTCTCCAGGTTCGAAATACAGCTCACCGTAGCTCCTTCAAGATGTGACACACTAGAACCGACCCTTCCTGCACCTCATCACCGCCTCACCCGCCTTCAAACCAGCATCCTCTGGCTCGAACCGCTCAGCAACACCCTCAGCAGCCGCACTCAATGGATAGTAGAGCTACTAGACAGACACAGATGATTTCAAAGGGCTTCTGTACGTCTCTCTCTAGTGCTCAGACTGGGCTGGCTGTTGTGCGCGTGCTGGGCTGTTGAGTGGGCTGTTGAGTTGCATGAGACGGGCGGGGCTGTGAGCGCACAGCGAGAGGGATACGCCGGGATGTCCTACATAGTAGCAGGAGCTCCCCCGAAGCAGGAGAACGAGCAGCAGAGCGGGTCGAGCTCGAGCCCCCCCACCGTCAGCAGCAGCGTCCGTAGTCTGCTCTCGTACAGAGGGCGGGCTACAGGCGCTGCGAGTTGAACAATTGCCTGGTTCTGTGCCTCTACAGCAATTGTGACTGGCACGGAGCACGAGCGGTTCGGAGCGAGCCGACGATGACGACCCTGCGAGGGTGGTTGCTGGTCTGTAGAGGACTAGTGGCTGCTTTGCTATCGGTCTACTTGTCCTTCGCTCGCACGCACCTTGCAGCTCCCCAGCTGGCCTAAGCGTTGTCCAGAGCAGGGTAGAGCAAGAGCAGGAGCACCGACCTTAAGGTTCGACCACGAGCGACGCGCGGTGCAGTGGCTGCTCTACAGTAGTGGTGACTGGTCTTGCTGTTGATCGTGGAGACTCGTTTCTTCTGGTAAAGCTATGGCTTTGACCAGAACAGTTGGCTTGACTGTTACGAGGTCCATTGCAGGTCCAAGCTCGGCGCCGAACGTTCTCCTTCTCCTTCGCTTCGGACATGCTCTCAACTCTCTTGAGGAGATGGGAGGAGTATGATCGCACATGAAGAAGTCTTTGCCTAGTCCATCTCCCTGCACACTTGCTCGGCGCGGTTTGAGCCTCAGGAAATGCAGGGAGGGGGGCGCCGAACGGAGCGAGCGAGGGCTTGCTACCGCTCTGACAAAGAGCAGTGGCAAGGCTCGCTGTGGGTCCAACGTCGGTGCTCTTTCTTATCGCTGCTCGCGGATGCCGAGCCAGTTAGCCCGACCCAGGGAGTCGCGGCGTTCAGGGTAGCTCGGCGACGAACGCTCCTCTTCTTTTGGGCTGCTTCCAGCCTCTTGTGGGGACTGGGAGGGGCCGGATTGATAGCCGGCTGATCGTCGATACCTCTGCTACTCAGCGTGCAATCGAGGTTGCGCGAGAAAGCTGTTGGAAGGGAAGGAGGGCGACGAGGGCTTGGCGTTGGAGATGGGACTCGCTCGCTACCATTTGCGGCCAGTGGACGGGTCTCTCTTCTCTCCGACCAGTTACCGTACCTCTACTCTATGTCCCGCTCACCTCGGGTCCGGTCGAGATACAGGCTGGGTCGAAGGCGCGCCAAACTTCAGGCAGCGAAGCGCCGAGCTCACTTCGCTTCGGGTCATCGCTGTTCGCAACCAGGCGGACGGAGAGATTCGATGTCACGGGCGAGAAGGTGATTTATCACCTGGACAGCACAGGCAATGCGGGCGACGTTTCAGAGCTCAGGCGCGTGCTCGCCATCCTCCCTCTCTCTCTTCTCAGCGCTCGTCCGCTCCTCACGGAAGGGTACAGGGAGCCGAGTAGGGTTGACGCTTGAAGGCAGTACCTCTTCTTCTTCGCTCGTCAGGTTTTGCTGCACAACAACTCTCCATTGAGGTCGAAAAGCTCGGACCTCGGCTGGGCGAGGGCAGGAGGTGGGGGTTTGCTGAGGCTTCCTTGCGTTGCTTGGGCTCTCATTACAGGCAAGAGATAGGGAAACGCTCGAGAACCAAGACTCCTTCCAGCACTACTCTCTGTACCTCCAGACGTCGTGGCGTGATACTCAGGCTAACCGACTCGTCGACGAGAGACGAGGGCTCCATCTCGCGGGCTCTCCCCTCCTTCTCGGGCTGCAATCCCGGGTTTCAAAAGCGCGGGATCTAGCTTGATTCAAGTGAAGAGTGGGGATTGCAGGGCTTACTGAGCTGGTCTTGACACGGAGGCAGCGATGTCTCGCTCCTGCGGCTCTCGAGCAGCTGTTTCCTTTCGAAGGATAGCCGGCAGCAGTTGGTTGACCTCGTGATTGATTGAACCTCCCCCCTTTGCTCACTGCCCGCCACACGCTACAGAGCTGGAAGCTTCGGCGATCCAGCGATCCTTTCGGCGCCCCGACTCTCGTGTGCTTCCGCTCGCTGCTGGAGGCGGTGAGCGGGCTCGACTGGAAGGGCGCGAGATTCGTGTTGAGCAGTGTTGGGAGAGAGCCCCCTCGAGGACCGGCTCGCTCAGTTGCTCGCTCGCTTCGAGGGTGGAAGGGTCGCTCTCTGCTCCGTCTCGCTCGTGCGGAGGTTGCGAGCGGGATGGGACAGTACTTGACTCGATTGAGGCGTCTTCCAAGCGCACTCTTGTGGGTGGTTGGGACTGCAAAGCTGCAGAACAGAGAAAGCTCGGCGCTCGCTGCTCGGACCCGGTTTTTGCTCCCCTCTCTTGAGTCGTCGCTCTTTGCCTTGCAGGTGGAGGGCGGCCACGAGTAAGGCGCTCCGACGTAATTTGAGGCTTGATGCTGCGCTGAGTTACGAGTTCGGCCGCGGGCTCGAGGTCAACGCTTGGAGGTAGCCGTCGAGGGAGGGGACGAAGGAGCGGCCTCTGGGCTTGCTCGACTTGTGCAGAAACACGAGCTGGGGGAAACTAGTGGGTCCGCCGTAGGCGTCTCTGCGAAAGTCGCATGCCGTGCGCCTGATTGAGCAGACCGCCGAGCGGCTCGGACACGTTCGCTTTCGCCTTCAAGCTTTGCTTGCTGCGCTGCACGTGGCTGGCGGGCTTGTTGAGTAGAGAGATCCAGTATCTCGGTCGCGCGCGGTCTAGTGCAGCAGATTCGCCCGAGAGGAGCGAGAAGGGCTCGGTTTTGGCGTTCGCTTGCTACTGCAGAAGCACGCGGTGGCGACGTCGGTACGCGTTACCCTTCTTGATCGACCCAGACGGCCATCACAGCGCTGCAGGATCTCGTTTCGCCTTCCCTTCGGGAAGGATTCGTTCGCAGCTCGACTTGTCTTGTCCGACTTCACGTTTCGCTCTTCGCTTCCGTGGCAGAGGGCGAGCTCGATTGATCGAACGAGACAATGCCGAGCCTCGGGCTACCCTTGGGCCCTGCCTTGCGGCTCTCACACTCGTCCGGCTCGCCTTGAGGAGAGCAACGAGGCTCGACTTCGCTCTACCCTTCTCTGCTCGTGCGGAGGCATGGGCGGTGGAGGGTAGTGATTGAGCCTGTACTGGGTCTCTACTGTCTTGCTGACCGGCTGCCTCAAGTCCCGGCTCAGCGCTGAGCAGCAGGAGGAAGCAGAGCGGGCGAGTCGCCGACTTTCGAGGGTCTGAGCTCGCACGTAGGTCCGGGTGAGGAGTTCGTAAGAGCAATGAACGAATGCTTTGCAAGGCTTCACCTTGATTGGGGCACGGGCTCGTCAGATTAAGTCGAGACTAGCACCGAGGCTCGGAGTTCGCTTTTCGCAGCCTGCTATCTGCGTTCGAAGCGAGTAGCTTGGCTCGCTCGATGTGACGTCCGATCGTTCTCGCCGCGTCACCCTGCTATTCATCACCATTCGTAATTCATAGCTGGCCCATCTCTTTCCAACGTCCGCAGCGGCCAGGTTCCGAAGCTCGAGTTTCGCAAGCCGGGGCAGGGAGTGAGCCTGCTGTCGGGTCCCTTGAGCTCCTCTTCTCCCTTTCTCCCTCCCGCGCGCCTAGCTGATCCCCTTCGACTCCTCGCAGGCCATCCTTGCCACCGGTTCGTCCTGTGGCGTCGCTCGTCCCCGCTCACTCGCTGATTCCGCCTCTCTACCCCGGCCTTTTCCCTCTCCCTCTCCCGGACCAATCGATACAGACCCCTTCAGGACCCCCTTCTACACCCTCTTCGACTCCCCCACCGAAGTGCACACCAACCTCGACTCCTCCACCCTCCTCCTCACCGCCCAACAATCCCCTGTCAACCTCGCAACTCTCATCACCGTCCTTTGTGATCACCTCTTTGACCTTCTCTCAATTCCTGCCTTCGCACATTCTCCGCCAACACCCTAAGGAGCGGAGGAGAGATTTGGCGAAGGAGGCGCCCGATGTCTGAGCGTGCATCTGGAGAAGGGACATGACAGTACTGATGATACCCTGCATTGCCACAATCCTAGTGCACCTTCCTCACTGCTGATCTAGCTGAGTATGACAAAATGGCGTCTAACCGCCCTCTACGTGAGCTGGCGCTCCCTCTACGAATGATGAATCGAGAAACGATGCCTGAGCGAGGCTCCCTTGAGCTGGAGGAAGGGAATGATGAGGATGAAAAGACCAGCGGCAATTCCTGCCTCCATACCGAAGCTGAGGGGGGGAGAGAAGGTCAGCCAAAGCCCGGCGTTCGACTCGGGCTCGAACGACAAGAGAAACTTACACGGCGAGGGCACCGACCTTCTCCGCATAGGGAACTTGGTAGTAGGGTACAGCAAACCCTCCCATCGTACGACTGCGGAGCAAGAAAAGGGTCAGCCTCGTTTCTCAGCGATCTCATCCCTCGGCGACGTCGAAAAGACTCACGCAAAGTTGACGAGGGCGGACACCTCTCCTTGCCTGGTCGGGAACGCGTTGTTGAGGTAGTTGTACACACTGACGGTGTTGATGAGAATGGCAAACTGCGCCATGCCCCAGCCGAAGACGAGCGCGGCGACGGAAAGCTTGTACTGGAAGCCAGCCCTATTCAAGCAGACGTCGTCAGTCGTGGGAAAATGATCAAACAGCAAAAATCTCACCCAATCAGAATGAAGCCCGCGACGAAGAAGGGAATAGCGATATAGCAGGACCAAAGACGGAACTCGGCGAGGAAGACTCCCGAGTTGCGCTTGATGAGCCTGTCGGCGATGGCGTCGTTGATGTAATGACCGGCGAGCTCTCCGAGGATGACGGCAACGATGGGGATGGCGTAGCAGGCGGCGGTACCTGTTGAAGGGGGGAGAAAGGTTAGCGCCGAGCAGGTTGAAAGCGAGAGAAAGGGGCGGAGGAGCTCACCGTAAGCCGAGAACCCATAGCCGAGGGGAGGAGGCGAGCCAGTAAAGACGGCGGTGGTGACGTTAATACCCTGTTGTCCCCGGGAGCGTCAGTACGGAACGAAGTGGGGAGCACCGAGCGCCTCAACGAGCTCAAGGACTCACAATACCAAATCCAAAGGTGACGCCGACGTCTACAGAGCAATCAAAGCGTCAGTGATGGATGCTGCAGGCTCTCGGGGTGAGCAGAACTCACAAATGAGCATGAGCAGCATGTGAGGGCGCCAAACGAGGTCAAACATGGAGGAGAGGCTCTCAGCCCAGGAGCAGCGGTACCGAGCCATCTTGACTCCAGTGACTCCAAGAAGCGTCTCGACGCGGTACCTCAATCCGCGCGTTGGGCGCTCGGGGAAGGGAACAACGTCGCGATCGTACATCGTCTCCTCCATGAACAGGGCGATGAGAATGACGACGACCACCACGTAAGCAACACCGACCCAGTAGACGTTGCGCCATGAGGAGGAGGCAACCATAAAACCGAGGAGGAAGGGCGCGATGAAGGGGCTGCGAAAGTCAGAGGTCAGCTCGGCGGCGATGGGAAGGTGAGGTAGGAGCCGCAACGCACGAGATGATGAAACCCATAGTCCAAAGGTTGAGCTTGCGAGCTTGGAGATGGAAGGGGAACAGATCGCAGACCTAGCGAGTGAAAGAAGGTCAGCTCGGCGATCGCTCTCGGCGCCGTCTCTGCGACTCACGGTGAAGAGACCAGCGCACTGAGGCGCGGTTGAGAAGAGACCGTTCAAGATACGCATAGCAGCGAAGATCTGAAAGGTGGGGGCGACCGCACAGCCGATGAGGAAGCCGAGGCCGATGAATTGGGACCAGAAGAGGACGGGAAGTCGGCCGTAGCGCTTGATGAGCATGACGGCGATGATTCCTCCGGGTCCTAAACAGAAGATGGACCAGTTGGAGCTGACGGCGTTTACTTCGTCGGTTGTCTGTATGAGAGGCAGATTAGCTCAAGCGGCGAAGACGGAGCGAGCCCGAAGCCGAGCTCACGGTGTTGAACGTCTCTGCGAGACCGAAGAGGCCGGCGATACCCAGTCCAGAAGCAAAGTCGGGGACGAAGGAAGCCATGGCTGTAGAGTAGAGCAGCGTCAGCGCCTGCAAAGCAAAGCTCGGCCGAAACGCCGAGGCTCACTCAGGATAAGGAGCTGGATGTTCTTCTTCCTCGAGCTCCAGTTCTGAGGATCATCAGGTGAGTCGGAGGGCTGAGGCCATAGGACCTTGGTACCGCTCTTGTTGAGCTTGAGCCTGCTGGCAATCTGTCGACCGAGAGAGGAAAATCGATGGGTCAGCTTTCGGAGCTCAAGCGGCGTCAACGTCAAAGTGGATCTGAACAAAGGACGCACCTCTTCACCGTACTCGACTCTCGCCTCTGCTGGGTCGACGACGAGGCGACCATCCTCTGGCTTGAAGCCTTGAGCCTGAGCGACGACCGCGAGATTGTGCGAAAAGCCAGCCTTGCCCGCGTAGTTCTCGATGTAATCAGCAGAAGGGACGACCTTCTCCTGCTGCTGTTGAGCGGTTTGGTGAGGAGGAGTGTGCGAAGGCGACTCCTCATCCTCGTGTAGATCGCGTTTCTTGTTCATGGCTTCAAAGTGCTGCTCGGCGGGGCTCGGTTGAGGTGCACCTTGGGGTGGCTGGGATATGGGGAGAGCGAATGGGGAGCGAGAGAGCAACCTTCACAGACTGGGGCAACGTCTGGGGGCCAAAACCTTTCCCCGAGCTGCCAGGGAGTGACGGAATTGGCTCATCGGGGGTGCTGCGAAGCGCGTGGCCGACCGGTAAGAGGGTGAAGTGAAAGAGCGAGCTCGGGTACCTGGTGCTCAACATGGTGTTTTTACGCTTTCTTGAACCCCGCAAAGGCGAGCCGAGAGTCGAGCGACCAGAGCGGAGGCCGAGAGGACCAGCGAGAGGAAGAGGAGATGCGGCGACCAAGGCGGTCGAGCGAGCATGTTGAGGTGCAGAATCGAACGGGAAAAGGCAGAGCAAGTCAAAGTAAGAAGCAGAGAGAGATTCAGACCGCGAAATCAAGCTAAAAGAGACGGTTTGGGAGCAGCACACGAGTGCGAAGCTGCAAGGGGCGCGCCAGGCGAGCATGCAGGCAGGTTGGCGCTTGCCTTTCGCCGCCTCACCTCGACAGCACCCTCTCAACCTACAGATCGTCTTACAAGCTTTCTTGTAGCGCCTACCTATCTACAGCGCAAACCCAGCTCAGCGCTCAACTCGTCGCGCTCGGCCAGCTCTCCCTCGTCTGCAACGATGCCACCTCGCGCCGTTCCCCGTTCGCCGTCGCCCGACACCTCAACAGACGACATCCCACCACTCGCATTCGATACAGAAGAGGAGCTGCTCGCCGTCTTTGCTCGGCTGAGGGAGGACTTGCTTCGACGCGTCGGAGCCAAGTGGAAAGCGGAGGGGATGGGAGGCGCAAAGGGCAAGGGCAAAGGAGTGGATAGGAAGAAGGTGGAGGATATTGTACTCAAGGTGAGTTCGGGACGTTCTGAAGGGCGCTGCAAGCGGAGGAGCAGCGACGAGGAGCAGCGTTGAGTGAAGCGCGCTCGGTGAGCAGGGGTTGCAGAGTACGGTTGAGGGGTATGTAGAGCAGCGTGGAGCTACGATGATCCTTTACATGCTGCTCTCGCATGTCATTAGAGCAAATAGCTCCTGCTGCACTCCGCCGCTCGCATCACTCTCCTCAAACAACACGCTGCTGACTTCCCTGGCTCTCCATGTTCTACAGCAATTCTTCGACAAGATGGGCCCTATCGTATTGTCTAACTGCACAATCGGCGGTGTGCCCTACTCGAAGTACAAGGACCTCATGAAGAGCGGTAGTCCGTCTCGCTCTTCCTGCCCCTACTCTCGCGCTGTACTGACTATGCACGCTCAACAGGCAACGTCCAGACTCAACCGTTCTCGGAGGATCTTCACCAGCGCGTCTTGACCTACCAGAACGAGCTGTTCGACGCCCGTGAAGAGAACATTCGCAAGCGAGTCGAGGAGCCCGAGATGGCCGCGGCGGTGAGTTCCAGCTGGGTATCGCAAGCGACGACTGCACTGACAGTCTCCTCAATCGATAGGCCGTCGCCGAGATCATCAATGCGGACCGAGAACGACTAGAGCAGCTTGAGGCGGCCAAGGTCGTCTTCCCCGAGGAGCACGAGCGTGAGCCTGCACCCAGAGGCAGGAAGAGCGCTGGCGGTACCAAGCGTGAGTGATAGAGTGATCCTCTGTATGTCTTGAGCCGAGCTGACGCTGATCTCCCTGTAGTGGACGATGGACCGTCGCCCGAGGAGGCTCAGGAGGACTTTGCCAAGGGCAAGAGGGCCATTGACACGTTACTGAAGGTGCGTAGTCTGCTTTCAGAGCTCCAGAGTACACTTCTTGACCCTCTACAACCTTTGCAGGAGGTGCCGAAGCTCAGTACGGCCGCCGAAGGAGCGACAAAGGTGGCTTTGGACGCTGCGAAGGTGCAGTAGGGAAGGGATGTACTTCGGCAGAGTTGTATCTATTTTGTCTTGTTGCTCTTATCTCCACGTCCGGATGAGAAACCGCCGTTGACTCTGCTGGCTCGGATCGACCCTCCCTGCCGCTCGGCGGGCTTAACGAGCTGGACTTAGGTCGGCCGGCCTCGTCGGCGGTTCGACTTCGACCACTCGGCTGGAATTGACTCGGCACTGTCGCAGAGCTATAAGAAGCACCTCGCTCGCTGCTCTGCTTCCTACACATCACTTCTCTGCTCGCCCCCCACCTCGACTCGCCAGCATCCACCGTAATGGCCTCCTCGTCCAGCTCTGCGCCCGCCAACGACCAGTGGAGCGCGGGCAAGTACAACAATAACGCCTCCTTCGTCTACTCCAAGGCCTTCACCAACGCTGTAGTCGAATTGCTGGATCCTCAGCCCACTGTGCGTCTCTGTCGCCGTTTGATCTGTCGCCTCTTCGTCCTCGCTGATCCCACACCCCTTCCCTGCACCACAGGATCACATCCTCGATCTCGGCTGCGGTTCCGGAGAGCTCACGCTGGAACTAGCCCCCCAAGTAGCCTCCATCCTCGGCGTCGACCTATCGGCGAACCTCCTCGCCAAAGCCCAAGCCAACACGGCGGCCTCGTCCTCCTCGTCCAGCTCCGACCTCACCTGGCTCGAACTCGATGGACACGCTCTCTCGACCCTCCCCGCCAAACAGCAAGGGGCGTTCGACGCCGTCTTCTCCTCGGCGGCGATGCATTGGATGAAGCGAGACCCGGAAGAGGTGGCTCGGGGTGCTTATGGAGTGTTGAAGAAGGGTGGGAGGTTCGTGAGTGAGATGGGAGGAGCGTTGAATATGGTCGGAGTTCGGTCGACGCTGCATCAGGTGCTAAAGAGGAGGGGGCATGAGGTCGAGAAGCTCGATCCTTGGTACTTCCCTACTCCTACTGAGCAGAGGAGGGTCTTGGAGAAGGCTGGGTTCAGGGTCGAGTCCTGTGGTGAGTCTTGAGGGCTTTGGAAGCGCGTTCTAGCGACGTTCTGCTGACTTTCGCCTTCGCCGAACTCTCCCTTCCTCCTCGCCTTCCCTCCACCTCCCTCGCCTCGTCTCCCAACCTACACTCCCTTCTCCGTCAACCCTCTTCTCGACCACAGAACTCGTCCCGCGCATCACTCCCCTCCCCACTGGCCTCTCGGGCTGGCTCGAGACCTTCGGCTTTGCCTTCCTCGACCATCTCTCGCCCATCAAGAAGCAGGAGGTCATCGACGAGGTCTGCGATGCGCTCAAGGTGGATATGTGGAGTGAGGATGAGGGCTGGGTCGTTATGTACGTGAGGCTGAGGTTCAAGGCATGGAAGGATTAGATCGCCGGAGGGCTGGAGCGGATGAGCCGTATCGTAATGCAGTAAGCAAGGCGCAACCCTTCGAGTATCTCCATCGCCAACTGCTGCTTTCGCTCAAGATCTTCCACCTCCTCTTCACCCCGCACCCCGCCTCCGAGGATTTGTCCCGTCCTTCGGCTCTGCTCGTCTTTCTGCTCTGCTCTTTGCATGACATTCTCGAGCGATGTGCGCCAGCTGTGGGAATGGGCGAAAACTTACGACTGGGGTGCTGCCTTCAGACGATGTTTCCAGCCCAAGTTTCTCGGTGAGTCCTCTTTCGCAGGCTGTGGCCCGGAGGGCGAGCTGATTTGAGCGAATTCGCAGGCGCATGGCTCGTCATCGCCATCGCGGGAGTCGCTGCTGTAGCAGTATCCTTCTATCACGACCACATTGTCACCTTCATCGCAGGCTACAAGGCTCAGATACTCGAGTGGTGGATCTCGCCCTTCGTCGCCGTTTTTGCGCTGGTGAGCTTCGGCGCGAATTAGAGGGGCAGAGAGGGTCCTCAGCTGACCTTTAAACGTAAAGATGATCTGGGCTATTCCTCCAATGGTCGGACATCCGCTGCTTGTGCTCGTAATCGGCTTGCTGTGGGGTCTGCTGGTGAGTCTCGGCGATTTCCTCTCTCTCTCTTCGCCGGCTAACCTCAAGCCGCCACTCCAACAGAAGGGATCCATCATCACCATTGTCGGCACTGTACTCGGCGAGCTCATGGTGTATCTTGCCATTCGAGCCGCCTTCATGGAGCGAGCAAAGGAGTGAGTCCCGCCGCCGAATTCTCTTTCCTTCCCTCAGAAAGCTCTTCAGCACCTCCAGATCGAACGCAGACTGACCCCACGTTGGAACTTACAGAGAGGAAGCCTCCTCACCCTTGTACGCCTCCATCGCCCTCGTCCTTCGGAGCGGCGGCCTTTGGCCCAACACCTTCGTCCGAGTCTCGTTCATCTCGGGCCACATCACGACGATCCTCGAAGCGGTTACGGGGACCCCATGGTGGATATTCCTCCTGGCGCAGTGAGTCGAAGCTGTCGACTCCCGAAGTGGTGTAGAGGGGGAAGGCTGACCTTCCTCGCTCGGCGCAGAGTTCCCGAGTGGCCCTCGCAGGTCGCCTTGGTCTATATGGGAGTGTAAGTCGCTCGTCAATCAAATCTTGCGCCGCTTTCGAAGAGATCCTAACTCCCTCCACTTGGCATCTCACAGCGTCTTTGGCCACCCCGACTCGTCCTCTCGCACCTTCCTCATTTCGGCGCTCCTTTACGGAGCCACCATGACCTTCTCAGTCATCGCGGCTATCATTCTATGTCGGAAAGTGGGAGACATCTACCCGAGAGTCGCGGAGGAGATGCGGGAGCAGCAGCAGGCTCTCAAGGAGAGCAGGAGCGAGAGCGAGGGGGAGGCGTTTGACCTGCCGAGGAGGGGTAGACGAGGGAGGCAAGGTTCAAATGAGGTTATATGTGGCGAAACAATGTATCGGTAGTGCCAGTAACGTTGGGGGAACAGTGGTCAGGCCGTCGCGAGCGTTCTCGGCGAAGGCTCGAACGCCAAGATTTTGTTCGTATCCAGCACCAGACCTGCTCTGCTTCTCCGTCCACCGTACTCCTACATCTCTACAAACCTCACTGCTCCGCCGAACCCCAACTTAGTTGCTCGAATTCCTTGCATACATCCTCTCGCCGCTTGGCTCTCTTCTGCGCCTCCACGGACTCTCCGGCCACAGACGAACGTTCCTTTTCCTTCTTCGCTTCCTCGTCTCCTGGGATGCTGCCTCGCTTCTTACTGCTTGTAGCTCTCGCGAATGTGGTCTCTGCCGCTTGGGAAGAGGATTTCGACTCGCCGAACTCCTGGCTCGCCTCGGTCGTCGACACTTACCCACCAGGCTTGAGGGAGCCCTTGAACGTCGTGGTGAGTCTACAGCATTTTGCGCTTCCTCCTCAGATGCTGATCTGCCCTGTGCATGCTCAGGTCTCGTTACAGTCGAGCGCCAATGTCCTGACGAGGGAAGGCTTCGAAGATTGGCTAAAGTGAGGGATACGGCGCCTTTGACGCTTCCCAAACAGGTCTGACCGTTTTAGAAAGCTCGGTCGGGTATGCAGAAGAATGCCTCGGCTTCCATGCCGGGAACAAGCAGTCGGCGGACTTGAGTGAGTGTCGTTATTGGTGGTCACGAGCCGTTCGAGAGCTGACTTGACCTGGCTTCTGCAGATGACGGAAAGAGTTTTAGTAAGCACATCTGAGTTCAAGTTGGAGAGTAGAGGAGAGTAGAAGAGCTGACCTCGATCAACCTCCTGCAGAAGAGCAAGACGGCCGTTCGTGCTTCGCTTTCGCCGAGGCGCTCCCTTGTTGGCCGTTACACTCATTCTCAGCCCTCCTCCACAGTCTATCGGTGGGCGTATGGATTGGTGTATAACGGAGGATCATGTTACGAGTCGCTCAATGGGGGCAGTCACGTACGGTGAGTTTCTACGCTGGGTTCGGCGATCGTTTCGCCCTCGACAGGCGTTGATGCCACCTTCGACCTCAGCTACTGGTTTCAGGAAACAACCGGAGCAGTTTTTATGGCTGTATCGAACGAAATGAACGCCACCATGAACCACGATATCGTCCCCAATGGGTGAGTGAGCTGAGTTCGGCGATGGGCCATCGAAGCTGACGTTTTCTCTCGTCGTGTAGCTACGATCTTGGAAGGTGGAGAAACTGAGGACATGCTCACGGAAAATCTATGTGACCCTCACGTTTTCTCTCTTGGCCAGAGACATGCTGGTCGGGCTCGCCAACGTCTCGGTCGGCACGACTTCCCCCTCCAGCGGCGTCGTGTACTCCACCACATCGACCTTCGCTTCTGGGCTCATCAGCCCAGGATATGAAGGACTGAATCACTACATCGCGTGAGCTTTTGCATGCGCTCGTCTTGTTAGCCGAGCTCGACAGATTCTTGATGCTGACGTCCTTTCTACCATTGCCGCTCGCAGAACAGACGGTCTCGTGGCCATCGTCAGAGTCAGCATCGCGGAGCAGGGCTTGAACCAAATGCAATTACCTTCGCCTCGGCTAACAGAGGTCCTCGACTGACCCAAACTCTTCGAACAGGACACCCTCGGCGATCCTCATCCTCATGTCATTTCTCTTCGCCACCTTGATCACCGCAGGGCTCGCAGCCTTCTTCCTTCGACCATCAAGTAGCTACAGCACATTACAAGCAGACCCTCCGACCTCCGACATTCACTGCAGGCGGCATCATCAGGTCGTCCTCGCCCTCGAGCAACTGCGCCGAGCCGGAAGGTGAGCCCATCTCCAAACGACCGCAGGGCAGCGATCTGACGCCTTGGCTACTAGACTCAGCTCGAACTCTTTTCTGGATCCTCGACTGGAACCCTCGGACTCCTCGAAGCTGTTGCGGCGAGATTCGAGAGACTGGTCGGCGCCGTGGAAAAGCGGTCAAGCGAGGTCATGGTGACCCTGGAACGTCGGAGTGTATAGTGATAGCGGCTAATGAAGCGCTCATGTTCTACTTGAGCTCCGAAGGCTCCGAATGACGCCCTTCGCTGCTCTCCTCGGCGAAGAGTTGACGTCGAGTATGCTCGTCTGAATTGCGAGGAAGCGGAGAAAGAAAGCATATACATTAAATTAAGCCATCGAGGCGCATCGCCCGCTAGTCCTCAGGGTAGAGCTTGGCGTGGTCGTCGGCGAGAACGAAGCGAGGCGGCTCGGCACGCCAATCGACCCTCTTGAAGAACTTGCCGATGTCGTGGAACTTGAGAAGGTGTCAAACATCTTGTTCAGTTGGCGCTTCACGCAGCTGGAACTTGGACGTGTCGAGAGCAGCGATGTTGGCTCCCTTGGGGTCGAGCTGTTCCATCGCCGAGGCGAACGCGGCGGAAAGAAAAGATCAGTAGGATTTGAGAGGCTCAGGCAAGGCGAGGGACCGTACGAGGTGGAAAACAAAGTGCTCGGTCATGGCACCTGCTTCCTCGAGCTGCAGCTCGTCTAAGCGAGCACCAGTTGCGAGATCTCGTCGGGTCGTCGAGGCTGCCAAGCAGCACTGCCATCAAGAACGCGTCAGCTCTGCCATTGTGATGGAAAGGTCGAGCCCAGAATGACCTTCGAGAGTCTGCCATCCGACCACAAGATGAACCTGCCCGACACCTTGGACGTCTTCGAAGTGGACCAAGTTTCCGATGCGGAACCTCGGCTGCGAAAGGCGGTCGCTCCTCGTCCTGATCTCCCTCGAGTCCGAGTCGCGAGACTGGAGCTGAAGTACGATGTCCCAGTAGCTCTGTTGATCTTCGGAAGAGAGCTTGCAGGTCGGCAACACCTCGCGCACGATGAGCTCGGCGTCCCAAGGGTAGCGAGTGCTCAGGCTGCGCACGACGATGTTGAGGCTCCCTTCGACGTCAGTGACCGACTGAAGACCTCCAACAAGCGGCTCGTAGGCGTGAGAAGGGACGAGGAGCTGGACGATGGCCGCCGCGTAGAGACTGGTGCCGTCGTCGTCTTTGGTGAGAGTTTGCTGCTCCACTCCTTGGGCGGCGAGCATCCGAGTCATGTTTGCGGCGATGTAGGTGACCTGAGAGTAACGAGAAAGTAAGTAAAAGCCAAGACAAGATATAGCGAGGTGTAGCTCACCAGCGCTTGGGCAGAATCGCGGAACACAACGTTCGGGTTTCGGGGTGGCAACTCGGGATGGGAGCGACGAGCCTGCTCGTAGGAAGCTCGGACCCCCTTGTGATCTCCTTGAGCGGAGGTCAAGAAAGAGATGTAGCTCCAATCTTCTAAGGGCACCGTTCTGTTGTTGAGTGGTTTCCGGGCGATGGCGACGAGGCTTTCGTGATTGGGAAGCTGAACGGGGTGGACGAGCACCTCGCTTTGACCCTGAGCTGGGCACAAAAGAGAGCGCTGTAGATAAGAGAATGTCCCGAGAGCGTGTTCTCCGACCTGGAAGCCTCGAAGTCGAAGTCGAGGTCGGGTCGATCAAGCTCGTGGATTCGGCGAAGCACACGGTGCGGAAACAGCTACGGAGCGAGAAGAGTGAGTAAACAACCTGAAGTCTGATGCAAACGTTCACACACTTGATCAAATTTGATGCTATACTGCCCGGGGCCGGTCAAGAGCTTGAAGGCGCCGCGGAAGAGGAACATGCCGAGAAGAGCGCCGAGATGGTGCACCGAGCGGCGTTCCGGCCTCGGTGAGGTCTGCTCCTGCTCGTGCATGAATCTGATGGCGGTGTTGAAGAAACTCTCGAGGTGTGGGATGTCCTTCTTGACCTGTGGGACAAGTCTCAGCTCTTTGATGACTCTTTGGCCGGAAGAGGATGGGCGACAAGCTCACCTCGTCGAGGTTTTGTGCACCACGGAAAGCATCGAAAGCAAACACCCCTTCGTAGAACGCCTCGGTGGTGTCCCAGCCCTCGCCGATGCGCTTCCACACGGCGATGGCTCTCCTCCTCGAGATGGCGCCTCGGGCTTGCCTCGCCCAGTACCTCCTCGCGAGCCAGTCGTCGGGGTGAAACTCGTCATTGTCCATGAAGGCGAGCTCGTCGAGGAAGGGCATGGCGTTGGTCTCTCCGAGCTCGACGATGGCGAGAACGTGAGGGATCTTGTTGGGGGGCTCGGCGAGGAGAGCTTCGAGGTGACGAGTGAGGATGCGCTTGATGGTGGGACGAGCTGGGATGCGCTCGAGAATGCGCGGGCGACTATCCTGCTCTTGGGGGAAAGCGAGCTCCATCTCCCTCTGATCCTCCTCGTTCGAGAGGCGAGCGTAAGTCGGCACTCTTCCGAACGTCCAACAGCTGCGAGCGATGGGCGACCAGAGCGAATCATGCGTAGCAATCGAGTAGAAACTGTGCGAGACGAGGGTGGAGGCAAGAAGAGTCGGGATGGTGGCAGAGTCGGAGGGAGGCAGCTCGCGCAGGATCGCCTCGACGAGCTCGGGCGGTATGGCGGGGACGGGCATGACTATGGTGTAGAGTCAGGTTAGTGCTGAGCTCTGTACTGCTCTGCTGCACTCGACCATACTCACCGAAGCAGCGAAAGCGAGTCGCGGGCACGATGTTGTGGCGGGAAGGCAAGAGAGGGCTCGAGCTTCTCTCGGGCAAGGCGCCCCAAGCTCGAGTGGATGAATGCTCGGTTGAGCGCTCTTCAATGGCAGAGACAGCTTTAGAAAAGATCCAGCTCTCCCAGAGACCCATCACCTCCCAGTTTGAGCCATCCAGGCGGCCTACAGACAGACTCGGCGAATGCGCTGAAGCGGCGCTCTCTTTCTCCTCCTGCTACGGATTGACCCCCTTGCCGAAGTCTTTCGTACTACTTGATGCTTGATTGCCGGTCGGCCGACCCCACCGCTACATCCCGCCTTCTCTACTACCCCGCGCGATCTAATCCGCTTCCTCTCTACTTCGGCCTGACATAATCCAGGTTCTCGCACCTCCTCCAAACCTCCTTGATGAGCCTATCCTGAGCTTGAGTCGCCGTCTCCTTCTCGGTAGAAGAGCAAGGGCGAATGGCGAGATAGAGACGCGAGCCGAGGTCGGCGTCGGGGATCGCCTCGCCGTCTTGGAGGAAGGCGGGGGGTTGCGAGGGTACGACACGTCCTCCGGCTTCAGTGACGATGATGGTACCGGCGCAGACGTCCTGCGTGCATCAGAGAGTGGGAAGTGATCAGCGAGCCGTTTGCCTAAGCGGCAGCGAAGACGAGCTCACCCATTCCCAGCATCCTCCTTCCCAAAAGATGTCTACTGCTCCTGTAGCGACATACACCATGTCGAGTGCCGCACTACCGAGACTCCTCATCCCATGCACCATGCCTCCCTTACCTCCCCTTCCTCCAATCTCGGCGGCCATGTTCCAGAGCGTGTTGACCTTCTTCGTCAAGTTGCTGTTCGGCGCATCCGAGCGAGCCTTGCCCCACTCCGCCAAGAAGAGACAACCCTTAGGCGCATCAGCAGGTATAGGTTGAGGAGGGAGATATGGGAGAGGGACGGCGTGTTGGAATGGGACTGGCGGGGAGGCCGAGGAGGAAGTCGCGGGAGGCGTGAGAACGGAGGGGTCGAAGGGGAAAGAGATGGGAGTCGACCATGATCCAAGACCTTCTGCGGCAGAGTAGAGGGATCCCGAGGCGTTGGTGGGGTGGAGGCCGTTCAGGAGGGGTGCAAAGATGGCTCCGGCGACGGGCTTCTTGCTGTAGAGAGATCGAGGTCAGCGACTGCGCTGTAAGCATCGCCTCCGTTGATCGGCGTACTTGACGCAGAAGCCGACCGACACGCAGCATGTAGGGAAGAGGTGGACGAAGTTGACGGTCTGCAGAGGCCGAGAGGTCAGCGAGGTCGACTCTCTCTGCACAGATAGAGGTACTAACACCATCCAGAGGGTCAATGATCCATGTAGGGTCCTGTGAAGCGTTTCGTGAAGGTCAACTCGAGCTCTGAGGCTCCCCTACAGGCTCCGCCCCGCTACCCCACTCCCGCATTCGTTTTCGGATGCCAAGCGTGCGCTACTCACGTCAGTCAGCAGGAATCGCTTGTCCTGTCCAGCAGAGTAGCTCTCCTCCCCGATGATCCTGTAGGGAAAAGCACCAGAGCTCGTCAGCGCCGGTTGACTCGAGAATGGACGTCACCTCCGCCTGCCCCGTCTGCTGGCCTTCAGAATCTCCGAGAGCACATCAAGAGCTACAGGCGCTGCTTCATGTGTAGTCTCCTGCCCTCGACGAGGGTAGCAAGGCGCTGGGGATGGCGACTCACTTGTGGTCGGGGAAACGCTTCTGAATCGCTCCCGAGATCAGAGCTTCACAGTGCAGGTCGACCTTGGTGAGCAGATCCGACGAGTTCTCCTTGATCTCGAGCTCGAGATCGTAGTGTTGGCCGTTGACGGGATTGCGAGAAGCGCGAGCGAGCGCTTGCTCTCGAAGGTAGGAGCCAGCGTCGATGGCGAGGGTCGCTGCGAACGAGTGCAGCTCCTGTAGGTCTAGTCCTTCCATTCTGTACTTGCTAGTACTGTAGGGTGAGAGACGAGATGCGAAGAGCGAGGAGGAGGAGGGAGGAGGGAAAAGGCCGACCATGAAGAGGGGTCTCTGCTGTAGTTGAGGAGTTGAGGAGCAAGAAGCAGAGCCACAGATCTGCTCCGAGACTGTTTACCTGCAGCGCCGTCAGCAGACTCGACCGCACTTCGGCGCTCGCTCTGGCGCTTTGCTTCGGCTCAAGCTGCATTGGAGCGCTGTTCGGCTCGTCTGATTGTAGGAAAGACTCAAAAAAGGCTAGCACACCAGACGAGTGCTGTCGGAGTGAGTGAAGGAGGACCAGAGCGCCGACCGAGAGCTCGCTAGCTCGGTCCACGCTGTTGGCGGCTAATCGAGTGCTTTGAGCTCCAAGGGGCCGCTCGAGCTGGTGGAGATGAGGATGAGGGCATCCAATGGCGAGCTGAAGGGCTGATAGCGGGTGGTGGAGCAGAACAAGGCTTGACCGACCGCTTCGGCGATGATGAAGGAGGGTGAGCAGCTCGCCAGAGACGACTCAATTTTGTACACAAGTGCTCAGGTACATCTCAATTCACTTTCAGGCCTTCAAAGATGGGTTTGAGCCTCCCGCGATGCGCTCAACTTGGAATCGCTGCGAAGCTCTCCGTCTTGTCTTCACGCCACAACCACAATGTCGACTCAGCCTTCTCCTTCGACGACACCAGCCCCCGTTGCCAACGAGGAAGCAGCAATAGGAGCAAATGCCACGCCATTCGCGGATTCCTCTCGTCCTACTACACCTCAATGGACGGCTCAATACGACAAGGCCGTCGCCGCTCTCCCAACCTCCATCGCCTCCCGTTTGCCTTCTTCCACCGTCGCAGCAGAGCACGTATCGACCATCTCTGATAAGGTGGCTACGCTCAGTGCAAGCGGCAAGGACCAGCTGGGCGAGTTGTCGAGGAGCGGGAGTAAGAAGGTCGGCCAGCTCAAGGCGAGGGCGACGGGGAGGTTTGGCGAGGCTAGTGGGGACGTCTTTGCCAACGCATGGAGTGTCACCAATGCTTCGAACGTTGCGCTCAACATCTCGCTCAACCAGGTGAGCAGTACCCCCGCTGCAGCGCTACAGAAGGCTGAGCTGACCCATTCTCGAAATGACGCGTGATTTCGAATAGGTCGGCCCTCTGCATTACGGTGTGGTGCTGCCTAACAAGGTGTTTGAACGTCGTGTTCGTAAGTCCTTTGCTGCTTTTGCTCAGCGATGGACTACTGTGCTACCTTCGCCGAGCTCCGAGCTGACCTCCTCGCCGAACGCTCAATCCTCACAGCTGGACTCTGGTACTCGCTCCAAATCCGTCCCTGGACCTCACCATCCACCGCCTACACTCCCTGGTCCGTAACCTGGCCCATCCTCGCCGTCGCAGGGCCTACAGTCGCCGCTACTTCCCTCCTCGCCATCCCCTTCGTCGCTATGGCAGCGGGCGGCACCGCTCTGGCCTCTCTCACCGGATTCGGATCAGCCGCAGCGAGCGCCGTCACCTCCGCTGGGACTACGACCGCCAGTAGCGCAGCTTCGGCGATAGGACTCGCTGCGAAGGCGGCCAACATGCCGGGAGGAAAGAAGATGAAGGGCAAGTTGGTGGATGCGGCGAGGAAGAATGTTGGCGAGAATGGGGAGAAGCTCACGGGCCATGTCGTGAGGTACTTTACGAAGGCGTCGGCGGGAGCTGCTGTAGCGGTCGGAGGAGCAGAGCATGAGAAGCTGGAGGGGAGCGAAAACGGCAAGCAGGGGAAGGGCAAGAAGATCACAGAGGTTGACATCACGGGTTATGAGTTGGAGAAGGCGCTCAAGTGCGAGACGGGCAAGAGCAAGGTCGACAAGGCGCTCAAGGAGGCGTTCGAGAAACTGAGCATCAAGCAGTCGCACTGGAAGACCAAGGAGAACCCTGTGTTGCAGATCGTCGGAGGGTGAGTGTTTTCCGTCCTCGTTGTCTCGCTGGCTCGCTGACCCTTGGACCGATTTGCTCGCAGACCCGAACTCGAGGAGCGCGGCAAGCACCAATACCTCGTCTTCTACCCCTTCATCGTCCAGAAGGTCATCGACGTCGCGGTTGAGGTGCGTTATCTGCCTCTTCCTGTCCTCTTCTCTGCTGACTCCGTTCCCTCCTCGCCTCCATGCCTCCCCTCTCGTCCCCTCACTGCTCGACTCGCGCCCTCCGACCAACGATCTCAACCTCTGCACCAGCCCATCCCCGCCACCGAGCTCCCACCCACCGCCGAAGAGTCTTCCTTCCTCCGCGACGCCCGGATCGTCCCCACCGTCGCCGAAGCCGAATCGGCGAGCAAAAGCCTGCCCGAGTACGGCGAGGGAGAGTATGCCGAGACGAAGGGCAAGGAGGGTGGAGAGGTGGATCAAGCAGTTGAGGAGGCTGTTGTAGCGGAGGTTGAGGGGGAGAAGGAGCAGGGAGTGGACGTCAAGCAGGGCGAGGAGAGCGTCAAAGCCGGCGCCGAGAAGAAGGGGTGGTTTGGCTGGGGCAAGTGAGCTGCTAGTGATGACTTGATGTGGCTGGACCTTGTCTTCTGTTGATATATATCGCTGTACGACTCTGCGCTGTTTTTTGAATTCTCAAAGGAAGTCTCTGCGAACGAGAAGACCATCGCCGATCTAGCGAGACCATTCGAAGGTCTTCAAGGAGAGTTGGCAGCTACAGAGACGGTGCTGAGCTCGGGACAAGCTGGGAGATTGGAACGAGCATCCATCTTTGCACTGAACTACATCATCCGCTTTCACTGAGACACTTTGATCGCTCGCCTCGAGGCCCTTCGCCTCAGTCGCCCCCCGCCTCCCTGCTCTGCTTCCTCCTCCCACCTCGTCCTCGCCCTTCGCCTCTCTCAGCGCTCGTCGCTTTTACCTTCTTTCCACACACGTACAGAGACTCGCTTCCACGCTTTTCCGTGCTTCCTGGTCGCCCAGTCCAAGCTTCACCGCCTCAACAAACACTCGACTCCCCCAGCGCGCCAGCCTTCTCCTCCAGTCCAACGTACAGCAGACTCGTCTCAGCAGCGTCAGCAGTGGTAGTTTGAACAGGTGAGTAGTCGCTGCAGAGCTCTCTGTCCTCCTCGAGCTGATTTGGTGGACTCTGAAACGCAGGAGCCCTCTTCGCTTCGTCTCTCGCGCCTCTTCCTCTTCACCATGGTTCTCTTCGCATTCGGAAACTTTGACTGGGTTAGTACACGTTTCGCGATGACTAAGGACAGCTGGCAACGCGCTACAGCTGCTGGGGAGCAGAGTACGACTGGCCTCCGCTCGATCGTACCGGCGACTGACGTACTTTTGAACCGCAACTTCCTCCCTCGGTCGTTCATGCTACAGGCCTGCAGGGATGTCCCATCACTACCCATTTGCAACCTCTTTTTCCGCCAATTGCTCGTCCGTACGTCCTCCTCCCTTCTTCGCAGCCCTCGGAGCTCGAAAGTCACGCGCTTCTTGAGCGCCTTTTCGCTGACGCTTTCTCAACTCGCCGCTTCCCTACAGACCCCAAGGGCATAGCCGCACCGGCAACTGACCTCCTCGGCCTCCCCGCCGAGTCCTCCCCCTCCTTTGCCGCAACGCTCGCCAACTTCGGCGTGGGCGTCAACCCCTCCTGCTACATCCCTCGCATGGGCGCCGCAGGAGGCCAGGCAGGCTCGCTAGGCAACATTGCCAACATTATTGTGTGCGGATTGAGTGTCTTGATTGGAGTGGGATTGGCATTTGCGGCGGGAAGGAGGGTCGCCGCCGTGGGAAGGGTCGAAATGAGGGTCTTCTTCGCCATGTATGCGTTGGTGCAGGGCGCGCAGTTGGCTGATACGGGAGGTCTGTTGAGGGCGGGAAGTACCGCGATCACCTGGTGAGTTGCATTGCGCCGTTTGATGGAAGGAGAGAGCTGATCTTTCGGAGCATTGCAGGGTCTCGGCGGTTCACTTGGGACTTCTCGTCGGACTGTGAGTGCTTTACACGGTCGCTGGGAGTGACCCATACTGATTTTGAGCCTCTCGCAGCTTCTGGGTCCTCGCATGGGTCGCTTTCCTCTCGCTTCAAGTCGTCGAAGACGGCACCCTCGCTTCCTCTATCGTGCGCTTCTTGCCTACTCCTCACGGAGCTCTTTGCTGACCCATCTTCTCTCATACAGCCCATGGTTATCTTTGGCGTGATCCTTACCGTCGGAACTGGCTACATTGGAGCCGACACTGGCTTCACCGTCACCAACTACTTCCAATCCGACCCGCCTCAAAACCTCCACTCGATCTGGCTCTTTGTCCTCACCATCATCTGGCCAGCTGCTGCCGCTGCCTTCTACTTTGTGGTCCAGCTCGGCGTTGTCGTTCGCGTGCTCAAGGAGAAGAAGCCTCTCGGCGAGTCCTTCTCATCATCTCGCCAGAACGTTCGCTGATGCCCCTGGCTTCCAAACAGCCCTTTTCTCGGGAGCAGCGGTCCTCTTCATCCTCTCGCAAGCTGCTTACTTTGGCCTCGGCCACAAGATTTGCACCGGCACGAGTGCCAAGGTCGACTCTTCCTTCATCGCCACCCTTCTCGAGACGGGCAGCGTCGGGCTCATCTACGTCGCCTGGAGGAGTATCACCGAGGATAGGTGAGTGTGCGATTGAGCTTGATATACGAGCAACGCTGACCATTCACCTTTCTTGTCTTGCGCCCTTTTCAGCTGGGACGTAAGTTGATCTTTTTCAGCCTTTCCCTCTCCCTTCTTTTTCGATTGAAATCGTTTTGCTGACATTGTTGTCGTTCTGCTCTTAAAGGGAGGATACCTCGACGGACCGAGCTCCAACCCGTACTAATCGCCTTCCTCACCCCATCGCCCATCACTCGTTCTCCCACGGCCCTTCCTTAGGATTACACCCTTGGTTCAAGCTCTCTAGCCATGTAAAACCCTCCCTCCCTCTCTCACCTTCGCCGAGGCCGATACCCCTCCCCTCCTTTGCCTTCATCTGCCTTCATCTGTAGACTCGCCCTCCCCTTCCTTAGCTTTAGCAACCCCTTTTGAATCATATATAATCGACTCGTGTGGCCGTTCCTTTGTGCAGAGAGGGCAGGAGGGAGAACGGACCGCGCTGTCGCCGCTCGCCGAGCAAACAGAGATACTGCTAATAACGGGCTCGCCTACAGTACTTGTTCATTGAGGACACCTGTATAGTAGTGGTCCGAGCAACTGCCGCCCCGTGTCGTCCCTTCGGACGTTCCGTTTGGCTTCACTCGGCGCTCTCGTCAAGTGACGAGAACCCAGCCAGTTTTTCCGTTCGCCGAGCCAGCGCGGAGTTCGTTGGGGATGTGAGCCGGCTGAACTGCAGTACGATCCTCAGATCCCTCCCCCTTCCCGCTTCGAAGCCAACACCGCCGCCAAGTTGTGCTGGGCTGTCGCGGCGTCGGACAGCGGGCGGGTCAGCGGAGCGCGCCGTCTCTCCCCCTTTTTTTTTTTTGACCTTGCCGTCGACCCGCTGGATGGCGCCTTGCATGGAGCACGCGACCTGCAGTGAAGTAGACCTGTCTTGCACATGCGTTGGTGTAACGCGATGGGTCGCCTGATATCGTGGAGAGTGGCCTGCGCCGACGAGGTGCGAGCGTTTCGGCCTTCGCAGAGGCGTGGACAAGTGTCGTTTGCGAGAAGGAAGCCGCTCGGCGAGCAAGAGGTGCATAAAAGTACAGACAAGCTCGAGGGCTAAAAGCGAAGAGCTACAGACTACAGACCTAGAGACAGCCCAAGCCGAACATCACGGCCCGCGCAGACGACTGCTGCTCGGCCGTGTCAAAGCTTTCTCGGCGACGGCTGTTCGCTGCCTCGGACATCGGTCTTTCTCGCCACCGAAAATGGCTTTTCCTGACCTCTCCCTGCTTTGCAAAAGCGATCCACCTCGCAGGCAAAACGCCCTCGGCCGACGCTCGGCGCTCCCCAAGCTGTCATGTCGAGCTTTTCCCCAATTTGCCGCCTCCGCATGAGGTGCGGAAGCAAAAAGGCAAGACAAGGAAGCGCTGCTCAGCGTGAGCCGAAGGCCGCTGCACCAAGTTCCGCGTCGGCGGCGAGCCCATCTACGATCGCCTTGGGGGACGAAACTCGCCGAGAGGCGTGCTCTCGAACAGCTGATGAGGTGCAAGGAAGAATTCTGCACGAAACTTGCCGAGAGCTCACGCCCAGCTGATCTTGTACAGAAACGTGTCTCGAAGGGAAAAATGGGCCAGGAGGAACGGGGGCGGGGAGCCTTCGCTTGACTCTGGGCTTGCTCTGGAGCACGGGAAGGTGGCCCCAAAGATTTTTTTGCAGCTCCAGCGGGAGAGATAAGGGGAAAAGGAAGCGTGGGCCGATGGGAGGTGCAAGAGGGTCAAGAGGCAAGAGAAGCAACGCCGAGCAAGCGCCGAGAGGAGACTAGAGCTCGGACTCCTGGTTGGGGAGGGGCCTCTCGCTCGAGCAGACGGACGAGGCCTGCTCTGTTACAGTACATGCAGACGAGACTGGCTCACGCGCACCTCGCTCGCTGGGGCCCGGGAAAATCGATATCAGAGAGGCGAGCCGCGGTGGGGAGGAGTTGCTCGAACTCGGCGCTCGAGAGGAGCGAGGGGAGCGAGAGGAAAGGCTGGGTAAAGCGCTAGACGAGCGAAGTCAAGAGGAGGCAGGGAGGCTACAGTGGCGTACATGACGTTTGAACGGCTTGTCTGTAGCTCAGTACACCGAAGTTCGGTCGCCCTGGCCTTCGCGAGGAGCGGATTCGGAGACGGCTGACACGGCGGAGTGCTCGGTGTCAGGTCGCCCGACTGATGCAGCGAGACCGAGGTTACAGAGAGATAACAAAAGCTGGAATTGCCTGAATACAAACACGTCATTGACCACTCTGGGAGAAAAAAAAGCGAGGGCGAGCCAAAAGCAGCCTGCCCCCCCGCGCGACGGCCGAAACGCGGCACGTCTCGTGTTGTTGTGGTGGTGTGAGCGCGAATCTTGAAACGATGCTATTAGCGCGCAGTTACTAGTTGGGTAGAATTGGTAGGCTGTAGCGAAGTAGAAGCGCTTTCGGCGCAAAGGAGGTCGGCATCGCTCGGTGGTAATGCAGTACAGCGCAAGCCGGATTGGGAATTTCACCGAGAGGAGCGTGAGGCGAGGAGTGTTCGGTGAAGCAAAAACATGATCCAAGCTCAAAAATGAGCCGAACGCTCGCCTGCCTATCCGAGGCGAGCTTGCCCTCTTTCTCTTTCCCTCGTCGCCAACTTTCCCTCCCTCCCTCCTCCCTCTTCGTTCGGCCCCTCGTCTTCCTTCCTTTCCGTCCCATCTGAGTCGCGCCAGCGCACCTCTTCCCCCCCCCTCCCAAACCCCTCAGGTCGACAACCCCCGTTTCCCGCCTCCCAAGATGTCGGCCCCCATCGTCGACCACGAGAAGACTACTGAGTCGACCAACCCCATCACCAACGATGCTCCTGTAGCTGGATCCACCGAGCCCGCCGTCGAGGAGAAGGCCAAGCGCAACTTCGACAAAGGCTTCGAGGAGGAAAGGGAGGACAAGGTAGGTTCCCAGGGCGCGCTGTAGGGTTCTAGGCTTACCTGTGCTACTCCTACAGGCCGTTAAAGTGGATATGGGCACAATTGCCTTGACCTCGGACGACTTGTACGATAAAGACAAAGTAGATCTCGAGCAGGTATCCCTCGACGACGTTTGGACTCTTCTCCAGTGAGTTTCTCGCTTCGTTTGCGGTATTTGGGCGGGTGGAACGGATCAGAAGGCTATTGCGCACGTTGCGCACTACGCACTGTACCGCTACAGCCCGTACTCGTCGAAATCGGGGCGAGGATCGCATCCGGCGCTGATTGGGCGTCGGGACTTTTGAGACCCACGGGCGAGGGACTTGGGGATGGGAGCAACTCGCTATAGCGTTACAAAGATGCAAAAGCTGACTCTTTCGCCCTACATCACCATCATCACCGTTCCCGTCGCCCTCGTTCGCCCTCCGCGCCCGCCCCCCTCCCCTCGGACCCGCCTCCCCTCGTT
>MWVB01000013.1:219660-238235 GCA_003054985.1 Leucosporidium scottii
CTAACTACACAAACTCACCTTCTCCCGCCGACAAACCCCTCCTTCCTTCCACCAAACCCCCCATTCCCGCTCCAGCCACCAGCAGCCCCATCAAGACACCGGCTCCTTACCGACCCGCTCAGCAGCAGGCTACTTCGGCCGCCGCCGCTCCCCCACCCCCTCTTCCTGGCCCACCGCCCGCTACGATGCCTGATGCGACGGGACTGAGCTTCTACTTTACGGTCGAGTCGATCAAGCCGGCAAGGATCGTGCGGGAGACGCCGTTCGAGGTGCAGTTCGCGGTGAAGGTTCGGGATTTGACGCCGTCGAACGGGAAGAGGAGGAGGGTCCGGCTGGCCGCTCAGCATGTGCAGTGGACGCCGATGGGAGGAGCAGGAGGAGGGCTGCCAGCGCCTGTCGGTGGATCTCTCGCGCTGCCGACTCCTGCGGCGCCCTCAACGCTGGCCCTCCCTTCGCAACCTTCAACTACCCCGACACTTGCCAGCGATCTCGCCACCCCTCTGATCGACACAAGTGCTACAACAGCTTCCAGCCCACCCACCTCACGACCCTCAATCATCCTCCCTCCTCCCTTCCCTCTCCCCTCCTCCTCCCCTCCCACACCCTCTCCCAACCCTTCGTCCTCAATCCGCCGTCTCGGCAACGCCATCGTCCAACTTGGCGAGCTCTCCCTCCTTCCACCACCGCCACCTCGCGTACCCAGCGGCAACGACTCAGCGGCGCCTTCCCCGCCGAGCAGGAGAAGTTCGGCGACTACGACGTTTAGGATGAGGTTCTTGCCTACTGAGGTGGGGTTGATGAGGGTAGGAGGAGTGAGATTGTTATTGTTGGAGAGTGAGGAGGTGGAGGAAGATGCTCGTGCGGCTGGAGAAGGGAAGGAGGAGGTGCAAAAGACGGCGAGGGTCGTTGGCGAGTGGGAGACAGTGGCGGAGGTTTGGGTGGCAAGTGGACAGGCTCTGGGAGCTTGAAGCGGGTGGGATTAGGTGAGCTGTATCTGTTGTAACTGCACTCGAGGGAGTTTGCCACCTCCACGCCGGGTTGAGATCAGCGCCGAGGTGTCGCCGAAAGCCCTTCGACTTCGCTCGCGAGCTCCGTACCGGCCTCCATGCTACGCCACAGAAGCCAGTTCTCGACCTCCAGTAGTGTTGTGGAAAGTTCTGCACGACATCATACAGAAACTGGCTCGCTGTTTCAGCTCTTGACAGCGGATGTCTGTCCCTTGAGACTCTTCCGCCGATCCCTCACTGCGCTCAATCTCGGTGAGGGTGCAGAGCGGTCTGTTGTTGTATCGAGAGGGTCTGTTTAGCTGCAGAGAACCTGTACGAAAGCAACACAGCGCACGCTGAGCTTGTTTCGGCTCGAGAGCTCGGTCCTGGTTCTCCTCGAGCCCAAGTCCGACCCTGGATGTCGTCAGAAGGGCAGAATCGGTTGGAAGCGTTGTGGGTGTGAGCAAATTGAAGCTTTCGTTGATTGGGGGCGGTAAAGACCGTCTTCAACGGACTTGGAGCGAAGGATGCAGAAAGGCTCCTCTGGCGGGCTCGTACGAGGAGAAACGAAGGCCTGTTTCGCTGTAGGCGAGCAGGGTAGGGAGGTGCAGCAGGTTGAAATGAATTGAAATGGAGCTATTAGCGATGTGGAGCGAGTTGCAAATTGAACGGCACTTGAATGTGGAGGCGACTTGAGCGCGAGGTTTCGGAGGAGAAGCAGGAGCTGGCGAGCTTTCCATCTCCCACCTCGTCCTCGTCACTTGTCACTCGCCCAACCGCCTACAACAAGCTACAGCTTCCCGTGCCTGCTTCGCTACAACAGTACAACACCCTACAAGACCAGCGATCCCCAGCAGCAGCAGCAAGCAACCCGCGTCGTCCCTCGTAGATCGCCGGCCGCTGTCGCTTTGCCAGCTCTCCGCCGCCCCGCCCAGGTCATGAACTCGAGTGCAGCAGACTCGTACTGGTCCCGCGGCATCGACGACCGCGAGGATGGCCTCGTTGGCCTCCGCGGATACTCGCCTGCGCCGAATCTGAGCCAGTACAGGATGGGGAGCCAGGACTCGCTTCCGACGCTCAGCAGGCAAGGTTCGGGTGTACAAGGAGGCAGCTACGGCCTCAGCCCTTCGGCACTCGACCCCAACAGCTTTTCCAACCAATTCATCCTCCCTCGCTTCGCTCAAGCTGGCTCAGGCGACGCTTACGGCTACTCGGGCGTTGGGGTCGTGCAGGGCGGCAGGTGAGTCTTGGAGAGACCGTATCAGGGTCAGCAAAGGCTAGAGCTGATTTGCTGTACATTGCTAGCATGCACGACACGCTCAAGCCAACGAGCTTCGGCGCCTCGCCCGTCAACACGCCTCAGGCTCAGTATGGCTATCAGCCTACGAGTTACCAAGACCAGCACTCGCAACCTCTCCATCAGCAGCAGCAACAGCAGCAGCAACCCCAACTCCGTCACCACTCCAACAGCGGCGACAGTGTTGCTTCCACCAGCTCGGCGCCTTACCCCCAGGTTTCCGCCCCCGCCGAAGCGCATTCGACCTCGCTCTACGTCCCGTACGGCTCCACCAACCCTAACCAGTCGGGTCCCATCTACGCACCTTACGGCTCCTCCGTCATCTCGGTTAATCCCCCTTCCAACACGGGCTACAAACCCCCTCCCCTCAGCATCACCCTCCCTCCTTCGGCGCCCGGTCCCAGCGAGTTCGACCCTTCCCAGCTGGGTCTCCCCGCTCCTCCTCCGAACGGCATGACCAACAATTTCGCCGGACTTTACTCGTCCAGTGGCTTCGACATGCTGGGCGTGTTGGCGAGGGTCGCTGCTCGGCCGAACCCTCAGCTCTCGATTGGCGCCGTCGACACGAGCTGCGCCTTCCTCGTCGTCGACGCCAAACGCTGGGATCAACCTATCGTATTCGCTAGCGAGACGTTCTGCAAGATGACGGGTTACGCGAGTTCCGAGATTATTGGGCGTAATTGTGAGTTCTCGCCCTTCCCTGTCTCGGCGAGGTGGGCCAAGGGCTGACGCACCTTTTTTCCAAAACTCTCCCAGGCCGCTTCCTTCAATCTCCGGATGGTCAAACGGTACAAGGAGCACCTCGCAAGTACACCGACAGCAATGCTGCTGCAAGTCGTCCTTTTCCTCGACCCCTTCGGCAGTAGACGCTCGCTAACCCTTCGGCTCGCCTCTCTTGCTACAGTGGCACATGAGGACTCACATCGCTCAAGGCAAGGAGAGTCAGTCGTCGCTCATCAACTACAAAAAGGATGGCAAGCCGTTCATCAATCTCGTCACGATGTGAGTCTTGCTTCACGCATCTCGCCGAGCTCCACTCGCTGACCTCGCTCTCTTCTCGTAGCGTACCCATCTGCTGGGATTCGGACGAGGTCGCGTATCTTGTTGGCTTCCAAGTCGGTGCGTTTCTGAGCTCCGTCGTCCATCTCTTCCGTCTGCAGCGTCGCTGACCGTCCGTCTCCCTCTCGCAGATCTCGTCGACCAGCCCAACGCCATCCTCGACCGCATGAAGGACGGCACCTACGTCATCAACTACTCACTCACCTCCAACGCCCAACGCGCCTCCAACGCCACGACCATTTCGATGCAATCGATCGAGAACGAAGCCACGGCGGCTCAGGAGGAAGCGGCATGGCAAGAGCAGCCCATGTCGACAACGGAGGAGAAGCCCACGATGCAGAACAATGGAGCTACGGCGCCGGTGGCGACGGGCTACAACGCCAATGGATCGGGAGCGGGCATCGCGGAGGGTCAGCCCATCACCGAGTCCGAGGCGCTCGACCTCGTCTCGAGGAAGGGTGTGGAAGGACTGCAGACCGAGGCGGAGAAGAGGGCGTTCCACAAGCTTTTGCTGATGGAGGTGAGCTTCGTTGCCTTGCACGTCCTTCGTTTCGCCAAGCTAACGCCTTTCCGCTCGCAGTCCGACGACTTTGTCCACGTCCTCAGTCTCAAGGGCTCGTTCCTCTACTGCTCACCGAGCTGTGCGCGTGTTCTCGAGTACCAGCCAAAGTGAGCTCCTCAGATTACTTGCTTCTGTCGGTGCTCAGCTGACGCTCCTTCCCCTTTCGCAGCGAGCTCATCGGCAAGACTCTTCCCACCCTGTGCCATCCCTCCGATGTCGTCCCCGTCATGCGCCTTCTCAAGGATACGAGCAGCATCTCCAACCCCACCGTCAGTTTACTCTATCGTGTGAGGAGGAAGCACTCGGGCTACATTTGGCTTGAGTCGTCGGGCAAGCTTCACAGTGCGTTGAAACTCTCGGCTCGCCTCTTCTGTCGCTCGACTGACCCTTTTCTCCTCCTAAAGTCGAGCCTGGCAAGGGCCGCAAGTGTGTCATCCTCGTCGGTCGTCCTCGCGAGGTGCTCAAGATGTCGTGGACCGACTTGCGCCAGGCCGGAGGACTCGGCGAGATCGAGTTCTGGATGAACCTTAGCCCCAAGGGTATTGTTCTCTCGACGACTGCTGCCGCACAGAGCGTGCTCGGCTTCTCCTCGCAGGATCTGAGTGAGTTGCGGCTCGGCTTCGAGGACGCGACCTCTTTGCTGACCTTTCTCCTCCGCTCCTCTCTCGCAGTGGGCTCTTCAATTCTTACGCTCGCACAACCCGAGCATGTCTCGGCCATTCAACAAGCTCTCGCCCAGTGCGCGGCGGGCACGGCGTCGACCGTTCGCTACCGAATCCGGAGCAAGCGTGGCTACTCGGACGTCGTCACTCGTGAGTCCTGCTTGTCAACAAGATCTGATCGACGAGATCTGATTTTCTCACTCTCACCAGGCTTCTACCCTCGCAACATCGACGAGCCCGACGATCTGATGCAGCCAGCGAACGGACCTCAGCACGTCAACATCATGTACGTCCTTCGCTCTCACATCTCTCGCCGCTCACTGCTGATCGACCTACCCCCCCACAGCGCCCAAACAAACGAGGCCAACTCGGAACAGCGCAAGAACGTCGGCCCCTTCGCTACTCTCGCTCCCGCCTACCCCGCCCTCAACAACTCTGGTCGCTCCCCTTCGGCCGACTCGACCTCGACTGGCCACTCTTCCTCCAGCGGCTCTTTCCAGAGCACCTTCAAGCAGCTCCCTCACCCCAGTACCGTCAACGACAATGTCTTCGATGAGCTCGAGTCGAGGAGGCCGACGAGTTGGCAGTTCGAGCTGCATCAGCGTGAGCTCTTTCCCTTCTGTTTGCGGTGTCGGAGACGCCGACTGATCTCTCGCTTTCTCACAGTGCAAAATACCAATCGCAAGCTGCGCGAGGAGAAGGAGCACGTCCTCGCCATGGGTCGCAAGCGTGGCTTCCCCGGTTCGGCGCCTCGGCTCAGCAAGCGTAGCCCTTCGGAGACAAGCTCACGTGCTTCCAACAAGTCGAACCGAGGACGTGGTTGCGCCAACTGCGGCAGGATGGACTCGCCCGAGTGAGTTTGACCCGCTTCGCCTTCCTCTCGGCGCCGAGTTGACAGTCCTCTCCCTCCTTCCCTCCTCGCAGATGGCGAGCTGGACCGACGGGAGTCAAGACGCTCTGCAATGCCTGCGGGCTGCGCTGGGCCAAGACTCAACGACAGGCGAGTGAGGGAGCTGCAGCAGGCGGCCCCGGAGCCCTGGACGCCGGCAGCAGGTCCAACTCGGGCTCGAGCGGCAACAACTCGAGGTCTCCTGCCTTCTCGCCGTACCCTGGTGGAGGACATATGGATACAAGCGAGGGTCCTACGCCGTGGATGCAGTGAGGAGGGAGCGCGAGACTTGGTTTTCGGGCTCGGTGTACTACTTTAGCATAGCTCTCGCATACTTGTGTTGTGTTTTCCCATTTCTACCTTCCTTTTTTATAGTAGCGTGCTTGAATGATTGCTTTGCAAGTGTATATACGACCGTACCCCCGAATCTCACTCGGCGAGGCGAATCCAGACGTCCGACTCCGTCCTGTAGGCTCGCCTCTGCTAGAACGAGCGCGCTTGGTCGGAGGAGGAGCGTCGTCCTAACCTTCTACATACTGTACATGAAGCGCAGCTCAACTCCCCGCGTCGCAGCTTCACTCCCGCTTGCCCGTCTCGTCTCGGTCGAACTGGAGCAAGGTCGCTGGGGAGGGAAGTTGGAGCTCGCTCAACTCAACTCGGCCGCCTGCCGATGGGGGTGCAACCAGGATTTACACTCGACGCCAGAAGGCGACTTACCGCTTCACCTACAGCCATGACCCGCGCCTAGCGTTTCCAAGCCTCCGCCCCCCCCCGCTCAGAGCTCACTGCAAGCCTCCTCGCCGGTTCTCTCGAGCTGGTCGAGCTGGTGGAAGGCAGCGGCTGACGTCCCGGGGCGGATTTTTGGGGTGCTGTAACCTGGTATCAAGAGCTAAACCCAGGCGAAGCGATAGGGCGTGGCAGGCTTCGAAACAGGCTTGATGCTCCTTCCTCTCTGAGCGCTCGGGGGGGAGAGGCACGCTAACCTCATTCGCTTGGAAGCTCGTCAACGGCGCCAGGCTTTGTTGACGTCTCCTTTGCTTTTCTCTCTCCTTCCCTCCCCTTCCCTCCGCTTTGCTGCTTTCCACCAGCTTCGCCCCCGACAATGCTCGCTCCCTCACCCTCGCTCGTTCTCGGCGCGGTCATGGCAGGCGCTTCGGTGCTCGCTGCTCCCACCTCAACGCCCCGAGGAGCGCTCTCCAATGCTACTCTGAGTTTAGTCAAGTCCAATCTTGCAGCAAACGATGGCGATAGGTGAGCAGAGACTTTCCTCATCTTGAGCCTTCGCCGAAAGGCTGAACGGAGGCTTTCTCAACACGGCGCGACGCGAAGCTGACTGGCCTCTGTCTCCCCCTTCATGCAACTACACAGCTGGGTAGCTGGTACCGAAACACAAGCCCTGCTCGAGCTCGACTACCCCGAGCTCTCCGTCTTTTCACCGACTTGGCTCAACTCCACCCTCGTGCCCTCTGCCAGCAACGCCATCATTGACGAGTGGTATGCCAAGCGACCTTCTGGTGCTCAACAGATGGCGGTCATCTCGGGTGGAGCTGCTGGAGACCCCGCCTCGCTTGGCGTAGCATGGATCCTCGCGGCCAAGACCGAGAGCAAGTCCAGCTACGACGAGGTTGTAGAGGAGGAGCTGAATTACCTGTTGAACACGGTGGCTCGCACATCGGATGGCGCTATCAGTATGCGACCTACGGATGAGCCTGTGCAGCTTTGGTGAGCCTTGTTCGGAGAGAAAAATGAGATGAGAGCTAACGCCGAACTTGCTCTTCGCAGGGCCGACTACATGTGTGAGCTCGAGAAGACGAGTCGCAGCCCGTACCTTGAGTGACTGACTCTCGTTCTTCGCACGTACAGACATGGTACCGCCCTTCCTCGCCGCGTACGGAACTTTCAACGCCGACACCTCGGTCCTCACTGAGGCGTACACTCAGTGCAAGCTCTACCGCAACTACCTACAAGATCCATCAACGAAATTGTGGAAGCACATTGTCAAGGGTGATTGGGGAGATGCTGGACTCTGGGGAACTGGTGAGATTCTGCAACTTGACTCTGCGCCGAGAGAGCGCCGAGCTGACTCTCTTCACCCTCAGGAAATGCATGGGCAGCTGCTGGTATGACACGGGTTGCGGCCACCATGATAAACTCGCCCTACGCAAGCTCTTACGCCTCAGAGATCGAGGACCTCCGCACTTGGACCAACGAGATTCTCGTCGCCGCCTTCTCAAGGCTGGTGAGCTGCTCCCTGCCAAGCTCTCCCAACCAGGACTGACGCCTCATTCCTACTTCAGAAGTCCGGCAACCTTCTTCCCAACTACTATGTCAAGTCCTCCACCTTCCTCGACTCATCTTCCTCCGCCCTTCTCGCGGCCACATCCTTGCGCCTCGCCACCCTTGGACTCAACCAAACCTCTACCAACCTTGCCGTCGCTTCCGCCATCCGTCTTGCCGTCAACGACAAGGTCGACCTTGACTCTGGTTGGCTACAGGATGTGGTGGTAAGCTTGAGCTCCTCTTTCGCCTGCGCCGAGCCCCGAGCTGAACCTTTCTTCGCCTCACAGGACCCTCTCAGTTGGGACGTAGAAGTCAACAAGTCGCCTGAGGGACAGGCGTTCATCCTCCTCCTTCAGGCCGCTTGGACCGACTACATTGCTCTCTAGATTGCCCCCTCTTCTCCCCTACTAGAGCCGAGCGAGCCCGTAGATTCGGACGACGTCCAACGAAGAGGCGCCCGGAGGCTCGTTCGAGTATGTAGCATTCAATACTGAAGTGTCATTGTTGCCATGTATTATCAGGTCTCGTCAGACGGCCCCAAAGAACGTTGAACTGTCGACTCTTCGATCTTTTGGTGAGGCTCTCGAGGCTCGGGCCATCCTCCTCCTCCTGTGCCGCTCTCAAAATAAGCCTCCCTGCAAATCTTCCTAGCCATCCCCGCCACGCTCAAGTGACTACCAACTTTGCCGAGCAGGATCATTTCGGCGATGCCCGTGGGCCGTGGCGAGGTCGAGGATCGGGGGACGGAGGTGCAGTGGTCGATGGAGCAGGTGGAAGAGGTGCATAGGAAGCCGATCCAAGTGGAAGCGAAGGGAGATTGAGAGGAGTAGGAGAAGTAGGGATGTAGGCGAGTGAAGCAAAGGGAGGGCCGGGGGCCGAGGACGAAGGAGGGAGGGGAGACGAGGAGAGGGAGGCCTCGATGAGTTGAATGCAGTGCACTTGCTGCTAGTCTCTCAGAGCCTCTCCGTTGATACTCGAGGGGAAAGGCGCAAGCAGAGCTCGCTCGAGAACAGCGAGCGTGCCCGCAGCGGCGAAGGCGAAACGCCCAAATCGAGCGAAACGGGCTTCATCTTGACCCCATTCCGCCGGTGCCCATGCCGAAGCCAACGTTGGTACTACTCTCTGCTAGAGGAAGCTTGTCCTGCAGTAAGAGAAGGCGGTCAGCGCATTCTTTCAAAGCAGCTTCCTCGGGGCGAGAGCGAAGGCCGACTCACCCGCAACATGATGCTCAACCGCTGGGTCGCACCTACTTCCCTCCCCTCCCACTGAGACGTCTTGAGCACCTCGTGTGTGTAGTGCGTCCGTAATGGCTCACTGCAGGGCGAAAGAGTCGACAAGTCAGCTCTCGCCTTCGGCGCAGGCTTTCTCGCTCGAGAGCAAAACTCACCTCTGCACATAGACGTCGCCCGGCCGCAACAGAACCTCAAACTCTTCTGGACCCTCTGGCGGCACTTCTGCAGCCTCTCCCTCCGGCTGAGCCCGGCGGAACCTCATGACCCTCTCGCCGCCGAGAGACAGGCCTACGATGGTCCGGCCGAAAGCTTCCTGATTGTCGACGTGAGGTCGGATTTCGCCGTGCGGAGCGAGGTGAAGAAGGTGCATGAGAAGGTGGGAGGAAGGATCGGCGGCTGTTGCTGGCGAAGAGGGAGTGGACGAAGACGCGTCTGGTGAGGGCGGTAGCAGTCCATACAGCTGCTGCAGAACATCCGATAGCTCCGCGTTGGCGCCATCGTACATCCCTGCTCGGACGAGCATCTCCCTGTAGCCCTCGATGACGCCGTCAAAGTGACCCTCCTGCCATTCGTAGGCCTCGGCGCTCATGAAGCCCTGCTCTGGCAACCAGCTCGGGTTCGCTTTCCTCCATTGGCGCGCCAACTTGCGAGCGTGCGAAGTCGAGCGGGCGGGGGCGGCTAGAAGAGCGAGAGAGGCGGAGAGGAGGAGCTGCTGAGCTGACGGGGCGAGGAAAGCTGGTAGGATGTGCAGGGCGGGATGGGGTGCTGTGGTGAGCTTCGAATAGGAGCGAGCAAGTGGTGGTAGCCGTGGCTTAAGCATATCGGCCAGAGCGGGCGAAAGAGGCGGAGAGCAAGAAGCGGGAGACGCGCTTTGGGCGAATGAGTGCGAGCGAGAGGGGTGCAGAAGTCCGCAGCTCGCTCAAAAAGGTGTGCAAAGCAGTCTCCAGATGGACTCACCTGCTGTACAGCGGCTTTGGAGCTCCTGCGGGCCATGGACTCGCTCCCTCGGCGATGGGGGAGAGGGCTCTTGCGCGCCGCATGTAAGTCTTTAGATGACTGGTGCAAGTTCTATGTTACAGCTGCGCCGAATTCTACTTCCCATCTATTAACTCTACTCTCTCTACAGCTTCTTGAGCACCTTGCGATCCATCTTGAACCGAGCGGTGGCGACGAGAGCTCCCGCGAGGACCGAAAGTCCTCCTGCGTACATGATAGCAGGCAAGTAGGCTCGTAAGCCGCCGTCCTGACCGCCAAACGCAGCGAGGAGGTATCCGGCGATGGGTGCGCCCTGCAAAAGAGGGAAAGAGTCAGCTCGGTGCTTGAGCTTCAGTTCTCTGTAGCCAAACGCACCAGCAGGTAGCCTCCAGCCCATCCACTGACAATCATCCCCATTGCTACTCCCATGCGAGCCGATCCGAAAACGCTACCGACCACGCTCGGGATCTATGGAAGGGGATGGTGAGCTCGGGATTCATCGTGAGTGAGAAAATAGAGGCGCTTACGACGGCAAAGAACCCACCGTTCCCGACTCCCTGCAGAGGAAAACAAGCAGGAATGATCAAGGTCAGCGAACAGGCATCCGAGGTAGAGAGAGGTCATGGAAGGAGGGCAACACTCCCCACCGGAGGTAGAAAGAGGACGGCGACGGCAAACAAACGTGATGGGGCGTGGAGGAAGAGAACCAGAACTCACGTTAATGACAGCGAAGGCTACTAGCGGTGCAATGGAGTCCGAAAGAGGCCACAGCACGAGCATCGAGCCGGCCGAGATGACCAGCGAGAAGAGCAAGGTGTTGACTGCGCCAAGCTTATCGCACATGAATCCACATGAGAGGCGTCCGACGGCACTTGAGAAGTTGAAGCCTGCGACGAGACCGGCGCCAGCGCTGCCGAAGCGAGGGTCAGCTCGGGTGCTCGCTCGGCGATAGAGCTCGACTTGAACTCACGAAGGCGAAAGCCCGAGAGATCCAGCGTAGAGGGGTAGGAAGAACGGCGGCACAAAGAGAGGAAAGGTGGCGATGGCGGCGGCGAGGAAGAGGAGGAGGAAGATGGGATCGCGGAAGAGTCGCCTGCGAGAGGGGGGCGAGTCAGCTCAGTCGATGCGCCGAAGGCCTCGCCCAATGTACCACTCTACAAAAGTTGCCGCGCGGATCGCGGAGCGCTCTTTGATGAGCCAGGCGGCTGGGAGACCGGTGGCGAGAGTAAGAAGACCGCAGAGGCGGAAGGTCCAGGCGACGCTGTTCAGCAAGAAAAGGTCAGCCGAGCTCTGCGCGTGTCAAGATGAGGAGACGGGGCCTCACCCCAGACGTTGAATCAAGCCGTCAAACATGAAGGCAATGATGGTGCCTCCCAGTCCTCCAGCAGCGTAGACAATGCCCGTTGCGAGCCCTCGCTTCTGCGCAAACCATTGAGCTGGCGTCACCGACACGGTCTGTAAGGCAACAGAGTGAGTCAACATGAAGGAGAGAGAGAAACCTAGACTACGGGCGGTCTTCTGTCAACCTACCATGAAGCACAGACTGTTGCGAACGAGAGCAATGATCAGCGAGCTTTCGCCGAACTCAATTTCCAGCACTCACCTCGTTCCAATGCCCATTCCAACTCCACTGGTGACAAATAGACCGGGCAAAGACTTGGTAGCGAATCCGCTGAGGATCTCACTGCCTCCGAGGAAAGCGACTCCCAGCAATCCAGTGTTGCGAGCGCCGATCAGGCGGATGAGCCTGGCGTTGACGAGGGCGAGGCCGGCAATGAAGAAGACGGCGAGGGATCCGACAAAGCTCAAAGACGTAGCCGGTGCTAGCTTCTCTTCGACGAGAGCGGCCTGGGGCAGAAGAGGATCAGCGAAGGGGTTCGGAGGAGGGAACGCCGAGTGAATGAGCAGCGAGGACAGTGGGGGAGGGTGAGCAAGTAGGATGATAGTGGAGGCGGATAGAGATTACCGAGGCGGAACCAAGGCAAACTCACCTGAAGAATGCCCCACGAGTACGAGGTCCCGACGAACCAAAAACAGAGGACCCCGCAGCCAGCGACGACCACTAGAGAGGTGCAGCACGGTCAGAAAGCTTCTTATTACTCTGCACTACAATTCGGTGCTCACCCCAGCCGTATCCTCCCTCTGGAACCTCCGCATCCTGCGCCTTGCTCGCTTGAAGGATCTCGTCGGTCGCGCTTTCTTGGCCTGTACGTAGTGATGAAGCTCGAGTCCCAATGGAGCCGAGTTCCAGCGATTCGGTGCGTGCTGAGGTCGAAGCCATAGTCAAGCAGGAGGAGGACGGAGAAAGAAAGCAGCGCGCGCGACGTTCGAATCAACGGCGTTCCGAGGCGAGGAGCAGGTGACTTGAAGAAGCGCATACGGGAGAAGCAGGGAGCTTGGATCCAAGTAAATGAGTTACATAGCACCCCCCAAAAGTTTGACTTGCCTAAAGCCGAGAGAGGAGGTCTTCGCCGAAAGTCGTTCTCGGGCCAAAAGTTGCTTGCTGCCTCCCAGGTGGGCCGGCACTAGCAGTAAAGAGCATAATTCCTTGTTCGTAAGCTCAGCGCCCGCCCCTCAAGCATTGCCGATCGTCGCGCCCTCCTCCGAGCACCCGTCGGCGATCCAAGCCTTTGTAGCGCTGTTGACCGAGTCATCGCCGGTGATGAAGAGGCGAAAGTCTTCCTCTTTGTTGTACTGTATATAAATAGCGAAAGATGTGTCAGCGAAGTCGAGCTCCACACATCGCCTCGAACGCGAGGTAGAGCGCGAGCGCCGAAAGCGAGACGGACATTGAACCAGGCGACTGTGAGAGCCGTGTGAGGGGGACGGTGCTTAGTGCCAGCTGTTGAGAGGCGATATAGAGTCGAAGCTCACCTCCGACATAGTTGGGCATCGCCGTGGCCGTTTCGGCGGCAGTCGCTTGAGCAAGCCAGGCAAGTCGCTCGTCAATGGTAGCTACCCAGCCAGTCCTACATCCACGGATCAGAGAAAATGTGAAACGGAAGCGTCAGAAGAGGTTGAAAGAGAACTCGGCCCTTGAAGGGGGCGAGACCGCTCGGTTGGCGCCGAAGACGTTCAATCGAGAACTCACCCCGTCTCTCCAATGGCGAACTTGATCGTTCCGTCCTTGCAGTAAGCGTCATAGAAGTCTTGCATCTTGTCGACGAAGCTTTCTGATCCCGACTTCGGGTAGTAGTCTGCATCGGCGGGAAGGAGTCAAGTCAGACCTCGGTGTGAAGCTCAGTGAGAACGGGCGGGGAATCACCAATGCCGATAATGTGGACTGTTGTAAGATCATCAGGGAAGAACTTCTGATAGGCTGTGAGGTCGGCAATGTTGGGCGTGAACTGCGAGAGGAAAAGTTAGCTCGGCGACGGTGAAATCTCTCGGTGACGGGCAGCATGACTCACAAACATCTTGACCATGTCGTTATCGGCTACAGCTGCTGCTACGGCAGCCCATCCCGCCTTGAAGTCGTCGGCGTCGCCTTGGTAGGTTCCATCCGCTGCGAAAGAAGAGGCCGAGTTCAGCTCGAGCGAGCGAGCAGTTCGAACGAAGCCGAGTCGACTTACACTGATACCAGTTGACCTCGTGCGCAAAGCGAAGCCACACTTCAATGCCTTCGTCGGTGAACTTCTTCATGACGGTGGCAATGGAGAGCGCCTGAGCATTATTGTCGGCGGTGAGTCCGGTCCAGCCCTTCGTAGGCATGACGGCGGGTTGGAAGATGCATCCACACGCTTTGATATCGTCCATAGCGTTGAGAAGCTGCGATCCGTCCCAATCTGCGCCATCGGCGGGCAGTTGGGCGTACCTGCGATGCGCCGAGATCAGTCGGGGTCAGTCGAGCGCTAGAGACGGCGTGCTGGGCTCTGACTGAGCGACGCGACTCACCATCCCAGGTAGCTACTTTTGATCCCCAAGCCGTCCGTGATTTCGGCCATAGTCTGGCCGTTGTCGCCGCTGCAAGAGAAAGGAGACGGGTCAGCGCCGGCGGGAAGCGCTTGAGAGGACCCGCAACACACTCAGGAAGGAAGCCAATACCGATCTGATTACGAGAGAGACCGGTGAAGGTGCCGCTCAGCCCATCACCGCCCAAACTCGAGGAGCCAGACGACGCCGAGCTTGAAGGTGAAGCGCCCGAGCTCGTCTTGCTCCCTCCGGCGGACGACGAGGCCTTTGGTACAGATGCTGTAGCTACTCCAGCGGTAGCTACTGGTGCTTGACCAGACGCCGTGACGGTGACGGTAGCGGTGGGGCCCGCCGAGGTTGAATCCGACGTCCCCGAATCGCCGTTTTTGGTCTTGTAGTACTTGTAGATGGCGAAACCTCCGAGTACTAGGAGGCAGAGACAGAATACACCTCCTAGGATGAGCACGATTTGGCGTTGAGAGCCGTCTTGAGCGTCGGGAGGGTCGGTGGGAGGGAGAGGGGAACGTCGCTTGCGAGCACGGGCGCGAAGAGGGGGTCGGTCGTCGCCGTCCTGTCGAGAGAGTCTTGTGAGTTCAAGTCTTCGGAGTTCGGAAGCACCGGAATCACGTCGCTCGTCGTCTCGGGATCAGTCGACAACAGACCCTCCTCATCCGAATCGCTCGGCGGCGGACCCCTTGCTCGCGGTTTCCGGCCTCTCCCACCTCCATAACCCCTCCCATAATACCTATCCTTTTCCTTTGACCCCCTGCCTCCCCTCCTTCCACCGCGTCCTCGCTCCAAATCACTCTCATCCGTCGTCGTTTCATCGCTTGGGTCCTCGTCGTCGCTCTCTGACGGCGGTGATGGGGCTCTCCTCCTGCTCCTTGCGCGCGGTGGAGGTGAGTAGTCGTCTTGCGAGTCGTCGGTAGAGTCTCGAGGCATCGTTGTTGTTCTCCAACTCGAGCGACGACGAGCAACTCACATCGCTCAAGGCCGCGGAGAGTGGGGTACAAGCGAGAGGAGGCGGTGGAGAATGTAGCTGAGTAGAAACGCAAGGATCGGCGGAGAAGAGGTTCAGAAGAGGAAGAGCGAATGAGGGTGAACAGAAACAGGAGAAGAGGATGAGAAGCCGAGCTCGCTCGCTCTCCTTTTCGCCGAGCTGGCTTTTCAAGTCCGAAAAAGTGCATTTGCTGAACGACTACGAGACTGAACGACTAAGAGAAGGACTATGCTATAACGACGCTCCGACCAACCCACCCCTACCGCCTGAACGACTCCCTCGCCCTCTCTGCGAACAACCTCTGCTCGGCCCTAGCATACTGCTCCACCGTCCTAGCCTCCTCCATCCCTCGTTTGTCGCCAATGGCATGCAGACGCTTGCAGCGGTTATGTAGGGAGGTGATGACCGAGTCGAGGATGCGAGGGGTGAAGTCGGCCAATTCGGGGGACTGTTTGAGGGAGGGAGGAAGGAGGGTCAGCTCGAAGGTTCGGCGAGGAAGGAGAAAGATGGGAAGAAACGCACCTTCCCATCCATCGCAGTCAGGCACTTCCTAACCCAATGCAGTTGCCTCCTTCCATCGTCCTCCAGCGGTCCGTCGGCAGAAGCGAGAACATCTGAAAGCCTGAACGCGAGGGAGAGGATCACGGCGGCGGAGATTTTGGGTGGCTGGGGAGCGGGAGGGAAGATGGAGTCGAGGCGGGAGGGAGGGGAACTGTTGATGAGGTGGACGAGGGAGGCGAAGGTCGGCTCGTGTTGAGGGAGGAGAGCGTTGGTGAACTGTTGGGTGAGGGAGGGGGGTTAGCGATGGCGCCGAGCGAAGGGGAAGAAGTAGAGAGGGAGCTCACCATCTCCTCGTAGGCTTGGGGAGGAGTAGGGACACGAGGGATGGGCGGGAGCGAGTAAGGCGACTGCTGCTGAGGCTGCTGGCGATGCTGAGGCGAGAGAGCCTGAGCCGGTCCCGACACCTGTCGCTGCTGCTGTTGTTGCTGAACAGGACGAGTCGGCTGCTGATGTTGAGCATGCTGCGGCGTATGTTGGATCTGCTGACTCGTCATCGGCGAGCCG
Source organism: Leucosporidium scottii (assembly GCA_003054985.1). NCBI lineage: Eukaryota > Fungi > Basidiomycota > Microbotryomycetes > Leucosporidiales > Leucosporidiaceae > Leucosporidium > Leucosporidium scottii. The sequence continues at coordinate 235,580 of MWVB01000013.1, forward strand.
CCAAGGACCTCGCTCATCTGCCTCGCCGAGCCCGAAGTAGCCAAACTCGCCACGACCGCCTCCATCCTCTCCAACGCCGCCTTCAAATCCCTCACATCTCCTCTGAGACTCAACACCTCTTCCTCCAACCCCACCACCACGCCACTCTGCTCCTTGGCAATCTCCTTCCTCACGTCAACCATCTCGCGCCTCACTTCCTTCATGCACGTCTCGATCGCCCCGTTCATCGACGAGTGGAAGGCGGGAAGAACGGTGTGAGTGATGGTGGAGGAGAGGGAACGCTCAAGGGAGGGGGACAGGGTGGTACTAAAGTTGCGAGAGAGGTGGGCGAGGAGGTCGGGGCGGAGGAGGAGTTTGGAGATTTCGTTCGGGAGGGCCTGCGCGAGCGAATCGAAGCGAGTGGGTCAGTATGGCTCGCAGTGATGTGATGAGGAATGCAACTCACCTCCTTCATCCCCTCTTCAATCCCCTTGCCAATCTGCTCCTGCACCGCGGCGCTGACGATCCTCCCAATACTCGGCACAACCTGATGCTTGACCTGCTCCTTGATCGCCGCCTCGACGAGTCGACCCGTATTCTTGCTGAGCGTAGTGCTCACGAGCTTGAGCATCGTCTCTTGTCGAGCCGTGTCAGCCGCGACGTCTTGCTGCTTGTCTTCTTCGGCTCGTTGGGCTGTTCGACGGGGCGAGGAGAAGGGAGTCAGTCGAGGGTAGAAGAAGAGAAAGGGGAGTCGAGAAACGCAGACGCACCATGCTTCTCCATCTCCTTGCCCACAACCTTGGCAATCCTCCCGGGCAACCCCGCTTCCAACTTTCTCAACTCCCTCAACACCTCCTCCTGGCCCGCTCCCTTACTCTTCTCCTTCTTGGGCGGTGGAACTCCCGTAGCCCAAGCATTGGCAATCGGGTCCCTCGCCGGGGACGGGGAAGTCGGCGTCGTGGTCGAAGGAGAAGTGGACCCTCCCTTTTGATTCTTGGCCTTCATCGATCGAATCGCAGCGTTGACGGCCGAGCCGGAGAGCTTGATCTCGGGGAGCTTGTTGGTGCTGCTGTCCTCTGCTTGAGCTTCGGCGACGGCGACTGCGGAGGGGAGGGAGGGCGAGGGCGAGGCGATCGAGTCGAGCGTCTTCTCCTCATCGACGTTGGCGGTGACGACGGCAGGCAAAGGAACCGCCAACGGCGGCGGGGGCATCTCCTCCAAGATCGGCGTACAAACCTTGGCATCCTGGTCCCGACGAGCCAGGAGATCCCCATCCGCCTCGTCCACTACGACCCTCACTTCCTCCTGCACGAGGATGGAGCTCTCCAAACTCATCCTCCTCGGTGCTTCTGGTCCTAGGACCTCTCCTGCTCCTTCTCCTTCTCCCTCGGCGATGGGGGTGGGAGCTGAGGGAGCAGGGAGAGTAAAGACGATTTGATGGACCCCTCCTTCGTGGAGAAGGAGGGCTCCCATCTTCCTCTCCTTCTCGACGTCGTCGTCGGAGGATGGGGAGAAGGACGACTCGTCGTCGTCCAGCACGAACCCAAGGACCCTCGCCTCGGTCGGGACCTCCAAAACATGCTGTACTCTCACTACTCCTTGCTCCTCCTCCCCTTCCCACGCGAGGGCAAGAGCAAGATAATCCGCATCCGAATCGGCCTCCTTCCCTCTGATGAGCGCCTGACGAGCGGCAAAGTCGAGGCGAAAAGCGAAGAGCGAGCCTCAGGGGGAGGAGGAGAGGTAGAGCGTTTGGGTCGGGAGGTGATATGCGTGGTGGGAGAAGTGTTGGTGTGGGTCGATTGAAGTGGTTGGAGGGAGGATGAGGGAGATGGAACCGCCGGAGGAGGAGGAGGAGAGGGGGATCAGACGAGCGATGGTGCCGCGGGTGGAGGTGACGAGGAGGGCATTGGGCCGACCGTCGGAAGGGGAGAGGAAGGAGATGCCGCTCCAGTGTTGTTCCTTCTCACCCTCGCCCTCGCCCTCCGAGGCGAGTTGACCCGCTCGAACGACTTGACTTGGTTTCTCACTCCTCCTGACGGTCCAACTACCATCGGCGAGGAGGACTACCAGTGCCGATCCATCGGGCGAGAAGGCGAGGTCGATGATGCTCTGTTAGTGGTGGTCCATCTCTCGGTCAGCTTACGATTCGGGGAGCTAGACCGAGGCCCGAGAGAGAGGCGATAGAAAGAACTCACCCCACCGCACTGAGCTCCCCTCCCCAGGGCATACAACAATTCCTCCCCACCTTCCACCGTCTTGCTCCCTCCTCCTTCTCCCTCGAGCACCGAACCGAGGTCGAGGAGGAAGATCCTCCCATCGTTGACTGCTACGGCGAGAAGAGGGGAGGTCGGGAAACGAGGGTGGAAGCGGAGGAGGGGGAATCGTGCTGCTCCGGTGGTGGTGGAGGATGGAGGGGAGGCGATGAGAAGTAGCGGTGTATGACTGTTTGATCGTTTCGACCGAAACGAGAGGGGGTGAGGGGGGGTCAGCGCTCTCTCTCTTTCTCTCTCCCTCTTCCCACGACGAGCCAACCACGCACCTAATCTCCCCCTCCTCACTCTCCTCCCTCTCCACCACCCTCCAAACTCCCAACCCCCCCTGCCTCCCCGCACAAGCCAACATCCTCTCCCTCTCCCCTGCTCCAGCTCCAGCTCCACGATCTGTAAAGGAAGCAGCG